>BTSX01000004.1:32268935-32786237 GCA_036245825.1 Pristionchus entomophagus
GTGTGATGGGGACCCATGGGGGTATCCAGGGAAAAAGTTTGGGCTGGATCGGTGATAGCGATGTCCGGCCCAATACTAAAAATAACCGAGCCTGTCTCTTAATATGAACGCGGGAGGAGCGCGGCGAGAGAGCGAGGGGAGGGAGAGAGACACACGCGAGAGAGGCTCCGCCCCTTTATCTCTCGTCTCGCCTCTCCCTCCTCTCTGACTAGGGGAGTCGCGCGCGCTTCGGAAGCTCTCACGGGCTTGGGAGAAGAGCAATCGACATAAATCCAACAGCAAAAATTATATTGAGACCCTGACGGTCATGTTAAGCCTACTTTGGACACGATTCCGAGAATTCGGGTCTCATGCTTGCGGCCCTAACTATAGGGTGTCGAATGAGCAACACACATCGGTGAATCGAGTAAAATCCTAATTAAGTCTATTTCCTTCGTTTTATTGCCGTTGCCCTCGTTACTACGAAGACTCTCAAATCAACAGGAATACTGGGGCTCAAGAGATTGTCGCCAATTATATCCCCCGTTACTCCCTAGAATGGAGATAAATCTCGTAGTTCCTTCTTCTATTTCGGAGGTTAGTGTGGAAGGGAGAAAGAGAGGGGCTTAATGAGGGTTCAATCTACCAATATTCGGAACCCACGATCTTTACATCGCTCGCACATGTTATAGAGAAGATTCCAAAGCTATTCCCTGACAGGGATATGGAGGAACGGCCTCATTTTTTTACGCTCGTTCAGTTATAAACTACGTTGTGGTAGTTTGATGGGATAAAGATGGAAAGTCACTCAGATAGGATAATCTCAGGATATGACAGAAGACTATAGTGAAAATATTGAGGAAGTGAGGGAAATCAAAAGATTATAAGATCGGAAATTGATACTATATATATAGGGACCACCAGGCCGAGAGCCGATTTTTCGGAATCTGGGAGAGAGGCGAGACGAGAGATGAAGGGGCGGAGCCTCTCTCGCACGTGTCTCTCTCCCTCCTCCCGCTCTCTCGTCGCTCTCCTCCCGAGCTCATGTTTAATTCGAGCACAATTCAGTTAAAATCATTTAAAATCCTATTTTGTTCTTAAAATTCCTCTAAATTACAAATGAATAGAATATCCCGGGCGGAACATTGTGCGTGCACTGGAATGCCCTAATCGAAATGCCCTAATCGCCCTATTCCCAACCTAAATATCGACAATTGGCCTACTCAAACATGAAATGGTAAGCTCCGCCTCTGGTCAATCATAGAGGAGGGCAAGAGCTTCAGATCAAGCTTTTGAGCGAGTGATTTGGTTGCGTATGAGAGGTGTGCTCCCTCGATCTCGCTTTTGAGGGGAATGGTGTCGAGGGAAAAGGGGCGGGGCTGGCGGTCCCTAACTATATAGCTGACCTGCGTTAGAGGGAGGCTGGGCGGTCGGAATCTTGTCGTGTTATTCATCCCTGCAGCAGCTCCAGCACTCGAGAGGTTGCTGCACTGGTCGAACGAGTAGAGTTCGCTGTGGGTGAAGGAATCAAAAGAGCATAGTGAGTAGTACAAATCGATTACGAGCAACACATTGTCTTGTCACTTGTGGCGAAGGGAAGTTGAGGTTGTTTATCCCAAATTTCTAATAATGAGCGTGAGAAAGCAGAAGGAAGATGAAGAGAAGGAGAGAAGGAGAGGGAGATGGGGAGGGGGAGGGCAATAATGGGCGGAGTTTGGATGATAATAGGAGACTGAGACATCAGCGATTGAGGGAGAATGTTGCGAGATTTGAGGTACTCATTGAATCACGCTTTTCCCGTCAAGCAAGTGACTTCTAGATAAACTATCGATCACTTCAACTTGCGTGTGAGATTGGAATACGCTTCAGCCTACATTCATCTAATGATACTCCACTTAAATGTCTGATATGCATTGCAGAAATAAATAAAGTAATACACGACGGAGAGAAGCTATAAATTGTAGCACTATCGAATGATATTGTTGATGCCTCGTTGGTTCTGTTAAAAGTTTTATCTTGACAAGAATATTTTGAGAAAAGCGCTGATTTACAAACTTGATTTATCTCAGGGTCGTCCAACAACAAAATTCTCCCTGGAGAAGCATACGTTATCTCGTAGAATGAGGACATCGGGGATACAAAATTGATTATGTAAAGGGTTTGCTGGTGGAATGAACAGATTGATACTTTGAGATAAAAGAGATAATATCTACCTGAGAACACCGATTGTTATTCAATACATCTAATCGATTCCTAGAAGAATCTCTAACTTGTTCATAGAAGAAAAGCTCGTGAACGGAGATTATGGGGGGGGGGGGGGGGGGGGGGGGTGGGCAGTTTTAGCTTACGCGGGCTGATTCCATGTACATTATTATGCACTATCTGTAGTCAGAATAAGAAGCAACATAACTAGACGTCAGACTATTCAAGACAAAGTGAAAACTAAATATCAAAAATGTGAAATCAATCGGTTTGGAGCAAATGTACAGTAGTCAAAGTCGATGAAGGGTAAAACCAGAATGGGAAGGGATACGGTAAAGGGGAGGGGAGGGGAGACCCGTTGGTTGCGACCAGTATCGTGCGACTCGCAGCCCATGCAGCAGCTGCAGCCGACTCAACTCCTCTGTTGCTGCTGCTGCAGAAGAGCGAGGAAGAGTTGATTGGAGAGGAGTGCCTGGAGGAATATTGATTAGTGAGGGAGGAGAGGAGTGTGAGTGAGTGCTCACACAAACAGCAATGTACACATGTAGTTACTGGGTCATTAGTGTTGTCGTATCGGATACTAGCTCTTCTAATTCTGCGCGATCTCTGTCCACTCTGTTCGACGAGAGATAGTATAGGATGGAGAGAGCCCTATCTCACCCGGAAACACAACTGGTTACGGTAGGTCACAGCACACAAACCTGGAGGTTAAGCTGCTGGAAAGGGGACGGAGGGACGTGTTGCTGTTCTGTCTCCATCTTGGCCGGTCGGATGGGGATGGGAGCTGGCAGTGAAGGGGGCGAGGCTACGACCGATGCAGCTGATGCTGCCTCAGTCTCCATCTCCTCCTGCTTCAACTGCGAGGGAAGTGCAGCGGAAAGCGTTAGTAGGGACTGTGGGTGGGAAGCAGTCGCAGCATTGCTGCAGCTGCTGTCGCTGCTGCTCTGGACGCTGCTGGTGCAGCACGCCACCTGAGTGAAGGCCGACGGAGTGGCTGCAGGGAGCTGCTGCATATCCTCCTCCTCTGCTGCAGGAGCAGCACTCAGCTGCGCACGCTGCAGCTCAAGGAAGCGACAGAAGGTCTGCATGCCGGTCTGCAATCAGGTTGGCCCCGTGAACTACCCTCTGACACTGGATGGAATACGGTAGTCGATAGGGCACTCACCACGATGGCTTGCACACCGAATCCATGAGTCGCCAGCTCGAAGTGCTGCAGTCCATCCTCGAGAGAAGACGACTGGAAACACACACAATAAAGTCAGTTGCAGATCAGAAGTGAATCTGAAGCTACCATACCTCATCATTCGATCGCTGCTCTCTCTTCACATTGAATACGTTGGCGAATTGGATGAATTCGCGTGCCATCTCTCTGCAAAGATCCACTGTCCACTGCTACCATAATCAATCCCTCGGATACTTTATCTAATAGTGATCAATAACTCACTTTGTCGCGTCGATCTGTTCGAGGCGTTTCTGCACCGCGGCCTCCTCCTCACTGCAAACGAGTTCTTACTAAACCGAAGTTTATATCTCGTCCCATCAACTGACCCACTTGAACTCGCGAGGCTACGGTAGTCGATGGGTCACTCACTAGTCTAGACCTCATACAGTAGGGAACTTTCTTGCTCGCGACGCGTGCGGCTCGCGTCGCGGCTCTGTGGCTCACTCGCTCACTAGATGGAGTTTCGACGCTCTCTCAGCATCGGCTCGGTGTCTCAGGTGGTAGGGTGTAGGACTAGTGAACAGAAACCTCTGGGCTCGAGCTCACTCCGTGGTAAACATTTTGCATATTTTTTTCTAAGTCAAACGATCACAAGAATATGTTTTTTGTTCATTTTAAACTAAATAACGCATTAACCTTCAACAAAAAAGGCCACGACGCGCGAAGCGCGGAGTCCGTCACTCAATGGGTTCCCTCGCTTCGCTCGGGAAGTAATGGGCATGGTGTCTGACTAGCATGCCGACGCAGGCAGGTTCGACTCCCGCCCGCAGGTGATGCTTTGCAAGAGGTAGAGAAAGGCGCGCGCCCCAACCCACTATTGCCGCACACCTCATCGAAGATGAAAATGGCTCGTCCGCACTCCTTGACCGAGTCGACCAGTAGCTTCTGCAGCTCGACCTGGATCATCGAGAGGGACCGCTTAGGTATACGCAGAAAGCCACCTCACACCCAGCTTAGGGAGGCGAGCGCACAAAAATATATTAACTCATTTTTTAAAATATAACAAGAAAAAACAACTTTGCGATCCGCGAGCCATCGAGTTCCCTACTGCGCCAGGACACGCCTGTCACTCACTTCTGCTGCCGCACTCTCTTCGCTACTGCTGTTGCCATCTCGACGGCCGGGAACTCGGAGGCGCACAGCGAGTTGAAGTCGCGCCGAGTTGGTGAGCCTCGCCTCAAAATGGATTACGGTAAACGTGGTATACGGTAGCGGAAGCGTTCCGGTCGGCTAGCGAGACTTACCTTCGACTAGCGACGTGAGCAGTGTGATCTTGATGCTCTTGCGTCGACCCACCGGGAGTTCCATGCCGACTGCCTGAATCAGGGAGATTACTGTAGGAGAGTACGGTATCTGTGACTATGGCAGGGTACGGTAGTGTTGATTACGGTACCTGAATGGCGTCTCGTAGCATCTTCCCGCCGTTTTTCGACTTGGCACGGCGCAGAATCCCGCCTGGAAAGACGATCGATTATTGGTATCGATCGTCCGCTCAAATACAGTAATCTCCAGTTAAAATCGATAATGCTCGCTTACCGAGAAGACTCGCGTTGAGTGACTCGGGAGTGCCCAGACGCCTTCGAATCTCGCCCACCGTAACCTGCAAAGCGGCTACCGTAATCTCATCGATCAACACTTGATCCAACAGTATTCCGATTGAGAAAGAGCTACCGTAACCTACCGAGAACTTGCTGGACTGGGAGAGCAGCGAGAGGCGGCCGGTACCGTGCAGAAGATATCCGAGTCCGCCGCTCGTACCGTACCCGCGAGAACACCTGGAGAAGGAGTACGGTAGGTATTGATTTGGGTAGGATCGGGTATCTTGTCTATTTCATATAGATATTTGACAATTGACAGCAATGGATAATCTTTTTTTTCAATGCGCTCATACTAGGACGTTTGCGTTAAAGTCGAACAAAGCCCGTACAGGGTAAAAGTAGTATTTTGAGAAGAGCATGTTTTCTACCATAGTTCGAGGTGCTCATTAACATGGACCACATCTCTTGTTATGCAAATGTAATTTTAATTTGTTCTATGAGTTCAAACCTTTTTTGACCATAGCGAGAAAACCACTGATCGGATTTAAAAACTTCAAATAGAAAACTGGTGTTGATTGTACATGATAAAATGGATAGCGTTTATAAATTCTCAAAATTCCACCGAAGTGGATACTGTATCTTTGCTGAAAAAGATTTGCAGGAGCCGCAATTTTTACTGCGGGTGGGCAAGATGCTTATTGAGCCACCCGAACTGCTAACTCGCTCAAATAGCCCCGCAAAGAAAGTTATGATTTAAATAGTGAAGAGAAAACGAGCAAAGATCGATCATTTCATTGCCATTCGCCCCTTTCGCACCGCACGGGCGCGGCGTGAGGTGATGGAATGAGTCTTTCTTCTCCTCCGAGGGTCGATTTTTACTCGTTTTCTCTTCACTATTTAAATCATAACTTTCTTTGCGGGGCTAGCTGAACGAGTTAGCGATTCAGGTTGCTCAATAAGCATCCTCCCCACCCGCCGCAGAAATGGCGGTTCCTGTAAATCGTTTTCAGCAAAGATACAGTATCCACTTCGGTGGAATTTCGGAATTTTAAAAATTCAAAAACGCTATTCATTATATCATGTAAAATCAACCCCAGTCTCTGTTTAAAGTTTTCAAATCCGATCAGTGGTTTTCTCGCTATGGTCAAAAAGGTTCAAAATTGAGTGATATTTGATCTCATATAACTAATTAAAATTGCATTTGCATAATAAGAGATGCGGCCCATGTTAAAGAGCACCTCAACCTATGCTAGAAAACATGCTCTTCTCAAAACACTAATTTTACCCTGTACGGAGAGTTGTTGGTCGTTGTTCGAGTACACAAACGGCCTCATAGGTATTGTAAGAATCAAATGCTCAGCAACAACAATTCAGCGCTTAGCATAGAGGATTCAAACGGAGCGCGGAACGTTTTATTCACTAGGAGGGGGAGACACGCGACGCGTCCTCAAAAACGCGTCGCCTGCCCCAGCACGGCACCCGGGCCGCCGACATAAGACAAGCGGAAAATGTCGCCACCCATCAGGGGAAATCAGGAAATGAGCGCGGGCCTCCAAATAATGTACAGTAGAAAGCTGTGCCTGAATCACAATAAATCAGGGATTTTACGTGATATCACGTAAAATCCCTGATTTATCGTGATTCAGGATCAACTTTTGAATGGTCTCATAGCGACGGCCCGGAAAGTGAAAATCAGGCAACTTGAACCGCACGCGCGTGATTCGGGCAACGCGGTTGTCATTGTTTTTGTAGTTTGTAGCCTACAGTTCGCTCTTGACGTTTTCGTTGACCCTATGTCGGCTCTCCGGGGGCCGTGACCAGCGAACTGTTCTAGCACGGCACCCGGGCCGCCGACATAAGACAAGCGGAAAATGTCGCCACCCATCAGGGGAAATCAGGAAATGAGCGCGGGCCTCTAAATAATGTACAGTAGAAAGCTGTGCCTGAATCACGATAAATCAGGGATTTTACGTGATATCACGTAAATCCCTGATTTATCGTGATTCAGGATCAACTTTTTGAATGGCCTCATAGCGACGGGCCCGGAAAGTGAAAATCAGGCAACTAGAACCGCACGCGCGTGATTCGGGCAACGCGGTTGTCATTGTTTTTGTAGTTTGCAGCCTAAAGTTCGCTCTTTACGTTTTAGTTGACGTTATGTCGGCTCTCCGGGGGCCGTGTTCTAGTGATAGTCAACTGCCGGTTACTTTTTTAAATTTTCTTACAGTACCAAACCTGGAACACAATATCACCTGTATGCGTCTTCTAACGAATTTTGCAAGTTATTTTGAGTACATTTGAGAGAGGAGGAGAGGGAGTGACTGACTCTGTAGGAATGGAGAGAGGGAGTCGCCTGCGGGTAGCATGACGTCATCGGCTGCAGCTGCAGCAGCTGCTGCTGCAGTCGAGGAGGAGGAGGCGAGGAGGGCACGAGACGCCGCTGCACCTGCAGAGAGAGACGGGTCAATCTCCATTATTCCCCTTCCAATTGAAGACTCATTTCATACAAAGCTGTGTAGGCGAACCCCTAATCTGTTCGTACGTTCTTCAGTCCTTGTTGATCCAAACAGTATTGAACCACTTCAGTGTCTTCAATATTAGCCCATTGAAACCACAGTCCTGGATCAAGTTCTAGAATGAACACACTAGATTTCCAACAATGAGCCATAATTATTTACCATACTCCTATCGTAACCCCCAATGGATGGAATGACCTACCGACGTCGTCGCTCTCGCTGTCGGATGGACTATCGTCGTGAGTCATCATCGATGACGACGTCGTGAGGGCCGTAGAGGGACCGGAGCATGACGGAAGGAGGGGATGAGAGGAGGAGGAGGGAGGCTGCAAGGATGATGAGAAGTTACGGTAGAAGAATCGATTGGATGATGAGTAGGATACCGAATATCGTACCCCATTGATATTGATTGCCAGTGGCTTGGTGAGACCGAGTGAATCGAGTACTGCCTCTAGTGGACTCTTCGATGAGGCGCGCGATTCTGTCTCTACAATAACGTCATCACTATGCAATTGGCGATAAAGGTCAGTGCTCGATGCTCACCCGATGGGTCCACCGTATACTCGTGGTGGGATCGGCTGGTCGACTCCTGCTGGTGCAGGGCTGCCGCTGATGCACCGAACATCGAGATCTGCAGGAGGATTATCGATTGGTCTACCGTACCCCGATGGCTACCGTACTCATTCGGTTATGGACTCACATCAAAAATTGGCGCGGCCGTCTCTGGCAGCAGTCCCGACCCCAACTGTTGCTTCTTGCACGGAGTGTCGCCCTGCGAATAAATCAATGAATTCAATCTACCGTACCTCCCAGTAATTGATTGCCTACAGTATCCTTCAAGTAGCGTACCTCGGGAGGACTGGTTGGTCTCTTCTTGGGGGCGGGGCTTCTCTCTCCTCCACTCCTTCCTCCTCCTCCCTCTGCCTTCGCCATCAAACTATCCGAGATCGCCTCGAGCACCGAGCGAGCTGCCATCCTCTCAAGAGATCAAGAGGTCAATCGATAATTAGAGATGTACGGTAGGTCTAATACATCCATAGAGTAATCGAGATAATTACAGGAAGCGAAAATAAATAGCGGTTTAAATTCGAGGTAGAAAACTACACGACTCGCGGAAATAGTGAAACTTGAAGGGAGCATGTGACCAGAGATGGGAAGAAGGAGCGATGAGAGAGTCGCGCCCGTTTACCCCATCCAACACTAAGCAGTTCAGCCGCGAGCAGCACACATGCTAGATCAATGTAACTAAAGTATCAAGAGAGCTTCAATTATATATCAATGCAATGCGAGATACGAGAAGTGTCATGGTAGATCACCACAGCTACAGTACCCCGCCTAACCACACTATCAAGCGTAGACCAAAGAGCGACGAAAAAGATCGATATTGCGGGGAAAACTAGGGATTGAATGGCCTAGAGGGGACTAACCCCTTATCAGCTTCGTCTCTCACAGACAATAGAGTCCCTTCGGGGTTGGAAGGACAGAGGTGCTAACCCCCGACCAAAGAGATGTCACCCCTCCCCCCTCCCCCCTTCTTCTCTCCCCATGGCATCTCATGAAAAGCCTCGAAGCACAGTGATAACAATACTGATAACAACTCTTTGAGAGGGGAGCGAATGGGTGGACGGAGGATCAAGAGAAAGAGAAAGAAAAGCAGAAAGAAGAGAAAGAAGAGAAAGAAGGGAGAGAGAGGGGAGTCTCAACGCATGCAAAATACCCCATGCCCATGCAAAATAAGAACAGGGGCAAATCAGCCCGGACGGATTAGCGACCAATATAAAAATTTTCTGAGCAAACTACAGTATCCCAGGAGAATCATTACCCTGCAGTCGAGACTACAGTAACCTCATCAAATCTACCGTAATCAGTCGGTCGCAAACTGTAGGATCGCCGCTAAGATGACAAAGAGGGATTCGCGCAAGTTGGAGAGAGGAAAAGTAGTGAGTAAGAGTGAGAGGAGCCATCGAATTGGAAGGAGAGGAAGGGGGGCAGAGGGTGAAATCTGTTGAATGGATGAGGAGGGATAGGCAGAGTTAGAGACACATAGGGAACGAAGAAAGTTACCAGTAGAGAAGGGGGGAGGGGGCACTTTCGATCTCGCTGAGGGGTTAAAAAGCCGATACAAGTTTTCGAGAATGGGCAGTGGTGGAGGGGGGGGGGGTGGAGGAGGGGGGGGGGGGGAGTGATTGAACCTTCGCGAGTGAAAGGGGGATAGGAAAGAAAAGAGATGGCACAAGTAAAAATGGTCGAACTCGAGCGGCGATGCCTACCGAAAGAATTGTGAGCGTCGATTGGGAATCGCGGGGGTTAATCGGGGAACAAATCGAGAGGAGGAAGAGGGGAGAGAGAGGGAAGGGAAGGAGGAAGGAGAGGGGGGAGGGGGAAGGGAGGGGGAGAGAGGGGACAGTCTAGAGCTAGAGTGAGACTATGGCATCGAATACGAGATAGAGGCAGGTATCATTTGGAATTGGATGGGGGGGGGGGGGGGGGAGAGGGACTCTCGAGGGGAGGGAGAGGGAGAGAGAGGGGATATAACAATTACTGCCACTAGAATGTGGATGGATGATGCGAGTGATCGGATCATGACGAATTCCTCTTTCTACCGTATCCCCTCTAGGCTCGTTCTTTCCACTCGGGATCCCCCGAGTCAACGTCGCAATTGTTCCAATACGGAGAGGGTTGGGTGGAAGAAACATTCCCAAATCTTTGTTGTTTGGGGGCAAAAAAGGAGTGGAGGTGGAGGGTGGGGGGAAAATACGTCCGTATCTCCCCCCCCCCTCCCCGCGCCCCTCCCCCTCCCCCTTCCCTTCCTTGGCAACTCACGAACACGATGCCATTCACGAACAACACAGATGATGATGCCAAGAGGGACGAGGGAAGAGGGAGTGACCGGGGTGGATCATTTTAGAACTCTATTGTCTCAATGGCGGGAATCGTTATAGAACACATTGGGCCGTGTACAGTTCGAAAATAATCCACCTCCGAGTACATCAATACTTTCGATAACAATTTAGTGACAGAATGATCAGTTTCTGATACTTAACTAAATTAAATGGGAGATACCGAGGCGTAAATTTGAGGAAGTATGAATTGATTCAGTTCAAAATGATCACTCCAACTCGACTTCGCACTGGCGATGGTTCGAATGGGAGAGAGGGAAGGGAAGGTTAGCGTCTGACCTCTGGGGAGGGGGGGGGGGGGACACAGCTAGTAACTGTGATGACTCCCCTCTTCTCTTCTCCCCACAGATGCTGCCAGAGGGCCCGACAGTTTTTGACTCATTCTCCCCCCCCCCCCCACTCTCCTCATTTCACACTCTATCTCGCCCCTTCTTCTACCAGTCGGTAAACGTCGCTTTCCTCCTGGGGTCGCCCTCTGTAGATCCCAGACACTGATGGACTGGATGAGGTAGATCAGAGTCCTGCCCCAGGGGCATTCCTTTGATCCATTAGACCCCTCGGGCACTCCTTTCCATGACCCATTCTCACTGTACTCTTGTCAGTCCTCATGACATCAATCCCTCCTTTTGAGGTTGAGTGGTGGAGGGGGGGAGGGGCTTGGTCGAACACCCACCAACTCCTTCCCCTCTTCCTACAGTACACCTCCGAAGGGCATTCCGAGTAGTAAACAGAGAGTTGCGAAAGGAGAAGAAACCATATGCAGATGGTTCCTTTCCTCCCATCGGATTGTCCCCTTCTCCCCTTCTAGAGAGTGCGCGAAACAAGGAGGGACACCCAAACAAAATGGAACGTTTCGTGCGCTTTCCTCTTCTTTCTACTGCCCCCTCAACCCATCAATCCTCAAGGAGAGTCTCCCTCTGATCCCTCTGGTGTTACATCTCGGGACCTACCGTAACCCCACCCACAGTAACCTTCAAGCCTATCAGCCTCCTGTCATTAAATGGACGGGGCTGAATTGGACCTTGTGAAGGACTCCGAGGGGGGGGGGGGGGGGCTGTCCGTTAACCGCCAGCAATGAAAAAGAAAGGGACGAAAGATGGGAAACGACAAAAAATAAGCTGGCGGCCACTCGAGAAAAACTGTGCTAGGCCATTGAAGGGCAGGGGGGGGGGGGACTCAGCCCAAAGTTCAGTCCATCTATGCTCGCTAAGGGCACACTGCTTCACTACCGTAATCCCTCCTGATGACTAACCATGGTAGATCAAAGTCCATCAGATAAAGGGTTGTGCGTCTCTCATTAGAGAACGCGTGCACCGTCAAATCAAAAATGGCCACTCTCGATACCAGTTCTCGATACTTGTCACCCTCCCGTGTCTCGACGACACACCGTAGCTCAGTTCTCGATTGATCACGTCAAACTACCGTACCCTTCCATCAATAGACGGTCTCGATCCCCATGGCATTGAATCTCCTCTGGTCGCATCATGCCAATCACAGAGAACGAGCGAGTAGGTGTACCCCCAGCGTGAATTGGAACTGCCGTGGTGAGGGAGTACGGTAACTGGAGAGGGCACCAGAGAGGGAGGGAGGGAGGACGAGAGTACACGGACTACGGAGAGAACGAGATAGAGAGTGGGGGATCGAAGAGAAGCAGAGGGGTAGACAGGAAGTGAGAGAGTAGGCGAAATGGAGAGAGCATGGAGGGGCACTGTGAATTGCTTGATGGCAGGGGGTGAAAAAAAGGAAGAGAGTAACGAGTAAAAGAAGAGAGGGGAGGAGGGGAGGGGGGGGGAAGGGGGGAAGGGTGAATGGGGGATGGGCAGCCCCTCGAATGGGTGAGGGAAATTCAGTGTGTTCACTCATGGAAAGGATGGTAGATCACAGATCGAGAATTACTCATACCCAATCGGAAAAGATGGGAAATTGTGAAAATGGAAGATTTCAATGAGAGATATTGTTTGTCAAACACACATCTCGGGAACAACAACACAGATTCCCCGAGAGTTATCGAAAACAGTGAGGAAGTGACCGGAAAGAGAGATCGGCAATGGAATAGCAGCAATGGATCAAAAGTGAGCAGCTGAGATGGGTAAACGAACCCCCGGAATACAGCTCCCGCCCCCTAAACTTGCGCAATTCAAGACAAAACAAAAATGACCCATCACCTTGAGCCAATTCCGCGCATACTTACTCTCCTCCCCCTCCCCCCCCCCCCTTGGCCAGTTGTTGCATTCAACAGCAGATAAGCAGGAGAGACAGAGACTACGGAGGATGAAGAGATGGAGCGAGTATATATGAGGTAAGACAGAGTCTCTCCCTCTAGGACACTATCCCGGAGGTCAGAGAAGAGGAGTCCTGCCCTAAGCCGCCTAGAGGTCGAAGAGGGAGGGAGAGGGGGGGAGGGAGGGGAGGGGGAGGAGGGAGCATTCCCTCAGTGACACAATCACCCAGAGGCTTGGCACCCGAGGGGGAGGATGACCTAGCCGAGATCCCAAGACTGACCAGATCGAGAGAAGGGAGAGACAAACAACATTACGCAAGTATAGGAACAGTTCGTGATCGATAGAGTAGAGGATACCGTAACCGACCAGAAGGAATGATAATAGAATCGCCGTCAGACTCCCTTATCACATGTCACATGGCCTCGAGGCAACAATGGGAACGTGATAACCCGGAGAGGAAGAACAAAGATTGGAGATAAGCACAAATCAGAATAAAGGAATCTGAAAGACAAAAGGATGGAACATCATTAATGCTTACAAGCAGTATGACGTTCTTGAGAAGAGTGCTTACTAATCATAGCCAGATCATCCCCGAGGCGCAACTTTTTATGGATAACCAATCAATAAATTAGTCTATTTATTGAAAACTGATCCAGTGGACAGTTAAGAAAGGATACCAGAAAAAGGGTGTCAAATACCAAGTGGGAAAGATTAAAAATACTATCAACGAGGGATGAAGTTCATAGGAATAAGAAGGACCTATGGCATCCATCGAGCAGTCCCGATTGGCCCTTTCTCCCTATAGGGGAAAGGGGGCGGGGATTGCGCAATGGCCTGGCCCTCTAGTCCTTTACCTCTCCATCTCCCCTCCCCTGCCCCTCCTCCATCGACCCCTGTAGGGCCAGTCTCTCTCTCACACACACTAATGACCGCGGGAGGGGATAGGGCGCCTACAGGTGAAGAAGAAGAAAACAACCCAATTATTGGTGGAGAGAAGGAATTGCGCAACAACTACTTACTACTGGGCGAGCAGGAGTATCGTACACGCTATGAGAGCTGCAGTTTGGTGCCTCGTGATAAACTGCATTAGCCACAGTCTATTCGCCCTAGCAAAAGGGGATGCGAACTGTACAAAGTTCTAGCGAGTTCGCGAGAATCAGCGATCTTTCTAAATGCGGGGGAGAGAGCGCACGGAGAGGCTTGAAGCACACAACAACAAAAAACAGCGCTTTCATCGATTAGGGAGAAAAACTAATCAAGCAGAACGAATATAAATCAAGAAAATGCGAAAAGCGCTAGTGGCCAAGATGGATCCAATACCGTAACCAAAATATTTTTTCTAATTGAATACCGTACCTTATCATGATCAAAGACTGACTTCTCAAAAATATTTCATTTACATATTAGTGTGAACAGATAAATTGTGCCTTCTTTCTCCTCCTCTCTCCTCTCCTCACTTCTCGAATTGAATAGGCGCTCTCTCGGTCGAATGGCCACGACAGTGGATGATGACACGACGAAACAGGAAGTCTTCGTCGGTGATTCCTCCGCTTTCCCTTCATCTTCATCATGCTTTATATATAGAGAAGTCATGCCGTGCGATCACAGAATCAGAGAAAAGAAGACAGATGATCCGTCAGAAAGGAGGCATTCAAACAAGACGACAGGTTCCGCGACCTACTCCTACCGAATACCGTACTCCTCTCAGAAACTGGCGGTGTGGATGGGTGCGGGCCAGGTTCTGGCCTTCATCGCCCTATGCATGCCACTAGTCGCGTACAATGAGCTCACCGGCTGTGAAATCCTCATTGCCATGGTAATCGATAGGGATGAGACTACCGTAACCCCAAGGCACTTAGAAAATCGTGTACGCTCTCATCGGAATAGCGGTGATTGGCCACATCGTGCTCATAGTCACGGTTCGGAGTCAGTTTGCGATTGGATGGGTTACGGTAGTGACACTGCAGGCGATTCGCAAGATGCAACCCGGCGGACTATGGATCCCCATGGCTGTCCAGGTATCCAGTACAATCAAGTCCAATCCAGTCCAAAGGTCTCTTCAGGTCTCGATCACTGCTATCTCATCGGTCCAACTCTTCGTCATGGTCAATATGTTCGCGAAAGTGAGTCTCCAATCTGACGCACCGCAATAGAAGGTATACTGTAATCGATTTTGCGCAGACCGGGGAAGAGGATGAGTTCAAGGGGGAGATGTGCAACAAGCAATTGGACAAGGATATCGGAGAATCTGCAGCAAATGATTTGCAAAGTGAGCTACCGTACACTGAAAGAAACACGAATCGATATCTTCAGAACACCGTATACTTTGGTGCTCGATCGGATCGGCCCTCTGTTTACTCGGTTTCACATTGGGAGTCGCAGGTTTTGTGAGTTCGACTCGCTGAACAGATGGGTTACTGTAGTCGACTGATTCAGATCACCAATTTCTTATTGTATTTTGAACTGAGTAAGGAGCAGAAGGAAGAAGACGATAGGCAGAATCAAGAAATCGTGGAACGACAGAGAAATCGGCTTACAGTAAGTTTGATCTACCTTTCCCAGGGTTATGGTAGATAATTGCAGCTGCTTCGCAATGTGATTGATCTTCAAGCTAGACGTGCTGCGGAGGGTGAAGGGGATGAAGGAATCAAGACTGCCAAAGATGAGGTGGAGCAACAAGGTGAGTGATACGGTAGATCGTGATGGGTTACTGTATTCGTTCCAGCTCAAAACCCCGATTCCAATCAACCAAAGAGCGCGGAAGCAAAGAGCAAACATCGAATGATATGATCAGTGAAGATCGACCGATGAACTATCGTATCCTTACAAGAAATAGTACCAACTTAATCGCAAACTACTTGAAATAAAGTTTAAGCAAGAAAAGCTTCTTGTGCCTCATTCTTTATCCACATACAAATCGATAACAACAGTAACGATCGCTCGAAAATCAGATGTTTTCTATCATCTTCTGACACGATTTCATAAATAAGAATACGAAAGAAATTGATGGGATGATTGATGAGAAGGAAATCAAATGGAATACAACAACCTTACGAAGGGATGGAGACTGTGCGAGGTTCAACATGATAGGAACAACAATTTGTTGTGTGGAGATGGTGGGGATACGGTAATCAAGAGTGAGATCAGGAGGCGAAGTTTCTCAATCCTCCTCCAGCACATCTCCCTTGGCACCGAGACGCTGCGGGTCCTGACTGGGGTAGTAGATGCGACTGCCACTGGGTCCGGGCTCATCTGCAAACAAAGACAGTTATCGATACGCAATACCATAAGACTACCGTAATCAACCAATCAATAATCCTTCACTACCGTTACCTGCAGGGGCTCCTCTGCCTCTGGGTGCCACCGAGGGCACGACGAGTTTTGCGGGAGGAGCGATGAAGGGTGACTGAAAAGGGATAATTGATCAGATACAGTAATCATCCTTCACTAATCGATACTGCCAGACTACCGTATACTCACATCGGAGGGTCGCTTGGATCCGGAAGGCCTGAGGCTCTCGGGCACGGGGAAAGAGGTAGTGGGCAGTGAGGGCACCGGGTTGATCGGACGGCCTTCTGCAAGAGAGAGAGCATGGGTTATTACGGTAGGTAGACGGAGCAGGGACCAGTTCAAAGGGGTCACATGGCGGGTCACACTCACCTGCACTGGTGGCGCCCTTCTGAGCCTGAGGGATGCCCCAACGGATCGTCAGGCGACGATTCTGCAATGTAATGGGTTCACTCGTGTCTCGTGATTGATAATAAACTTGAAAATTAGGTTGATACGGTCACGTTCGGAGGTCAAATCAATAATCCATTCCTACCGTACCTTGATGTTAATCCGATTGAAGCTTCTCTCTGCAGCCATCTCAGCCGATTCTCTCGTAGTGTACGTCACGAAGGCGCATCCCTTCGCTCCCAGCACATTCAGAGAACGGATCTCACCGTATTGGTAGAAGTAGTCCCTACAGTTATCAATCCATTAGAGACAGTTACAGTATCCCTCTCCGTGTCACCCCCCCCCCCTTGATTATGCACCTACTTGCACTAGTGATGTTATTTCGGTTTTCGGTTAACCGAAATTTCGCGCACATTTTTCGGTTAATCGAAAAGTTTTTTCTAAGTTTTCGGTTTCCTGTAGAAATGTTTCGGTTAACCGAAATTGACCGAAATTTTCGGTTTTGTTTCGGTTAGTTGGTCATATCTCGCTTCAAACTCAACGGGCGACCTTGGGCGAAGTGTCATTCCACCTACCATGCAAAGATTTACAAATTTTGAGACTTCGTCATCACTATGAAATTGTCACATTTTCGCTCATAACTCGCTTCAAAATCATCGGAGAGACTTGGGAAAGGTACACAACGACTTCCCATGCAAAGATTAACAAATTTGAGGTTTCGTCATCATTACGTAATTTTTCACATTTTCGCTCATAACTCGCTTCAAAATGATCGCACGAGGCCAATTTCAGCACCATTCGAACCCCCTCGACGAGCTTTGAAATATGATGCCGAAATCGGCCTCGGACGATCATTTGAAGACAGATATTAGCGAAAATGTGAAAAATTACGTAATGATGACGAAACCTCAAATTTGTTAATCTTTGCATGGGAAGTCGTTGTGTACCTTTCCCAAGTCTCTCTGATGATTACCTACCTAACCCAAATCAAAGTGTCTGTCTGTCTGTCCGTCCGTTCGTTCGTTTGTATGTCTGTCACACTTTTGCTCATAACTCGCTTTAAACTCATCGCCCGAGGACAAGTCCATGACCATTCGAACTATCTCGAAAAGGCTTTTAAAAATCGATAAAAATTTCATCATCATTACGAAATATTTCATCATCCTTGCGCGATAATTCGTTTTTCGCGCCTAATTCGCTTCCAACTTCACCTGAAACATCGCGAATAGGGTCAATCGACTCCTCATGGACTACGCTTTTCAGCTAGAACAACTATTTCGCAATTTTCAATTTCGTCATCTATATTTCGCAATCCTAAAGGCGTTTTTGCCCATAACTCGCTTCAAATTCATCGTACAAGGTCGGGTGAGGTGTCATTCGGCTTCCCTTGAAGAGATTTCGCAATTTTCAATTTCGTCAGCACTATTTCGCAATCCTAAAGGCGTTTTTGCCCATAACTCGCTTCAAATTCATCGTACAAGGTCGGGTGAGGTGTAATTCGGCTTCCCTTGAAGAGATTTCGCAATCCTCGATTTCGTCATCACTATTTCGCTATCCTAAAGGCGTTTTTGCCCATAACTCGCTTCAAATTCATCGTACAAGGTCGGGTGAGGTGTCATTCGGCTTCCCTTGAAGAGATTTCGCAATCCTCGATTTCGTCATCACTATTTCGCAATCCTAAAGGCGTTTTTGCCCATAACTCGCTTCAAATTCATCGTACAAGGTAGGGAGAGGTGTCATTCGGCTTCCCTTGAAGAGATTTCGCAATCCTCGATTTCGTCATCACTATTTCGCAATCCTAAAGGCGCTTTTGCCCATAACTCGCTTCAAATTCATCGTACAAGGTCGGGGTAGGTGTCATTCGGCTTCCCTTGAAGAGATTTCGCAATCCTCGATTTCGTCATCACTATTTCGCAATCCTAAAGGCGCTTTTGCCCATAACTCGCTTCAAATTCATCGTACAAGGTCGGGGTAGGTGTCATTCGGCTTCCCTTGAAGAGATTTCGCAATCCTCGATTTCGTCATCACTATTTCGCAATCCTAAAGGCGCTTTTGCCCATAACTCGCTTCAAATTCATCGTACAAGGTCGGGGGAGGTGTCAAACGGCCCTATGTGAGCGAATCGTAATTTCTTAAAAGCCTTTGGCCATACCGTTGTGAAAAGCTCGCTCGAAGCCTCACGAGCTTTTAGCAACGGTATACGCCCCACTCGCAAGCATGCGGAGTACGGCTAATGTGTAAGGCAGCCAAACGTGGCAAAAAGGGATATGTGTTCATGAAATTTGCCTATGCGCTGGCCATACCGTTGTGAAAAGCTCGCTCGAAGCCTCACGAGCTTTTTGCAACGGTATACGCCCCACTTACAATGAAGCGTTTCCTGGTTATCATCTGTACTCGGCCCGGCTTACTGCGTAGCGGCCTACGGCCGCTAGTTTTGAAGCGAGTTATGAGCGAAAATGTGACGATTTCATAGTGATGACGAAGTCTCAAAATTTGTAAATCTTTGCATGGGAGGTGGAATGACACTTCGCCCAAGGTCCACCGTTGAGTTTGAAGCGATATATGACCAACTAACCGAAACAAAACCGAAAATTTTCTACAGGAAACCGAAATTCCGCGCGAAAACCGAAATGACATCCCTAACTTGCACCAACCATCAACAAGAACCCTAATCACCCAGATCTCTCCCCCCCCCTCACCTGAGATCCTTGTCATTGATGGCTCCTTCGGGGCCGAGTCCTCCCACATAGAGGGTGGTCACGGCCTTGTCATCCGGTGGCTGCAGGGACGGCATCGCCTGCAGAAGGGAGAGCCACTTATCACTCATACACATTCCAATACCACTCCCTCCTTTCAAATCCATCTGTCTCAAGTTTTCTTCCAAATATCCACGAAACCAGCAGCCACATGATTATGCCACTACCATTTCAATATTTCACACAGACTTCTCTCGAGTGAGACAAGTGAGAAAATGTTCATTTAATACGTATCCCTACTGACATCGTGATGTTGAATAATGAAATACAAATCTTCCGGGAGTTATCTCCAATCGACTCCTCATTAACCCACCTTGGCTCTGTTGAGAATCTTCTCTGCCACAGGGTCGTTCGTACCATAGTAACGATCACGCATGTTCTGGAATTAAATAATCAATCTTTTATATCAATGCTTTCAATAACGACTGGCTATCGTTTTTCTTCTGCAAATCTTGCAAAAGATTTGCAGTTATCTCAAATTCTTGAACACCAAAATTAATTTCCTACATAGTTGGAGAGAATGATAATCCTATTCCCACTGTGGATACCTGATTGGAGAGGGGATCATCGGGATCAGTCGGCTTCTCGTGACGGTACGGGCACTCCTCGCCACGCTTGCACTCGCCCTGAATTAACATTTTTAGAATTATTTATTTATTTATCAATAACGACAATGACTTGTCCATACTGACAGTGCGATTATTATATCTTGTCTATCTCACAGCTGTGAAACGTCAATTCCAAAACGATATCTATATTTTCACGCAGAGCTAACTCGAATCGGGTAGTCGTCGAAAAAAATAATTACTTAAATAAAAGAGTCCTATTTCAACAGTAATCGCCCTGACCTTGACGAAGAATGAACAGATATGGGGAGCATTCCTCTTGTAGTAGGGAGTGGTACGACGGATGCGATTGAGGTACTCGTATCCAGCAGAGGTCGTGTCTGAACCAATTCTCCTTGCGTTCATTCATTTTTTAATGTGTGAAAGATGGGTTATTGAACATACAAACACTCCTTTTGTGGTTCTGCAGCAGAAGGAGTGTTTGTATGTTCAGAACTTCTGCTAGAGAACGTTGCGAGAACTTCTTTCCTCAGCGTATCTTCCAATCACTCTCTCCCTTCTACCCCCCCCCCCCCTCTCCCTCACCCGTTCCAATATTAGCGAGTGCTCCTCCGGGCGTAGTTCCATCTGTGTGCGACAGCATTCGCTCCTGATTCTGCACGAAGTAGTCACTGCAACCAGACATATCACTATTTTTTTCTTCAAATAAGTATCTATCTTTCCATCTCTATCCAATTTTTTTCATTCAACAGATTTTGCAATAGTGATATGATCCGTGAATCATGAACACTTCTTCAATGGGTTCATGATAGAAAACTATGCTCAAAGGATAGTGAGCAAATCACATTCGTAAATCATAAAAGATGAAAGGCTCACCGATTGACTCCTTCCTTCGGCAGGTCATCAGTGATCTGCAGTGCATGATCACGCACCTGCACCGGCAGTCCTGCAGTGTGGTATTTAAATATTTATGAAAACCGCTGACAAGTAATTTAGTCTTCTATAGTCGTAGCTTCTTTTACGATAGATTGTCGATAAGTCTGATTCACGGTGGCTATTCTATCAATCCACCTCCAGTATATATTATTTACTTATTTAGTTTTTAACCCAACATAAAACTGACCGAACTCGAGATCGAACATGCACGTCTGGCAGACGTTCTTGATCTTGGCGCACGTCTGACACAGCTCCGTCTTCTTGTACCGGGCACCCTGTCATTCATATTATTCAGAAGTTTATCAAACAATTCCTTTTTCCACTCTCACCTTATCAACATTTTCATATAATCGCTTATTAATAAACATAATTTTCAGCAGATTGGCGTATAAGTGCTTCTCATCCCTCCACTACTCACTTTTCCTGGCTGCCAACGGAAGCAAGTGAAGGGCCGCTCGCAGATCTTGCACTCCGCACCGAATTTATCTTTCACCTGAACAGAGAAGATCAGATAGCCACTCTGATGCTTTCAATCGGAACCTACGTTCCAAAGGACTCCTTCATTTTTATCCTTGATTCCCGTTGAATATTTTATCACTCTTGGTAACGTAAGTGGCGATCAGACAGCTGGATGAACTTTCTCTCCCCATCGCTATACTTACCATTCTCATGTAGGGATTGTTGCCGAGACACGTCTCACAGAGGATCGGAAACTCTGAGTCTTCCCATGTCTTTCTGCAAAGAATGAAGATGATCGATTGATTGCCATGCAACCAGTGATCGAATGATTTACCTGTTGTAGTTGTATGAGGACATAGACATCGACATCTTGAGTCGATGTAGTTTATTCCCAGTTCGAAAGAAAAACTGGAATCGGGATGATTAGTGAACTAATGAGTAAACGGATGCCAGAATAGAAATAGTAGATTTCGAAAATATTCAAATATTCGAATCGGATCCAGCATCCCCAGAAGGCGTATTATTTTGGGGAGAATCCGAAGATAAGTAAAATATACAAATATCAAATATCGCCAAGGTTGCAAACCTCATTAGAACTTCGTAAATCATCTATTAACACAATTCTTCATTTAACAAACCCCTTAATATCATGAAACGACGCAAATGAACAAATTACAGTCAAGAAAGAAAAACGATGAAGATATAACGAACGAGAAATACAGGTCAGTACCACGGATGTCCGGACTGAAGATGAGAAAGATAACAGAATCACCTTACAACAACCATAATAATGATACCATAGAGAGGAAAATCTATTGAAGCATCAACTGGACCGAGATTTTCAGACAATAATAGCAGGGTAATTCGATAACAAATATGAAAAATTCCTAGTTCGAAGTAGCAATCATCTGAGCGAGTGAAGTCTGGAGATCTTCCAACTTGACATTCTGAAATTAGATTCATCAATAGACGCACAATTATCGTTTTACCCATCGAACCCCTACCGTATCCCCCTCCCTCTCCCACTCACCGTCTCCACTCGACTCTTCGTGTTTCTCAGCTTGACGACGCCGTCCTTCAGCTCCTGCTCTCCGATGATAAGCACGAAGGGAATCGCTCGCTCCTGAATTCGATTGATTACCGTAATACTCTCTTCAATCAATCGATGGATATGGTACCTCGGCGTACTGTAGCTGGTTGAGCATCTTGGGATTTTCCTTGTATACAATCTCAGCCTTGACGCCCCACGACCACAATTGACTCACGAGGCGCATTCGGTCAGCTAGAAGGACATAGAGATACAACAATGGAACAGGACAATGCCTAATCAATTTACCCTATCTTTCTATCAATATTTGGTTCTACCGTACTCCATCCCACTGACCGAGTAGATTCTTCTGTGCAGATGCCACCAGCACCTGTGTCGACGTCGTGCGCTGCTGTTCAGAGGCGTTCTGAAGATATTGATGACCACGCAGACAAAATGGGCAATGACAGCACCGTGAACGATGGATGTCAAGCGTACCTTGGCCTCGATCAGGGCGAATAGTCGTTCGATGCCGAAGGAGACTCCACAGCAGGGGACGGAGGCCTTGGGAGAGAACATACCCACCAGACCGTCGTATCTGGAGAGAGAGAGAGAGAGAGAGAGAGAGAGAGAGAGAGTGATTAGTGACGAGACTTGAGAATGGTGTGATCAAGTGAGCAATGTCTTCTTCACAAAACATTATAAAGTGGTGGTCAACACATGTGAATAGAGGAAACCTAGCTTGAACCAGTGCCTCACACTTGGTCTGTTATGTTTTTAATAAATTTTGTTTATTTGTAAAAAAAAAATCGCACCGTCCTCCTCCTGCCACACTGCCCACTCCGACCGGCACTCCGACTTCCTCGTCCTTCACTCCAGCCAATCCATCGGGGATCACTGCCTCGTAGATCGAACCTGTGATACTATCGTTCCGGAGGGTCTCGGAGAATATGAGATTGAAACCCTTAGCATAATCCGTGGACGAAAAAAGTACAAATATCGAAATTTGTGAACAAATTTGTCTATCTAATGGCATCTTCGTCTCACTGACCAGTGTAGTAGTCGAGTCCTCTGGCCAGAGATGGATTCACTTCCACTGCCGAAGAGACGCCGAATGCAGCACAGTAAGTGAGCAGAAGCTGCAAGTTTGATCATTATTGATATATAGGGGTCCCATAAGTCTTGAGAATTGCGCCGTAAATCATTGTTGCGCAATCGAATGCCCCGATTTCTAAATGCAAATTGTAAACAAACTATTGCATCATGCTGACGTCGAAGGGGTATTGGCATTGCATCAGTTTAGAATTTGCCACAGTCATTCTAGTGATGGAGACTTATCACGATAAACGCGCTGTCTTACTTCATTCCTTCCGCATTGGTCGTACATCCAAAGAAGCTCATGCGGACCTGGTGCTTACGAAAGGAGAGGATGCCCCTTCCCTTGCTACATGCCATCGTTGGTACACCCGCTTCAAGAAAGGAGATTATAACCTCGATGACCAACCCCGATCCGGTCGCCCAATTTCTCGCAAACCCACTCGAGTTCTCACTGCGCTGAAGAAGGATCCGAAGAAGAGTGTGCGCATGTTGGCAGCAGAGACTAGCACTCCAAAGACCACCGTGTGTCGGACCCTCCATCAGGCGGGAAAGACAGCGAAGCTCCCCCAAGTCATTCCCCATGACCTCTCCCAGGCACAACTCAAAGCGAGTTGAGGTGTGTCGGGAATTGCTCTCTCGTAGATCGAATCTGCGATGGGTAAATTCCATCATCGCAGCAGATGAGAAGTGGATCACATATGATAATCCGGAGAGGAGACTGCAGTGGTCCGACGTAGATGAAAAGCCCCAGCCCACCCTGAAGAAGGAGCAGCACGAAAAGAGGGAAATGCCGTGCTTCTTCTTCTGCTCCCTCGGTCCCCTCTATTGGGAGATCCTCGCCCCTAACACCTCGGTCACTGCCGACCTCTTCACTCAACAACTGGAAGAGGTCGCCATCAGGGTCCCTCCCGAACTCATGAGCGAGGGAAAAATCCTGATGTTGATTGACAATGCGCCCCCCCCCCCCCCATCACGCGAAAATCACCCAGACCAAACTGGACGAGCTTAATATGGAATGGCTTCCCCATCCACCATATTCACCTGACATTAGCCCTTGCGACTACCATTGTTTCCGCTCACTGTCTGACTTCCGCAGGGGAAGGAAGTTCAAGGACCGAGACTCACTCGTTCGGGCATTCACCGAATGGATCATATCTAAGCCTCCCGAGTTTTGGAAGAGAGGTGTTAACACCCTGCCCGAAAGATGGAGACAGGTCGAGGGTTCGAAGGGGGCATACATTGATTATTGATTATTGTAAACTGTTGAAGAAATAAAAAAAAACAAAAAAATAAAAAAATTATCAAGACTTATGGGACACCCCTATACTTCTCCTTAATTTAGCACAGTTTAGATCCAACCAAACAAATATAATGCGCAGCACTGAGTTTCTATGCATCCGATGATAACCTATTGATGAGATAATCTCACCTTGATCTCCTCTACTCCCTGCTTGAATTTGGCGTTGGCTGCCAACTCGGGGATCTGCATCATCTGATCGAGAATCGCCCCATTATCCAGATCGGGATGGAGGGCTCAATGTCAATATTATAGGCTAATTTAGAGCCAAGATTTTCGCTTTTTTGAAACCAACCTTTGAAGCAGACAAAGGTGCCGAGTCTGGCTGCTGCATTGGGCGTGAGACCACGCTCCTTCACCAATTCCTCTTCCACCTTAATTGCAGCTAATCAATCAAATGTCGAATATAATTTAGTTACCTTATCCCACGGCTCCTTGTCGAGTTTGTCGACCGAGGCACACACGGACTGCAAATTGGACAATTAATTCCAAAATTTAATAAAAAATAAAAACCTTGAACTGCGAGTCATTTGCTCCGATCACGGCGAACATACCCTCCAGCATCAGACGGTGATTGAGCTACAAGTATGTATCGTTTATAATTATCAAGATACAATCTCTCACCCCTCAATCCTCACTATTCTCACATTGACCCACAAACCGCCTAGGTCTAGAGACCAGCAAAAAGTTCATGTCATGAGGTCGGGGACATTTCGCTCAGTTTATTCATCCTCTAATTCCAATCAATAACCAGATACAACAGTTGACAATCTACAATGACCTCATAAATGTGCATACCCCCAAATTAGACTAACTTTTAAAAAGTGGCTCAACCTCGTGAATACTTCTCCATGCTTACCTTGATGACGTACTGGCCCAGTTTGAGGGCGGACAGAACCTCATCCATGATCTTGAGGCACTCTGCCTCGGGGATCATCGAATCGTACTTGCCGGCAATGTCGAAATCCTCAAGGGAAAAAGTGAATCCTCGTTCTCATATCCATATTCATTAGAGCAGTGGTAATATATTGAGGATAGGTGAGATGAGATGACTCACACACTGGTAGAACTCTCGATAGCGTCCTCTGGTCATCACTGGTTGATCCCTTCGATAGACTCTCGCGATGTGATATCTCTTCATCGTGGCCACTTTGTTCATGGCGAGATAACGAGCGAATGGCACCTGCCAAGGAAATTAACTTCATATTTATTCAATTCAGAGAAAATCAACCAGGAAGAACCTGTTGAAGTGTAACTATTGCAAATGAACTAACAATAAAATATAAACAATCGTAGCTTCTAAAACCCACAGTGAGATCGTATCTCATGGAGAGGAGTTCTCCTCCCTGATCCTGTAGGTCGTACACCAACTTGCCTCCCTCCTCACCATACTTGCCAAGTAGCACGTCTCTGAAAGAGGAAAGCGTTTAATACAATTATCTATTAGGATAGAACAAATGGATGTTTATGGTTGGAATCAATAAATGTTAATCTGTTTGTTCACCTCAACTCAAAAACGGGAGTCTCTATGGTCTCCGCTCCGTGTCTCTTGAAAGTGTCCGTCATAATCTCGATCACTTGCTCACGAATAGCCATCGCTGTCGGGCCGTAGTCGCGTGTTCCTAAAAAAATATGACTAAAACTGTATGAAACCACTTGATTAAACAATATACAAAATGTGAAAGGGGGCGATAAAACGTACCCTTGGGGCATTTGAGAACGAATTTGCCGGGTTTTACGGCGGCATCTCCCTCCACTAGCTTCTTCTTAGCCAGCATGGCCGCCACCTTCTCTTTGATCTGGAACGAAATGGAACGGAACAGGACCCCCGAACCTCTTCCAAACTAGATACTATCGCAATGCGGTCAGTCTGATGCAACCTTGTTCCTACTGGAGGTTTCCCAAATAATCTGATGCAACAAACCCAATATAATGTTTAGTTGCGCGTTGATAAATTTAATACAAGTTCGTTCCCAAATCGACCATCGTCCTATTACTAGAGTGCTTAATTGAAGAGTGAATGTCGACCTTTCTGCCGCTTCTGTGAGTGTACACCACCGTGGCGAACGATCGAGAGAATGAGCGGAGCATTGTGTTTGATAATAAGTGGGTGCGAGCAGAAAGGACGACGTTTACTAGAAAGGAAACTATTCCACACCAGGTCAATACACCCTAGAAGTCCGAAAGGAGAAAATGAAGGCGTATAAAACTAACTAGAGCGGGGTCAGCCTTGGACTCCTTCAGACGTCTGATCTCATCTCCTTGCTCCTTGATTTCGTTACGAAGGGCTTCCAGCTGCGAATCCGTGAGCGCCGTAGACATTCAACGTGCGAAAAATCGACAAATGGACTGAAAGAAAACAGGTTTTTGAAAAATCATCAAAAAAACTGTTGATTTCGACCTCAGAACATCGCGGCATACTACCAAACATGTGGAGAACGATAACATCGGCACACTTTGAGAAATTAGCTAACTTTCATAAATAGGAAACCGCGCAAATAATGAACAAAACGAAATTCGAATGCAAAAATACTCTTACAGAACGCCGCGAGAAGCTAAATCACGGCGGACTGAAATCCTACCCGCACCCGGACATCGTGGCTAAAAAGCAATGGTTGGCGCGCAGCGAGAAAAAAGTGCGGCGAAATTCAAAGCGTCAAGTTGATCCCTGATTCGGCAAATATTTGTTTCCTGATATTTGAACAGCATCTCCCCTGACATTGATGTGCAAGCTTTAAAAGATTTTGAAAATTCACTGTTTTTAGCAACGCTTTCTATGTTTAGTGAAAGTGGGTGGAGCCTGTAAAAAACTCACTGTGTTTAGCAGTCTTTTGGGGCGGGGCCTACCTTACGAATTCTTTCCATCAATTTTTCCTCGGGTAGGATTTCAGTCGGCCGTGCTAAATGCTAATCGTACAGTAACGGCAAACCTCGGACTCTGACACTATTCGAATCTACAATTAATTAATGTATTAAATATTTAGGGACCCTGAAGGAAAATTAACGCGGCGTCCTAAAAATAGGCCTTTTGTTTCATTTCACTACTCATGCGTGCTGGACATCAGAATGATAAAGAGAAAAAATTCTCTAGTGAAAAGTTATCGAAAGGGAAGGGGTCAAGCGAAGCCCCGCACACTCGCAGTTTTTGACGCACGCAGCGCGCTCATTTGAACGCGTCGCGTGCGCTGTTCCTCGGGTCAGCAATTTCGATTCTGTCAATATTTTATAATTTCAAACTTATTTTTTCTCCTCTTTTCTTTCACAGATAGCAACATACGTAGGAAAGTAAACATATTTGAGTATTTTCCAGAGTTTCATGGTTCTTTATCCTCATGAACTCACAAGGGAATGTTAACTGGTTCCGTAAAATTATGGTTTGCGACCTAGTGGACCTCAATAGGGACCCCAAGGGCATTACATTTCTGTTTTCAAAAAGTGCCCGTTTTGATCTACCATCGAGAAAAATCGATATCTTTATCAGCGCGGTTCAGCCCTCTCTTCTTGTTAAGATATCAGAGAGATGTTAACATGGCCTGGTGGCGCAGCAGGTAGCGAGTTCGCCTCTTCAACTTTTGCCCAGGTTCGTGGGCAATCTCATGGGCATCTCATGGGTGCCTCTCATGGGCAATTTCCTTTTGCTGCCTTGAAAGATCGTATTTTTTGATAGGATACGTTTTTCAAGTTTCCTCAACGAGCAACGATCTCAAAAAATCGATATTACACTGATTTTTTTGGAATTTTGAATTTTTCATCCGCTTGGGAGCAACAAACGTAAAATCCTAGAAATCTATGGGCGATCATATTTTCTGGATATGTTACAGCGTAGATACCGAATTTTTCAGAAATAGCTCGAAAAAAAAAACGTTGAAGAGATTTTGTCGCACCCAAGCGGAAAACAATTTCCAACTTTTTTTGTAATATCAATTTTTTGAGATTGTCGCTCAATAAGGACACTTGAAAAACTTATCATTTCAAAAAATATAATCTTTGAAGGCAGCAAAAAAAAATTGCCCATGAGAGGCATCGAAGCTGGGCAAAAGTTGAAGAGGCGAACTCCTGCTGCGCCACCAGGCCATGTTAACGTCTCTCTGAGATCTTAACAAGAGGAGAGGGCTGAACCGCGCTGATAAAGATATCGATTTTTCTCGATGGTAGATCAAAACGGGCACTTGAAATGTAATGCCCTTGGGGTCCCTATTGAGGTCCACTCGGTCTCGTACCATAATTTTACGGACACCAGTTAACATTCCCTTTTCAGATGACTCCAAACTTCCGTAACCCAAGACCGAAAATAATCAATATTGTAAAGGTGTTCGTAGATCAAAGGTAATCTTGATCAATCAATAATTAGCTCAGCTTATCAGGTGATACACGTACTCTCTTCCAAAGGCTTTGTCTCTCACCTTTGCACTCGTTCTACTCTCTCACAATTACATTATCTCTCATCTCATCATTATCTTACACTGTCTGGTGTCTCGTCCGACTCCCTTATCACTTCATTACTCGATACAATACTCAATATCTCTTCCACCCTCTCTGATTCACACACTCTCTCGCCATCGGCCTGATTCCTCTATCTCCATATCAAGAGATACAATATCTCGTCACGGTCTGACCGTCTGGTGACTATTCGTGATTCACATGATCTCTCTTATCAGATACTCAGTCGTCAGCCCTAAGTTCCGCCCCTTTTCCGGCACTATATAAGCTAGCGGATTCTCCTTCAGACCAAGACTTCTCCTCCCCTTCCCTCCTGCTCACATCAGCCAATAAACCACCCTTGGAAGGTCACCAAGCCGACCAATCGCTGTGCCCGACTACTGTTCTATTGTAATCCTCATGCCTGTCGTCCAGGATTTGTGATTCTGTTGCCTCATAAATCTCATCTTCCTCTTTGACTCTGTTCTCGCATGGGATCCAAGGGATGACTGAATACTTGGAGCCTAGCACACTTCATTATATTTCAAGAAGTTTTCAGCGAGTGAAATACTCCTCTTTCTTTCCAGCACATGTCCGCGAAGGCTGGCATGTTCTACGGCACTGTCACTTAGAGAACAAAATAGTTGTATCGATAGGATAATTCACTTCACAATGAAACGATCCTAAAGAAGATCACGACGTTATAGTTCAGAAGATAGTAGTAGAAAGGTTAAACGACGACGTTGACTCAACTGAGAACAAAAACTAATGTATAGCCCAATCACAATACTCATTAGATAATTCACAACCGGATGGTACTGCTGATCAATTCACTTAAAACAGTCCTACCGATCATTAAACGAATACATGTAGCTGCACATTTGCAGTTTAGAGTCATCACATAATGACAACCGATTATATTATACATCAGAGTAGAATAAACTACAGTAACATAGAGAAAGGTGGGACGAAAACTAAAATTCTCAAATAGGTTACAGTTCAGATGTTCACAACTTTTAAAAATTTTTACAATAAATTTTTGCGAGCTTAGATTTTTATGTGAGGGAATCGCATAATAATAGGCGACACTGAGAAAAAAATAGAATAAAATACATACTCGGGAATAGAGAGAAAATGCATCGAGAAAGAATACTAGAATAGAAAGTGAACATACCGCAATATGATGAACACAGCAAATATCTGGAATTCACGATTTTCTTCAAACTCTGTCAGAACAGTTGTGATAATACCCTCAGTAGTTCTAGACAAAAATTGGACAGGAGGGATCGGAAATAAAAGATATTCACGCATCTTATACTTCAAACGGCCATAACTTCAGTACGAAATTTTTTGAAGCTAATGTTTTAAGGTGGTTGATTCGCATAATAAAAACGAATAGTAAGAATACTTATTGAAATTATCGCTTATTTTTGCTCCTATCGTACTTTGTAAACAAAACCGAACAAGTGAACAGTTTTGTTCATCTTTGTCACTTTTTGAAAGTCGCGAGTGACAAACTTAAAAATTCTAATTTTTGTTTATTATTTTTTGTCCACCCCTATTTGCCGGAATCGATCGGACATGTCACGGTGAAATATTACTTTAAAATGGGGAAAAACGAGAGCAAAAAATATGAAAATTGAAAATAAACTAGGGATTACGGTAGAAATTATCTACCTACCTCATACTACCGTAATCACTGACTTAGAGCTCTCGTTTTTCTCCACTTTAAAGAAATATTTCACCGTGACATGTCCGATCGATTCCGGCAAATCGGGGTGGACAAAAAATAAGAAACAAAAATTAGAATTTTTAAGTTTGTCACGCGCGACTTTCAAAAAGTGACAAAAATAAACAAAACTGTTCACTTGTTCGGTTTTGTTTACAAAGTACGATAGTTTGGTAAAAACACGACCTTGCGTGACCTGCAAAGCTTCCTGCCAAGCAACTGCTCTCACACTTCCTGATGTGAAGGGAATGGGTAGTTCGTCTGAACCTTCTCGAGCAAGTAATGGAGGAGTTGGGCGAGAGAAGCGCCTTCAGCGGAACAGCAGCCGGGTAGTTAGAGTTACTAGTTTTTCTTTCGCCTCATGCCGCGGGCTTAGCTTCGTGTTGCTCCTGATCCGTTTTTTCTTTATTTTACCAGATTGGAGGCGAGGCCAAGGCATATTCTTACGCTGCCTAATGTCATGATTAGACCATAGGTGCTTTGGTTCTTGCTTAGACTTTTTGGGACATTTTTTATGCTGATAAGGATCCTACATAGGCTAAATATTTGTCAGTAATCTAAGAAAAGGGAGTAGTGCCGCCAAACACAATCATGTCATAGAATGTGGTGAGGAAGCAGATAACACACGTATTAATACATTGACCCTGAGGAGACAAAGGAAGAGATTTGAAGCATAGAATATTACTAGTTTGTTCTATCACAGCAGTAGGTATCGATGAATACGGTATAAGGCCTACTCATACCGACTGATCTACCCATCAATGACCAGCCTGGTGATGAGCATGATAGTCTCGCCACCCTCACCACAATTCGTGCTCGGGTTCGTTGCATTATTGATTCTTCATTTGAGCATATACAACAATGTTTATTCTCACGAAAGCACTAATGATGATCATTCTGTACAAATAAAAGAACCGAATCTTGGCAAATCGAGATGCCATATTCGTCGTTGAATTCTTCAGATTCTCAGTCGCATTCAACTTCTCCGATCGCTCGTTCAGATTCTGAAATCACTACCGTATTGCTTAGATCAATAACTACTGTATCCTGTTGAACGAATACCGTAACCCTCTCCTCTCACCTGTAGTGCCATGGCAGCTGCTTGTCCTGCAGTAGCCCGATTCAGACGCGCAGATCCTACAACAAACACCTTAGTTAGATTTGTCACTCACTTTCATTGAAGATGACATTCATACCAGTTCAACCATGGCGGCGACATTTTTGGACTAGGGATGGGGATACATGGGCGCACGGGGCAACACAAAAGCATAAATAACGACGAATTTCAAACTGCGCTCAATTATCTCTCTGATTGGACCAAACGTAATCAATTGTCTTTATCTGCTTCTAAATGTATACATATTCGACAGGGATCCAAACTGCCTACCCCTCGTTATCAGATTGATTCCATTGACCTACCACTTGATAATAATGTCCGTGATCTAGGTGTCCATGGTTGAACTGGTATGAATGTCATCTTCAATGAAAGTGAGTGACAAATCTAACTAAGGTGTTTGTTGTAGGATCTGCGCGTCTGAATCGGGCTACTGCAGGACAAGCAGCTGCCATGGCACTACAGGTGAGAGGAGAGGGTTACGGTATTCGTTCAACAGGATACAGTAGTTATTGATCTAAGCAATACGGTAGTGATTTCAGAATCTGAACGAGCGATCGGAGAAGTTGAATGCGACTGAGAATCTGAAGAATTCAACGACGAATATGGCATCTCGATTTGCCAAGATTCGGTTCTTTTATTTGTACAGAATGATCATCGTTAGTGCTTTCGTGAGAATAAACATTGTTGTATATGCTCAAATGAAGAATCAATAATGCAACGAACCCGAGCACGAATTGTGGTGAGGGTGGCGAGACTATCATGCTCATCACCAGGCTGGTCATTGATGGGTAGATCAGTCGGTATGAGTAGGCCTTATACCGTATTCATCGATACCTACTGCTGTGATAGAACAAACTAGTAATATTCTATGCTTCAAATCTCTTCCTTTGTCTCCTCAGGGTCAATGTATTAATATGTGTGTTATCTGCTTCCTCACCACATTCTATGACATGATTGTGTTTGGCGGCACTACTCCCTTTTCTTAGATTACTGACAAATATTTAGCCTATGTAGGATCCTTATCAGCATAAAAAATGTCCCAAAAAGTCTAAGCAAGAACCAAAGCACCTATGGTCTAATCATGACATTAGGCAGCGTAAGAATATGCCTTGGCCTCGCCTCCAATCTGGTAAAATAAAGAAAAAACGGATCAGGAGCAACACGAAGCTAAGCCCGCGGCATGAGGCGAAAGAAAAACTAGTAACTCTAACTACCCGGCTGCTGTTCCGCTGAAGGCGCTTCTCTCGCCCAACTCCTCCATTACTTGCTCGAGAAGGTTCAGACGAACTACCCATTCCCTTCACATCAGGAAGTGTGAGAGCAGTTGCTTGGCAGGAAGCTTTGCAGGTCACGCAAGGTCGTGTTTTTACCAAACTAGGAGCAAAAATAAGCGATAATTTCAATAAGTATTCTTACTATTCGTTTTTATTATGCGAATCAACCACCTTAAAACATTAGCTTCAAAAAATTTCGTACTGAAGTTATGGCCGTTTGAAGTATAAGATGCGTGAATATCTTTTATTTCCGATCCCTCCTGTCCAATTTTTGTCTAGAACTACTGAGGGTATTATCACAACTGTTCTGACAGAGTTTGAAGAAAATCGTGAATACCAGATATTTGCTACCAAGACCGCATTAAAACCCTTAACCTGCGCGCACTTACCGAGAGGAGAGTCATAGCTGATCTTTGTATGACACATACCATAATGACTGGTTCCTCTATTATTCCCCGTTCATCGTTCTATGTATACAAGCCCACTCGGGATAGAGTCTCCTCTTTCGGTATCAACATTGAATTCACTACATGTGCAGCCAGATTCAATTCATTCCCTGAAAGATCATCTCGAATGTACTCTCAATTATCCGACTTTATTCGTATCGCACCAAATGTCAAGATTTTTAAACGTCGTTTAGAAAAACACCCCCTCATTAAAGACCTCTCTCAATCACAACACGAATATAATAATATTATGGAGATAATTAATTTTCTTGTTGCGCCAAGTGCTTAGATAAATTATTATTAAGTGCTGAAATTGGAAGGCGAAATTTAGCATGTTTGCGTAATACGATTTTTGAATTATTTTTTTCTGCGATTCGTTGATATCAGAGCATCATATTTATCTAAAAACTGGAATGGGGCATCTCGAAGTATTCGAAAAATCTGGGGAAAACATATTTACAGTGTGATTTTGAATTCCCGCATTTCGACGTTTCCCACACCATGACACGACCTTTGCCGGCTCTCATTTTAGAATTCCCGGTGCGGGGTCCCGATTAAATATTCAAGTTGAATAATTTTCAACTGTTTATTAGTCAATTATTAATTGGGTTGTGGCAATGTAAAAAATGGAAAAGTGTTTGGGCATAAATATTAGCAAACGTATTTTGTGAAATATTATTATTCTTATTCGACACATGTCCATTTGCAAAAAAGACCTCAATAATCCAAAAGCATTATAAAAAACCGATGAACCAGAGGGAAGTAATCGAACTCATGCTACGACAGTGGCGGATAGTGGTTATATATTGGTTGGAATATATTCGAATTCACTTCGTATCTGGAAATATTGGAAGGGGCAAGATTGATGAGAAGTGGTCGGATGAAGAGAAGAAGACTGAAGAAAGACTTCTTTCTTCTCAAAATTATACATGGAATATTTGTTGCTTTGCGCAGTAATATTTCGATAGCAAAAGCTGATTCAAAATTAAAACAAACTTTATTCAAAGGCATTTTTTCTGTACATGGTAAAAATTATTAGACGGAATTATATCTCAAGTGCGAGTAGTATCTAATCATTTTCAAGCATACAAGCTTATGCAAAATTTCGAAAGAGAGACGAGAGGAATAATTGAATATTGGAAACAAGTTATTACAAAACAAACAATCAATTTGAGACCTAGCGAAGAGTGATGGTAACTGTTGGACTAGGGCCTAGAAGGGGGCGGGGTATGCAGATTGAGTGATCAAAAGATCAAAGATCAAACTGCACTTCAAAAGTGGCGCATTTAAGAAGTGTCAGCGCCCTTAGCCATAGTCTGCTTCTGGTTAAGTTCCCAGTAGAAACCACGAAGAGCCATCAGTTCACCGTGGTTGCCTACAAGACATCAGATATCAATCTCGAAAGATCAAAGATCAATCTCCTCACCCTTCTCGACGATGACTCCCTTCTGTACGACAGCGATGACGTCCGAGTTGACGATGGATGAGAGACGATGAGCGATGACCAGACAGGTTCTGCCTTCTCTAGCAGCATCCAGAGCATCTTGCACCAACTGGAAAATAATAGAGATCAAAGATCAACCTAGGAATTTCTCACCTTCTCAGATTCAGTATCCAGGGCGGAGGTAGCTTCGTCGAGCAGAAGGATCTTGGGGCTTCTGCAAAAGATGAGATATCAGAGATCAAAGATTAATCTCCTACCTGACGAGAGCACGAGCGATGGCGATACGCTGCTTCTGTCCTCCAGACAGCTGGGTTCCACGCTCTCCACAGTTGGTATCATAGCCCTGAAATGGGCACGATCGGATGGTAGTTCGGTGTGTCGATCCGTGTGTCAGACTCGCTACTCACATCGGGAAGGGAGGCGATGAAGTCGTGGACGTTGGCTTGTCTGGCAGCCTTCTCCACTCTCTCCTGGGGCACATCCTCCTCGATACCGTAGCTGGAACGAGAGGGGAGATGGTTTGACTTTGATATCTGCATCGATCTTTGTCACGAAAGGGTTCGAATGCACAGCAGGATTGTATAACGGATGAACGGTTTTTAATTTCGGAGCATTATTGTATTGCTCTCAATGGAACTGGGTTCATTGAAGGAAATGAACTTGTATTAGTTTGTGTGACTCACATGATATTCTCTCTAATGGAGCAATCGAAGAGGGTTGGCTCCTGTGACACGAGGGCGATCTGGGAACGAGTGTGATGGGGGTTGAGATCCTTGATGTTGTGCTCGCCAAGCATCTGAACCAGGTCAAAGATCAGACCGAACTACAGACTACAATGATGCACCACTTCTCCGGAAGCACAATCGTAGAATCGTTCGATGAGCTGGATGGTAGTCGACTTTCCGCAACCTGGAATGGTAGTGGTAAATGGCAGAACCGCTTCACGTAATGCAATTTTCGACGGGCAACATTTCTCACCAGATGCACCGACGAGAGCGACGGTCTGGCCTCGCTTGATTGTCAGATTCAGACCTTGGAGAACCTGGATGAGGAATACGGTGAGATGACGTCATCGCTTTGCAATGCTCACCTTGATCTGGGGACGCTCGGGGTAGGCGAAGCGGACGTTCTTGAAGGTGATGTTGCCGTCGAGCGTCTGGGGAATGGAAGAATCATTACACACAATCCTATTTTCTACAGGAGACGTTTCTCACTGCACTCACCACGCGCTTGCCCTCCTGCGTGAGGTTGTTGATCTTGGGAACATCCTCAAGCATGTTGAACACGATACCACCTTAAGTGCGTTGATAAAAGACAGAATGGCCTCACACAATTTAAAGCTGGACAGGACACCGTTTCCCACCGCACGCGACTCACCGGCAAGCTTGGCCTTCATGTACTCAGGAATGTAGGAAGTGGCCAGTCCGAGCGTATTCGTTGTCAGCGAGATGGCGTACATTACTCTGAATGACTCTATTGAGCTCCCACTCTCCCGTACCCCCCCCCATCCCCGTGATGAAACCCCTCCCACCTCAGAACACGCATGGGGCCCATGATGTTTTGCTCGACGAAGATAATACCGATTCGCGTAGCGATGGCAAGCATGACGAAGAGAGAGCAAGTGGCGAATCTGAAAATGACAGAATGCACCTCACAAACACATTGGCAAGATGGAATGGCTGGCGTTTGCCACTCTTGCACACGACTAACCCGTAGGAGATTCCCTGGATGACGGCTTGTCGCACCGAATACTGCACGATCTTGTCGAGAGAACCGCAGAACTTCCTGGAAGGATGCAGACATTAGGCACCGCCCCTTTCTTCCGCCCCGTTTGTCCCAGTCCACTTACTCGTAGAAGAGCTGCTCACGAGTGAGTGCCTGCACTGTGCGAATGTTCTCGATAGCCTCCATGGCAACCTGTGGGAAATGACAGAAGTTAGCACACGCAATGGAAATATCGACAGACCGACTTATCCCACTCTTACACAACATCTCACCTTTCCTGACTCTTCGATTTCCTTGGCTGAAAGCTTTCCCTTGCCCGTGAGCACACGATGACGCATGACGAGACCAAGAGCTGAATAAGGACGTCATTGGCCACGCCCTCTTTTAAGCACCGTCCCTCCAAGCTGCGCCCACTAACCGAAGATGGGGAATACGGCGAGAGTGACCAAAGCCATCTGCCATCCGAAGAGGAAAGCGATCACGACTCCGAAGAAGATGGAGATGAAGGTAGAGGCGACTGTTCCGATACGGTAATCGACTGCCTGCAAGACTCCGCCCTCTCAGACCACGCCCTCTCTGGTTCCGCCTACTCACCGTTCTGATCTGAGGGACGTCAGTGGAGAGACGGGTACAAATCTTGCCAGTAGCGTGCTTCGGGGCGTCGAAAAATGCGATCTGAAGGGACGGATACTGACACCGCCCTCTTGACTCCGCCCACCTCATGGGAGATGATGTTACGGAAGAGACGAGAACGGAGTCGCATTGTGAGACGTTCACCACCAGATCCGAGGAAGTAAACCTGAGATTAATTGATGTAGATTGGTCTTCTTACTCAACTTGTTATATTGCACCAATAAAACCACGGAATCTCTCTCACTTCTCCCAACACACACGATCCCTGCATGAAGGCCAGAATGAGGAACATAAGGGAGAAGAATTGACCGTCCCTCTTCATCTCTTCTTTGTCGGGGAGGGTGAAGATCTGCAAGTATAGACTAAGCTGATGGTTCATTGGAGTATTTTCAGGTGAGACTCGCTACACTCACCTGCAGAATCTCAGTGAAGATGACAGAGTAGGCGGGGGTGACACATCCGAGCAGAATCACGAAGGCAGCTCCTGCAAGGATACACTCCACTTCCGTAATTGTTAATAGGGCGTTCTCTGGGTCAGGTCTTCAACTAACCGAGGATCTGTCTGGGCCAGTCGGTTTTCGATGAGGTGAGAATTTTTCCGAGCGACACGGGATCAATTCCTTCGTCCTTCAGTTCTGGAAAGGGGCGGAGCTTATTGAAGTGGGCGTAGTGAGTGACTGACCCTGCTTGAGCCTGGCCATTTCGTCCTGCTTCACACTCGCTTGGGCGGTCACCACCGGTTCGACGACATTCATGGCACCTGAAGGGATACTGTACTCTCATGGTTCGAGGGGGCGATAAGAGGAGCAGACTCCTTACCGGCAGTCATGGTACGTTGACGGAGACCAGCAGGGTCCATCTCGGATTCCTGCAAGATATGCATTGAGAAGGTTCTTCTTGGTTATTTTAAAGAGACATTTAAATCCATTTGTGGTTGTCTTGAGATTATTTCATTAGGAGAGGCAACTGATAAGCACCGTCTGCTTGGTTAGCCTACATAACCCTGCATCATTTGAGTAGACAAGGGCCGGATCGGGACTTCTCATTGCTCACCATATCTGCGACGTAAGAGAGACGGGAGTGGGTGGATCGCATCGAAACATTCGACATGGCACGGTTACGAGCGTTTCTGCAATGGGTCGTGTATTTAACATCAAACAACATACAATATGTGTGGGAAACATCGTACTGTCCTAAAAGCCACTATTTGTTCGCATTCTATCGTTCACTGATACCGTTCATTCGCTACCTAAAGGGATCATGGATCTGCGAGGTCTGGCGAGAGTAGGCTGCGTTGGTGCGGGCTTCCTGAATGGAATTGCCTGATCATCTGAAAATTAGTGGGAGATGACTCACAGCAGAGATGGACATGCGACGGGCGACGGCCTCGGGAAGGGGCACGGGCTCTTCCTCATCTGCAAATATCAAAGATAAATCTGAAAACTTGCAGTTCAAGCAACTCAAATTTGAACAGAAAGCGTAACCAAGTGGAACAGAATCAGAAGATGCACCGTTTCCCATGCGCAAACGTACCGAGAGGCACAATTACTAGCTGTGACTCGTCAAAAGGATCAATTTCCGGCTCAGGCGACGGAGCCGGAGCCGGCTCTTTAGCTAGAACTGGGAAAATCCAGAATAGAATCATAATACGGCTATGGAAATGAAACCAGAACTCACCATCATCATCGTTGGTTCCAGGAAGATCGACGGCGTCAGAGAAGGTCTGAGCCATCACCAGATCGTGGTAGAGACCCTGAAGGAGTGTTACGTTATCCCTACTTCATGGGTAAAGAAACAAAATTGTTGCTTTGAAATGTCCTCCTCACCTTATTGAGCATTAGCGAATCGTGGTTGCCCATTTCGACGATTTCTCCGTGCTGGAAAGCATTCAGATATTAAAGGGAATCTAGAACGAGCGCGTACCTTCATGGCGATAATCTTGTCAGCGTTTCGGATGGTAGAGAGACGATGGGCAATGATCACGGTGGTGCGACCCTTCGCTGCCTGTAGAGATGAGAAATGATTAGAGGAGGAGTGGCATCATAACTAGACAAGAGATTGACAGTTACTCGCCTTGTCGAGGGCCTTCTGTACAATTCTCTCGGACTCGGCATCGAGGGCAGATGTGGCCTCGTCGAGGAGAAGGATCTTGGGATTTCTGACGAGAGCACGAGCGATGGCGATACGCTGCTTCTGACCTCCGGAGAGCTGAGTTCCACGATCTCCGACCAGAGTGTCGTACTTCTGCAGAGTTCAAAGATCAAACAACATAGATAAAAGAAAAACTGACCAGAGGGAGGGCCTCGATGAACTTGGCGGCATTGGCGATGGTGCAGGCGACCTTGATCTCATTGAGCGTTACATCAACACGTCCGAACTGAGGGTGAGGGACATTAGTAAACGCAACCGCAACATTTTCTGATAATTTGAGCCCTTTCTGTCCATTCTCACTCTGATATTCTCGGCGAGAGAGCAGTTGAAGAGGATTGGCTCCTGAGAAACCACTCCGATTACGTTACGCAGGTAGTGAAGATTGTACGAGGGAATGTCGTGACCGTCGAGAGTGAGCTGCAAAGATTAAAGATAAAATTACAGAATAAGAAGATCAACGCTCACTCTTCCTCCCTCCAGATCGTAGTAACGCAGCAGCAGAGAGACGATGGTTGACTTACCCGATCCTGCAAGATGGTGTGATGGTAAAAGTCGCATAGTTCAAATTTGCATTGTATGTGCCCTGGTTCCCCACTAACCTGATGATCCGACCAGAGCGACAGTCTCCCCGGGCTCGACCACGAAGGAGATTCCCTTGAGGATCTGCAGGAGGCGGAGTTAGGCGTAAATCAGCAGATATACCAAAGATCAAAACTTACAGGGACGTCGGGTCTGCTGGGGTAACGGAACTTGACGTTATCTAGGACGATCCTGCCTCTGGCGTTCGTCTGCTTCACTCCAGTGTCGGAAGTCGAATCGAAAGGAGGTTCCTAAGGACATACAGTGATTATTTTATATCCTATGAAGCACAAATTGAAAAAAATAAGATTGTCATCGCAGGATGCGAGGTAAGGAAGATCCGTTCATAAAGTCGAACGGATTGTTTTTAAACATCTAGTGTTGGGCGGGGTGGTATGGATGGTTTCAGCGCTATGTGATATCGAATTAAGTACTCACTCTGTCGAGCACTTCGAAGATGGAGGCGGCAGATCCCTGAGCTCCTCCAAGTACGGCCAATTGAGGACCAGCCTGTCCAAGAGCCACCGATCCCATCATCACGGCGAAGAATACCTGAGAGGAGAGGGGTTGGGTTCCGGTTCCTGGCTCCACTTTATGGTTCCTTGATTCCTTATTTCCCTGGTTTCAGTTTCCACATTCATCAATGGTCCCATGGCTGGCCCCACTGACCGTCATGAGCTGTCCGGGGTCGAGCGAGCCTTCGTACACAAATCCGATACCAAAGTAGTAGGCGATGGCGATTCCGATGAAGTTAGCCATTCCTGTAGAGGAGGACATGGCGATGATGCAATCACTAGGTAATCTTACCCATGGCACCGAAGGAGAGACCGATGTAGATACAACGACGGATACCGAGGGCTCGTGCTTCTTTGAGGGCAGAATCGTATCTGAAACATTTTTATTTAATGATTTTTTATCACCGTCTCGAAAGTGCTTCATTTCTTTACAGTTTACCTCTCTTCTTTCTCTCTTTATCAGACCAGACAGCGTTGACTCACCGTTGGCACTCCCTTTCCAATCCGTTGAAGGCGACGACGGTACGAATAGACGAGATGACCTGAGGGGTCGAATACAGTAATATATAGTATTGATTGGGTCAGACGAGGTGTCACAATGCCCACCTCTTCAGCGACTGATCCGGCCTTGCCGTACTTTAGAGCCTCTGCGTGCATGAATGTTGACACGATCTGAAGAATTTATTATGCTCTTGAACGCTTGGTTTCTTACGTTGATCTAAGAGTTCTAAATTGCACAATTTGCAATATCACTCACCCAAGCAATAGTGAATCCACAAGCGACTTGAACGGGAACGATAGCGAGCATAATCAATGTCAGTCTCCAATCGTGAGTGAACGCGATCACGAACCCCACGACGAACTGAAATAAACGAATGCAGTGAGATGGGCGGAATCGTCAGTCAGATATTGGAGCAGCTGGCGAACCTGCGCTGCACACTGCATGGCCAGACCCATCTTGTCTCCCGTTCCCTCTCGCACTCGTTCCAGGTTACTGCAACGGACCATATGACAATTGGGTACATTTGTTATCGATTGGGATGGATACTCACTCGAATAGTTTGGTGGCAAGAGCTCCTCCAGTGTTCATGTCGAACCATGCGATATCCTGGAATCGAACTCTATTTATGATCAGAGAATCTAGATTTCATGGTGAGATATGCGATGGGACGAAGAAGGGTATGCACTAGCCTGTCTGAGGATGGATCTCATGAAGTTACGACGAAGCCGATCCATCATGTTCTCTGAGACGTAGAGAAGGCACGAGACCTGATATTATGCACTGCGTCGCATGCCTTACTGTTTTTATCCAAATTTAATACCTCTTTGTAATACAACAAATCAACGAATGTTTAACCTGGATGAAAGCGGCAGTGAACGTTCCCACAGAGAGAACAGCGTAAGCCCAGATGACCTGGAATGGATGGATGAATTTACGAGGCCCATCTACTGGTTAGTTAGGGCGCAAGAATAACTCACGCCCATGACTTGATTGAAGAAGTCATCCTCTTTCCAGTAGGTCAGAATTTGGTTGCCGTTTACATCCGTCTGGTTATTGATGGGAATGGTTTCGTCTCCTGGAAGTATCCATATCTACCAAGTATCTATATATACTGTAGACTTGGACAGTTGAGTTGTTGATCAAGTTTCTCCATTTTTGGCTGGTATGAATAATAGATTCTCGTGAGTATATCCTATCTTTTGGTGTTTCTTTTGAAAAGACTATTTGACGATTCATTGGTGTTTGTTTAGAAATAGATAGATTTATACGCACAAAAAATAGAAAAATAGTTTATTGCCCTCATTGTCGATTTTGCAGTGAGCTTACAAACTACAGTTCCCCTCTCCCCTCATCTCATTCATTCCTTAGTCTGTAATCATCGCCAGCTTCCATTGCTACGTCTCCTCTTCAATCGTAAAACGAATGGCGTTGGGAGGGGTGAAGAGAGAGGGAGAGGGAGTAGGGGGAGATAGTCCCTTCCGTCTCTCCATCCTTTCTCTCTCACTTCTCAGGACCATAAAAGCGATAAGAATCCCCGAGTGTGGATGTTTCTTCGAATCGACCGACCGATCAACCAAAACGCGCAGCTTTTACGACCACCGAAAAACGTCATTCAAAAAAGCCGGCTAATGAGCAAAATTAAGCATAATTTATGGATCACCCGTAGTGAAGTGTATCATTACTATGGATAGATCTGGGAGGGAAATAGTCCGCTCTACACTATCGGGGGCCTTATTCTAGTAACTCCTCTGAACCGGAATGCCTCAACTACTCACTTCCGTTGTCCACGAACACCTGCTCGTTGATGAAGGCGTTCGAGATTTTACCCTGCAATGATCAATCTAAACCTGACTCCACAGTCCAAACCCGTCCCATCTAGAATGCATTCCCACCTGAAGAATGGCCATGACGGGATTGGCACCACCGGTGATCACGGCGACGCAAAGAGCGACAATCAGCAGGAATCGTTCGCATACTGTCGTGTATCGGAACTGAAATCGAACCAATTGGTCTTTTCAAGATGTTTCAAATAAAATTAGCAGATACATCACTTACGAGAGTGGTCAACGGCACTTTCTTCGCTTTCAGCGCGGCCTTGTCATCTTCTCTGCAATACAATGGGGATTAATCGAGTTAGGCCCGGCGCACCAACAGGACCGACAGGTACCTGGACAAGCGAGACAGTAAGGGGCTCGATTACTTCCCTATTCTATTTCGCAAGTTCAACGACTTCTAGAGAATTGGTTTGCGTGAGGTAAAGTTTGGATGGAAAGGTGAACGAACTCACTTTACTCCCATGGTTCCAAGGAGGAGGCGTCACTGCTTGCGACTGGCCCTGCAATGATGTCATGACGATATTAGATAGGATGAATTGCGACATTCCTAGTCAATGAGTGGTCAATCATATGAGTGTGAGGAGGTGTAAATGACTGCACAATTGGCAGAGTGAGTGTGTGGGAAATATCAATAAAGACTGGAGCTCGAGAAGAGATTGAATCCTGATAAGGGAAAGGGAGGAGATTGAATGAAACACCACTAGAGAAGCGCACAAACTTCGCTGCACGCTAACCGCAGTGGATTGCACAACGGGAGGAGCGACCAACCCGATTCGTGCGACAACCCGGATTGGAAGGATGAGCTGCAAATGAGAGGAAGGAGAGAAGAAGCTCGTTATCAGAAGGTGTGATAAGAGGACAAAGGGAGAATGATCGGTGATTGGACAAGGATGAGTCGAATGATGGCCATAGAGAGAGAGAGAGTGGGAATGATGCCAGATGAAATGATATCGATTGGTTATGGTGGATCAACTGAATACCACCCCCCCCCCCCCCCACACTGATGCAACAACTATAGTATCCCGGAAGGAAGACATGCATTCTTGCGTCTTCAAATCTTTTATTTAATTATTTTCGCACAGTATACTCAATTTAACTAGTGCTCACGACTAGCACAGTCGTATGTAATGCAGCAACGATTGTTCGATCGCTCGCAATGTGGAAAAAAAATAAACATTTGGACATTGATGCTCAATATTCCTTCACGGGTGCCTTGGAATGTCAAAGAGAATATGTTCACTAGAACAAAAATACTTAAAATCGCTAGACCGATAAACGATGGGAGTTGCAAACGAAGAAAGTCAGTTGAAACGAAAAGTTCAGTCGCTTCATAATGTCATATTGAAAGTATACAGTCCAGTCACATTCCCCCCTGAACATGGGCCGTCCCGGGCCCTAGCGGCCCCTGCCCTTTCATAGCCAGAGGAGAAATATATTTGAGACAAACTCGGTGTCTTTGAATACTAAAAAGTGTTCCGCATTTATTGACGTTGCCAGAATTTAAAATATTTTCATTCAAAAGCTGGCAAAATGGATAAATAGTTGATTTCGTTTTGGTCAAACTAATTTTCAATTTGCCAGATTTTGAATGAAACTTTTAAAATTGGGGGGGGGGGGGATGTGACTGGACTGTAAACGTTCTCACAGACAGACGGACAACCTAGATCGAGATATCGGGAGATATTGACCCTTATCTCCATATATGTAGTCAAAAAACGCCTCTTTCCGAGAGGTGTGAAAGAGCCTTGTCACGTTGAATTTTGTGAAAGCGGAGGATTATGTGATTGCAGTGTAGATTGAGAAAGAAATTACTGAGAGATTGGTGCATTTTCTGACTTGGTCATTGATCCGTTGATCTAAATAGTCGAGAGGAATGGAAACCATGCTAGGAACACTCAGGCTTCAGACCGTAATATCCCCGAAACTAGCCGTTGGGTTATATTAGCATCTGTGAAGACTTTCTAATTTAATGCAAGATAAAGATTAACGAGAAAAAACTAAACCAATAAAAAATCCGATAACTACTGGAACATAAATGATAAGCTTATCGTGAGGATACAAACTGTGTATGCTTGGTCACAAGGATTAGCACACTCGCCAGTGGTGAAAAAGTGTGCTTGAGAACTCTCTGACCTGTCACAATCACCCTGGAAATCAGCTAGCGGAAGCATGAAGTTTGTAGCCAACCTAGATGTGACGAAAACGTTCGGGGATATCAATCACAAGCCCGCGCCAGAAGAACAACCTCTGCCTTGTATCGACCCCTATTCACATAATGTGTTGATGATCGGTGACAAAGATTAACGATTTAGAATAATGAAGATAATAGATAATGGTTTAAGATATAGTGGTAGAAAGATATTCCTCTGGTAGAAGGAAGGAATCGTCCAACTGGGCGCGCCGTCTCTATGCCCATTGGCAATAATCCTCCCTCTGATAAGCAAAAAGCCACTCCATTTCGTCGAACGATATTATACTTTTTCCTAGTCAAAGTCGATTCCACCTTTGTGATTGTAGATCAATCGAGCAGCACGTCGGCCACGGTGATCTCCAAGGGAGTACCGTACCCCTTCAGGGAGATCAGAATGTGGCGTGGATGTGTTTGCAATTAGCAAGTAAGAGGAGAGGGTGACCCTAACCCGCGGTCATCAATCTTTCCCCATTCGTAGTTTGTTTTTTATCACTGGAATAATCAGTAAAGTGACGTAAGATTGGAGGAGCAAACGTCTTTGAGGTATGCAGTTATGTGCTCTCCATTCATCCTTATCCACAGAGGGACGGTTCAGTGACACCATGGAGTTTGTAGGTCAGGGATATTGCCAGGGGCAGAATGATTATGCTACAGCTTCCCCTCCTCATCTTGCTGGTGCAACACCATTCAGAAAAGACTTCGTCGAGAAAGGTGAGGCTTAGCATTCAATGTGGGAAGCTATAGCATGATCATTCACTCATATCTCCAATTCCGAAGATAATGGCAGGGGTGATGGAAAATTGACCATCTTTGACCGAGTGTCTTTGTCTAGGCGTTTCGGAAATCTTTATAGTTGAACTGCGACTAATCTCTCTTCCAAAGCAACATTGACTAATTATGTCACACTGTACAGAAATAGCGTTTTCATGAAATTTGATTTATTCCCTTCCATCGGAATAGGATAATAGGCGGAGCACAAGTATGGGGGAAATCAATGCATCACATCTCCGATCGATCCTCTCTATCCGAATCCTCGTCTAACCCTCCTTCATCACTCATATCCTCCGTTCTCACACTATCATAATCCGACCCCGATTGGCTCCCTTCGTCGCTGTTGTCAGTCTGTAAAATTATCCCTTAGTATCCTTATCGCGCTTTCCAACTCGACGTAGAAGAGGGGTCCAAATGGACGCGATAAGCTAGGCAATCACCTCAAAATCCCCGTCTTCTCCGTAATCATACGGATCAACAGCGGCCATTGCTGATTCGAACTCGGCCGCGTCGACTTCTGAAGTTCATTTCTTCATCTCTTTCTCCTTAGATGGACGAGGAGAATACAATTAACTTACTCTTAAAGGGTTGCTCCTCTTTAATTCCGAAGACAGTGGAAGGGGGTGATGGAAGTTTGGACAACATTGACCGAGTGAATCTCATGCCTCGATTGTGAGCTGAATGGAGACCATTATTTAGTGGTCTCGACTCATTGTTCACCCTCCTCGCCTTCCTTTAGAATATAGCAGCTTCCGCTGGATGATAAAAACGCCGGAAATTTGCGAGAAGGTCTGGGCACCTTCTGAAACGACATTTCTCTATTATTTCTTGTGCCCCATTAACCTCCCATGCATTCTCCTCACTCATATCCACAGTATTCACACTATCATAGTCTGTGCCTGATTCGGTGCCAGAGGAGACCGAAGAGAAACTCTAGAAAGCATTTTCTCTCTTTCTCTCGTCCTCCCCGTTCTGCATTCACCCAACTCTTTTTGAAAGCCAGGGTGATAAAACTCGATAAATTAGGTGAAAGAGTACCTCCAAATCCTCATCCTCCCTCTCATCGTAATAGTCCACAGTGCCCATTTCTTTCTCTAATTGTTCGAATGAGATTCCTGAGAGAATAAATTATAATTTAATTGCACCATTCATTTCAGGGCCTTACGCTTGAATTCCGGATTGGTAGGTTTCTCATCTCCAGATGATGTTTTGCTGCGAGTTAGCATGATCGAAGGGACCAATGAAACAGAAAGAGCGCGCTAAAGGCGACGACGGGGAAGGGAAAGTGTTAGAAAAGGTATTGAGGAGGGACGAGAGAGGAGAAACGTGTAACGACGTGAATAAACTGAACACACACAGAGCGCAGGAAAGACACAGAAAGAACACATAATAAGTATTATCTTTGTTTCGTTTGAAATGATGAGAATAGCATGTTGTCTAACTATAGTCAGACATACATAATATATTTGCTTCAAATTATTATGTACATACATATAATCAGCAAGTATCCTTGTTCACAACTGGATCCGAATTCTTAATCGACGAAACAGTTGGATCAGTGCTCTCAGTTTCCAGTTTTCATGAATAGCAGTAGTCTGTCCACTCTTCTCGAGAATAACACAAGGAAGATGTGAGCAGTATACGTTGCGAGACCATTCACGTAGAAATACTCAATTAAACGTCTTCAGACTATCCTAACAATAACCACTCACTCAATGGCCAAATGGCATGGGTCAACTCCGTCATTCCGAGATGGGCAGATATCGCCCACAAAAACTGAAAGAATAACGTCGAACGGTCATTGAAATTAACCACATTTTAATTATTGTGTGTCACATCCGTCACTCAGATTTGAAAAAAAGTGATGTATCGTACTATGTGAACAAACCGTGACAGATGAACATTTTTGGCTATTTGGGACTTTTTTTGAAATCCAGCCAATTATTAATTCCAATTTTACTTTTTAAATATTTTCCACCCTGGTTTACTGGAATTGGCCTGGGATGATTGTCCTGGTAAAATATTTCAATAACACTGAGAAAAACGTGAGCAATAAGTATGAAAATTGAAAAAAGACAAAAGATTACGGTAAGGCCAAGAGCTATTCGATACTATCGTAATCATTACGATTCCATGGCATTTCACCCGGGCATTGTGTAGTTTCATATCCGAAACCTCGTCGTGAAACCTTATCGTTCAGTCGTTTGCTAACCCCTCTCTTTCGAGGCAACGACCTCGCTAAGCTCTAATAGCAAACATAAGACATAAATACTGACATCCTCATTGACATCTTCACTCGATAGAACTAGATATCGATGCATCACAATGATTGCCTTCCCTATCGTCGATCCGAGAGCCCCCATGTGGTTTACAACCTGAAACTCGTGAGATGAGGTTGATCAACATGATATGGCAGAAGATTTTCCATCCTGTGGAACCCACTAACACTGCTTATGGACCTAAGTCTACCGGAGGAATTGGGTATTGATTGGATATTCCTAGAACTTGCCCATGAAAGAGTGTGCAAGATAACCGTCTGGGGGTAGTACACGATCCTTGCTGCAGTCACGTGAGAGACGACTGAGATTATACCACAGACTCCTAGACAAATCACGCTTTCTTCGGAAGGAAGCAACGACAAACCTGTAGTGAAGAAGAAGAGGAAGAACGGAGTGGAGAAGTATTTATCTCCTGATGATCTGATTCGAATGAGAAGATACGCATATCCGATAGTGAGAAGGAAGTCAGGGATCTGTTCCATATACCAAACCATCGCCAGAGAGATGTCAATGTCGCAGATGGAAATGGTTGACACCTTCAACCTCGCGATGTTTTCGAATTCACTTCTTTCTCACATTGTGCAGGAGCTTCTTTCCCTAGAATTACTTACTAGTTAGAAAGATACAGCATTTCATTCCGAAACTTTTATTCTGCAGTCCACGTTTGGAGAAAAACAGAAAAAATAGGATCTAATAACAGTTCATTGATTAGTCTGCTGAGTGCTCATCTGTGCGTCAAACGAAGCGTGAAGTTGAATATCTAATTCTTCGTCAAACGATTCGTCTTTAGACTTGTCGCGGAAGAAGGAATCACTGAAGGGAATGAATGTAATACAGACTCATGATATTGAATGTTCGATTTGGCGGAATGTGGTAAAAGAGTCTCCTCATCTCATGAAAGAGCGAAAAGAACCATGGATAGAGGGAATGGATTATCACCATATTTGAGGCGCCAACTGGTCACGAAGATATTGATATGGGAAGTTCTTCGATCGAATGAAAGAGACACAGTGGTCAACTAGAGTCGGATCAATGTACAATGGATTTCAATTATTACTCAGAACAACCGAGGGGAGATCGAGTGCCATTTTGCATGTATCAGTCCTTGATTTTTCATAAATTAAATTACGAAACGTTGTTTCTGGTTATGTTTTATTTTTCATTGCTCACCCATTTCCAATACTGAAACGAGTGCGGGGTCCTCTCCACGAGGACCGCAAGAGCGCTGAAATTTTATCAGTGGTTTTCTCCCCGACGTAGTGGGGGGGGGGGGGGGGGGAAACCGCTAGTAATAGATACGGTACATTGACACTGAGAAGGATACTTGCCCAAATAATCCCAAGTTTCCTCCTATGAAATAAACTCGTGTGCCGATAGTAAGAATTGATGAATAGCTATCGGCCAATTCATTAGACGAGGGCATTTTAAACTGGAAGATATCATGTTCAATTCCCTCTTGTATCGTACTTCCAAAACATTTCCGAACAGATTTGCATTTCTTCTTTTCTTTTCTTTTTTCAACATCATCAGGTTCGCGATTAAAAATTCCGAATTTACTTTCTTATTTTTTGTCCAACCCGATAAGCGGGAAGATACAAAAATCATACTGTGAAATATTCCTAGAAATATAATAAAAACGAGAGAAAATGTTATGAAATTTGAAAATAAACGTTAAATTACGGTAGTATCGAATAAAACCGTCGTTCCTACCGAAATCTCTAGTTTATTTTCAAATTTCGTAATATTTTCTCTCGTTTTTATCATATTTCTAGGAATATTTCACCGTATGATTTTTGTATCCACCCGCATATCGAGGTGGACAAAAAATAAGAAAGTAATTTCGGGATTTTTAATCGCGAACCTGATGATGTTGAAAAGGGTAAATAATATAAGAAATGTAAATCTGTTCGGAAATGTTTTCGAAGTAAGATACATTTCATTGAGACTTCTTACAAAAATACTTACGCTAGTCCAACTATTCGTGGATTCATCGAAACGGAAGAGTTTATGCTCGTGAAAAGTGTAGTTACAGTCTCCGATCATAACTGAAATATTGAGACGTTTTCCTAGTTGGTCTCTTTTTCTCTACTCTAATTCTCCCGTTAGGATTACATTTGTGAGCTGTGAAGGGAAATTGGTGTGATTGGACGCAGACTTGGCTCACTTGTCGTTCACAGTCGAGTATCTTGAAAGGGAAAGAAGTGGGCGGGGGGGGGGGGGGGCATGTATCAACTTATTACAATACAGTCCGGTCCAGTTATGCTGGTGTGAAATAGTGATCTGTGAAAAGTAAGATAGATGAGTACATTCCTTGCACTCATTCCTCTCCAAGAAGACCGTTTTGATAAAGTCCGCTTATTGTCAGCTGGAATGCATTTATTTCCTCTACGTAATTGATTATTCCGTACTAGGGTTTCCCTTTTCAGGTTTCGCCTAGGCCGCCTGAAAACAATTACAAACTCAGACAAAGGGATGAATAAAACCTGATTAACCTAACCTGATCAGGTCAGGTCAGGTCACAAAGTATGACAAAGGAAACAAATTCAATCAGATTTGATTCAATTACCTGATCAGGTCAGAATACCTGAAAAGGGAAACCCTATTCCGTACATAATGTCTATTGGTCAACGTTGATGAATTAACCTGGTTGTGATCGAATTCAATCCTTTTCCACTCAAGAGAGGCAAGGGATAACTCATCCATGTACAGACGTCCCATGTGAAGTGTCAACACGCAAAAGTAGAAAGTCGATTCTGGAGGTTTAAGAGTGCTACTTATTTCGATAATACATTCTGTGTTGAGCATTACCGACGATTATGAGGAATGACTTGAGTGAGGGATCATAGGAAGGAGAGACGCCCTTAGTGTGGACACGAGAGAAGTACAAGTGACCATCTTCTTCTGTCAAATTTCGCCGTACTCATCATGTTTCCATGTCATCATTTGTCATCAGCACTGGACGCACCTCTCACTCCTTTGACGATAACAAAGTTCCTTTGGGGGATAATCATGTAGACAGCATTGGAATGAACAATGAAGACATTGAAGACCCTCACATGGAATCCTCCCTCAAATGACACTGATTCGAGAATATAAGAATTAAGAAACTGACCGCACAATGAAAAAGGAACGTGTTTGAGCTCGAGATTATCTGGAATGGATATTATAGTATATTTATATAAATCCCGGCGAATAAGTTGGGCAGTTTAGCTACGATCAAATTATTCCCTCACCGGGGTGGATAGAAGCAAATCTCGATTTCCCATCCCGGTCATATGCGAGAGATATCAATTCATCCAGAACGAACTGCAATATTTATAAATACATTAAACGGAGATAAATGAAGGAAATCTTTTGAGATGGATTTCGTGAATTATCAGTCATTGCAGTTGCTTGAAGCAAATAATCTATTTGAATTGATTAGAATTAGACCATTCAAACAACTATACAAGTATGTGATGATAATTGAAGAGTGATAACAACTATCTGCTACCGAATGGGAGATATACGTATGCTTGCTGTTGTAGTCTTCATGACCGTGCCAAATCATCCTACAAATATATTTAATTAGTAAACAGTAGTCAGTCAATAATAATCATGAATAAGCGCTTTCAGAAACAAAAGTCATACATTTCGAATTACATCGAATTGAAAAGAAAGAGCAGTGATAAAAAAGACTCCGTTATCATCCATTTCTCTTCTCTGCACGTTTCTATCTAGCATGAGAATTCATTAGTCATCTCTGTTTGACGAAGCCATTTATTTGATGTGGTTATATGATACAAAAAGAAGTTCATGGAGAAATCTCTAAATTGAAACTATCAACAACAATGTTACTCTTGATCGGCCCTGGCTTTTCCCAAATTATTTTTCTTGATTGTATAAACAAATGAGTAATTTCTTTCATTTAATAGGTGAATCAACATCTTTCTGCACAAACAAGCATCGAATTCGAAATTTTTATTTCATTGTTTATGAGATGGTATCAATCCTTGAGAGAGACAAGATTCTCTTCTTTCTTCTCTCATTTCGAGTTTCTTCTTTTCTTCTCTTTCAATATCACTGTCTCCAGTTTGGTGATGGGTTGGTTGATGGGCGGAGGAGTATAGAACGGTTCGCCCTTCTTGATCTCGTAGTATCTGCAGAGATCAAAGATCAACCTACCATATCTCTCTAGAGATAAAACATCAATCTACCATAGATCTCTAGAGATCAAAGATCAATCTACCATATCTCTCTAGAGATAAAACATCAATCTACCATATCTCTCTAGAGATCAAACATCAATCTACCATAGATCTCTAGAGATCAAAGATCAATCTACCATATCTATCTAGAGATCAAAGATCAATCTACCGTATCCCTCCAGGTCACTCACTTGATCCTGTTCTTGTCAACACCTCTACGTGTCCGTCTCGAATCCTGAGGTTGCTTCAGGTCCTTTTGGTTGAATGCCCAACCGCCTATCTGGTGTAGTTTCTTGAGGGCACCGTAGCTGGAAAGATCAAAGATCAGAGATCAAAGACCAAAGACCAAACTCACCGCCGCCAAGGGTCGTGCTTGGATCGATTCTTCTTCTTGTAGGTCCGATAGTGGGGAATGAGCACGTTGACGGCAGTCTGTGTAGTCTGAAGATAAGAAGAGAGATCAAAGATCAAATATCATTCGATCTGTTCCCACCTCAAATTTGACTGTGCCGCCAGTGATGGTGGGCACGTCGGCTGACTCTTGGGCACTCGAGATGAAACGGGCCTTCTCTCGACCCTCGCCCCTAAAGATAAAAGATCAAGTCTAAGAGATCTAAGATCATCCATCCGTTCCCTCACCTGAATGCTCTTCTGAACTCTTGCTCAACAGGATCGAGTTGTTCGTCCTTCTTCGTCGTTTTCCCTCTAGACGAGCTTTTTGACGTTGTGCTCTTCGAACTGCGACCACTGCTGTTCACTTGCTTCACCGATTTCTGATAAGTATCGATTTAATGCCGAGTCTATGGATACTGTAGGAGCTGATCCAGTATCGATTGAGTTTCGGTTACTGTACGTAGATCAACTGACCCGTCCAGTGGTGTTCTTCTCTCGTGGCTTCGCTGGTTTCTTCTTCTTCCTCTCAGCACGATCCCCGTCATCCTGATCAGGCATAAATCGATTACCGTACTCTACCGTACTCCTCCCTTACCGAAGCCCCTCCATTGTTGAGTCGTCTAGTGAGTGACTCCGACGGCTTGGCGGGACTGAACACCCTGCTGGGACTGACGATGCAGTCCTCCAACGAATCCATTAGAGTACGGTAACGATCGATCCATTCCATCTACAGTACTCCTCTCACTCACAGTATCGGCCTCCTCCTTATTGGGCGTGGGCTCTTCTGAAGGGGCACGATTGGATGTCGTCTGATGGTTTCCCATTGGGGGAAAGAGACGAGCGGATTGAGGGGGAGGGAGCAACCACTCGGGACGGGGGAGAGGAATACGAATGAGGGATGGGAGGGATTGTAATTTGAAAAATGATATTGTGCTCTCTAATTCTATTGTTTATTGATTGTTCATAATGAATTGCATTAAAATTAATGGAACGCAAATGCTGATTTGTATATTTTTTGTTTCAAATTAGCGTTAGTCTCCCCAAATCACAATGGAATTAGACGGTATCAGATGCGTAAATCATATTTCAGGGGCAGTTCTTAGTCCAGGCTAAAGTTCACAGTCGGTCTATCAAATTTGAGTGCGGGCGTCAGCTGAAATCCCATTTGTTTTCGTCCCTTTGGAGAACCAAACACAGACAGTAAAAAGTGGAAAAGCCGTTGCAAAACAATCCCAAGGCCAATGGAAAACGGCGTGGATCTTTGGATAAATGGAGATAATTATACAAAATGTTGTCTCTCTCTTTTATCCGTTCTCATTTTCATTTGCTTCCGTTGTAGGAAATCAACTCGTAGTGTTGCCGGATGGAATAGCAGCTCTCTCTCTCTATCTATCTCTCTCTCTCTCTCTCTCTCTCTCTCTCTCTCTCTCTCTCTCTCTCTCTCTCTCTCTCTCTCTCTCTCTCTCTCTCTCTCTCTCTCTCTCTCTCTCTCTCTCTCTCTCTCTATTCTGCACGTTCTCTCGTCGCTCTGACCAACTAGAGAAAGAGCGCTGAATTAAGAGAGCTACTCTCTGATCCATCGACGTAACTCTCGAGACTAGACTTGACGCCATCAAAGCCTCAATGTGATGTTTCACATGTTTTCCCCTACATTTTGTGACAAGCACGAGTCTTTGAACCTTCAAAGAGCTCTTTTTTTCCCTTCTCCCGTCCTCCTCAACTCATTTATTCCCTCGTCTTCCCATAAGCGCGTTAAAAGTTCGACTCGGAGCTAATTCCATGACGTTTCTCTGCCCATCGAGAGATCATGGTTAAAAGAGAGAGTGGGAATCGGCCCATTCGTCGTCCTATCAACGACGTTCTCAACGATAACGACGCGATTCTGAAGATGAGAAGAGAAGTCCGGAGGAAGATTCAGACTTCCCTTGCGTGATATCTTTGCTGCTTCCTAACACTTCGCTTCCTACTTCCAAATCTAAAAAGGAAGAAGTGTTCTCTCTCTCTCTCACATTGTAGCCTCTATTCCATTGAGAATTCACATCATTATGTATTCTGAAGGCGGCTATATTGTGTCAATGTGCTATTCCATTGATCAACGTGTTCTCCTCTCTTCTTCTCTGACTAATCTTCAAGTACTTCTCTTCTTCTTGGAATGATCCTCAACATCATCGTCCTTATATGTTTCCGAGGCTTCATAGTAGTGATCCATCAGTTGAGTCCTCACTACTTTCCCATGTCTCTCTCGTATTCCGAAGTGTAGTAAGGTGAAGGAGAGAAATTGTGTGTAGAATGAGCTGGGCTGGGAACCGAAAGAGTACCACCCGAGTCCTCTCGAGTGATTAATTGATATTGGATTGGGAACAGTTGCGTGTCCTCTCTTCCCTCACTCCCACGCCACTCAAAATCACGGTTCTCTCTTCATTTCCCCCATGAACTCTCAGTGCTTTCACAGAGTACACAAGGAAATTTCTAGTCCAGATCACTTCAATATGTATCCCTCTCTCTCTTAGTGTAGTCGTCGACACTTTTTCCTTATTTTTGTCAAACACTTTCGCAATATTTCCCTATCTCTTCCATATCACCTTTCTTATTCCATCCCTCTTTTTCCAAACTACATGGTTGCAATCCGAACCAGAAGTTTCTGATCGTCTCGATCAATTCCTTCGTGTGTCTTCACACTATCCATGTTGTCCTCACTCACAAGAGTCTCCATGGCTTCTTTTCACCTCTCGTAAAGTAGACGCGACCCCTTCAGAGATCTCTTCTGTCTCGACTAATTCAGCTGAATCAGGCACGATTTCACACGTTTTCCCATCTGATTTCCCATTTCTTCATCAACCATTCGTCATTTCCATTGCACAAACAGCTTCTCTTTCTAGGAATGGCCAAATTCCATCTGTTTCTCTCCAAATACCCTTATAATTAGCAGGCCTCATCATCCACGACTGCAATTACTATTTCTCTTCTTATTTCCCTCTAGGGGAAAATAAGAGTTATATTGAACCACACTCAGAGGAGTGCCAAAACAGCCACTTTTTCTTATGGAAACTGAGCCGCATTTGAAAACAAACAAAACCAGTAGCTTCCCCCTCTTCCTTTGCCCAGCTTCCTTTGGTTTCGGTTCTTCGTAAAAGTGACACCTCCCCCCCCCTCCCGCCTCTTCTCCCCTTGGTTCAAAATAGCCTCGGGGGTTATTACACCACACCTCACTGAATTTCAAAGTGGGCTAAACAGCGCTGAGATTGGTGGGGCGGACGTGAGATTGGGGATGAGCTCATAGAGATCTCCCATCTCGAGAAAGGCTAAGAATCACTCTCCTCTTTCTGCACAGTCTCTCGTCGCTCTAACCAGTGAGAGAACATGCAGAATGAAGAGACCGATTCTTCATCTGATATCCCCATCTCTTCTCTCCAGGGATGAAACACGCGGGGTCGAGGAGGAAGGAGAATTGGTTGGTTATTCATTTGTGTTTCTGACCCGGAAAGGAAAGAAGAAGCAGAAAAGGAAGCCATTCATCATTCTGGCACCGACGACGATGTTTGAGAGAGAGTCGCCTATCTATGAGCTTCGATTCGAAAACAAATAATTATCGCGTCTAGATGTTACTTTCTCACAGAAAACACTCAAAACAGGCAAGAACTTAAGGCTAAGCCGAAAATTTCCGCGTTTGTTTTTGTCTCCTCAATCTGGCAGGCTAGAAAGGGTAGTCGCGCCTCTCTTCCGGTGTGGGGAAACCACCAACAAAAGAGCAAGGAATTAGGGTGGATTGTGCCTCTGCTGCAGAACCAAAACACGCCTCTCTCTCCCCTCCTTCCGACCTCTGATCTCTCCTCTTAGTCTCAAATTAGTTTCGACTCCTTGTCTCAGTCCTCCCTTTGATCCCTTTGACCTTGTCACATCAGCTTCAATTCATGACTAACTAGAGTGCGAGAGAACTGTCCTTAGCCTTGTTTTTCTCTTTGATTGAGGGTCTGAACCACGTAGATAGTATCCCCTTACCCAGATTGGGGGGAGGGGGGGGGGGGGGACTCCCCTCCCCCTTCTCCTCTTTCTTCGGTCTTCTGTATTTTTCCTTGGCGAATGAGCTATGAAGAACATCTCCTCATTGTCTCATTCTGCCACCTCTAGACTACTCAAAATAACTTCAAAATAACTACTCAAAATTTCGGACGTTTATGCAGTGGCTTCCCCATTCGAATTATAATCTTTCCCTTTTCTGTCCCTTTTCCAATTCTTCCTAGAATGTTGCATCTTCTCTGTGAAATTACGTGCAAAAACTGCATTCTAATTATCGCTCCTTTTCTCTTCTCCGTCTGTGGCTACCTAGAATTGATTTTAGACAGGTGAAACGTTGGGACTGGATTGGAAGCTTTTGGACTGATTCACTCAGCTGAGAGACAGGTGCAGTTCTCTTTTCTCTCATTGGAACATCGTCATCCCTACTCAATCCCCCCTCTCCCTCCCTCCTTCGTATCTCCAGATTCAATTATGGCCCCAGACACTTGTCTTTTCATCCACGCATCACTACTCATTTTTTCCTTTCCTCGTCCTCTTCTGAGAAAGGGAAGAGAGAGACGGAATTAGGACCGTGGTCAGTGAGAGAGAGAGAGAGGGGGGGGAGGGGGGAGAGACAGTTCCACTCCCTCACATGATGAATCCTATCTGAGGATGAAGATATCTCCATCAGATATCAAAGAAGATCAGTCTATAAATCCTAGAAGTGATGGGGGAACAGCAGGAACTTCTTCTACCATGCGATCCCATGCTCTCTGTATTCCTACGTTTTGACCTAACTGTATAGATACTTTTAGACACCCTCTCCTGTGAGATTGGAATGATTCGGAGATTTGGAATGATTCAACTATGATTCTCTCACAATCTAGTCACCAAAGTAGCCTCGTTTCAACTCAATTCTCCTCCTACTTCCTGCTGTTCAATCTGTTCACGCAATTTAGAATTTTCCAGTAGAAAGTTTCACCTGACTGATATCATTTCCATCTACAGATTAACATTTGAATCGTAGGATATTCAGAGCCTTTTCTATCACTATGAATACAGTACGACAATTTTGAAAACATTCTGCAGAATATTTTCTACGCATCAATTTTCACCCGATTATGGGTGCTTCGCTGCGTAATGCTTCTCGATTATCCGCAATCTCTGCACTCTCTCCTTCTCACTTGTCTCTCGTCTTCTCTAATCCACGAGAGAGCATTGGGGGAGGGGAGAGTGTCAATGACTTCCACTGATTTGAGTGTCTTCTCCATTGCTAATGCCCTCATTCCCCATTCCTAAAATAGTCTGGGCTAGTTTTCTGCCCCCTCCGTGTTATTTTGCACTTCCAGCGTGTTTTGATTGGTATCTTCGGATTGAGTAGTCAGTTTTCATTCCTTTTACTCTTCCCTCTGATGTCTCTTCCACTTTGGAACTAGACACAAACCCACGCTTATTATGTCAATTTCATACACCTCGAGACAGAGAGAGAGAGAGAAGAGAGAGAGAGACAGAGAGGCCTTCCTATCAAGATGAGATATCCACCGCCTGCCCACTCTTCTAGATATCAATAATCACCCTAGGGGGGCTCCCCCCCCCCCTCTCCCCCCCCCCCTCCTTGTCACTCTTTGTGTTCACATTCTCGCCGTATTCTGTGTACAATCAGTCGGATGTCGTGGAAATTGAGCAATTCTCGGAGAAGTCAAAAGAGAGCTTCTCATGTTTATTCATAGCCAGAAGACTAGACAAAATGGCCAAAATTAGACTTCGGAAGAAGAATCGCCTGTTATTCCATCGCCTTTTGGAGATGACGCTGTTATGAACTCATTTCGCTTGTTAGACAGTCTTCTGTCTCCTCTTCTTTTCCCTCTATGTAACACAAAGAATTCATACCGTGGGAGTTCAGATTTCTCTGAAAACAACCTCCTCCATTCAAAATCTCTCTCTTCCTTTTCATCCAGAAAACTTCCGATGCCCCTGATTCTGTCTTCCGTAGTGACGATAAGAGTTACGAAAGTGCGCTTGTCAAAATCGACAAACAAGTACTTTGGTTTCGCTCGAACGCACATTTTCGAAAGATGAAGATACAATCCTTTGAAACTAAATATACTGGGATTGGGGTCCTCCCCATGACATTGTGTTGTGTGCATGGAGATTCCATCTATTTTTGCCCATTTCATAGTTGTTAGAACGGGAAGGAGGGAAGGGGGGGGGGGGGGGGAATTCCATCATCATCTTCATGAGATGAGCTACTCTATTGTTTTATTGCCACGATTTTATTGACTTTGCATCTCATAGTTCACAGAACGAAGATGACTCCGCCCCCTTTGATTTCCGGTCAGAGTAAGTCGCGCATGGATCGAGCCGCGGGTTCGGAAGTCCTCTTGGGTTGCGTCTCGGTTTTTTTTTCATTGGCTTCTTCAGAAATCCCTCTTCTAGGGGGAGATATGCAACATAGCGTGCTCTCTCTATCTCTCTACCCCCCCCCCCACTACCCCCCCTCCCCCCCCCCTCCCTACCTCCTCCCTCCCTCCTTTTCATGTCATATATCTATTAGACTCTTGGGCAGAAAGAGGGAAAGGAGCGTCGAAAAACGTTTGAGAGCAGCCGAGAGCCGAGAGTATTCTCTGAGCTGTATCGTCTACCCTTTAGTCTCCTTCTCCTTCCCATTCCGAGAACTCCTGCATGAGATTTATCCCCACCGTTCAGATTCTCCAAACATCTAGTCCATCATACATATTGTAGTCGTGTTTCTCTTGAGATTGCGACGCTCACGCCATTCTTTATTCTGAATTTATTGTTTTTCGTAGCATCGCACTTCACCTACGTGTTGACCATCATTACCGTACACCTACCATATCCCTACCGTACTCCTCCAGATGCTGGACGAGATGATGATGATGGACGATCCGGAAAACGCTACGGCTACCGTAATCGAGGACCTCACGACGGCCTTCGTTCTGGTGCGTGTTGTGGTGCAGCGACTGCAGCTGGCAAGTCGAGATTTCCTCCTTTTGCAGCAAGCCCAACCGCCTGAGCCCATCACCACGGACTACCTCGAAATGGGAATGCTCGTCTTCCTGTTCGCACTCGGTGCACCACTCAACCTCGCCGCCTACACGCAGGTACTGTAGATTTCGACCTTCAAAGATATCTTCATTTCGAAATTTGATGGGTTTCTGCACAAAATGCTTTTCTCTGTCGTCTTTCAATTCGATGCCCTCTCTCACTTTTGGATTGAGTGATGGCCCATTGCTTCTAAGAGAAGAACTCGGCCATAATCTCGGTTAGAGAAATGGAGAGAGAGTATGGGGAATGGAGAGAGAGCAGAGAAGTCTGATTATCCGCCCATTGAACCCTAACTATGGCTTCTCTCTTTCCACTTTCCCATCCTCTTTTTCTCACGAATCAAATAACAAAATGGGGAAAAATCATAATATTTATCAGTGTGACAGTGAGATTCTAATCATGGGGATTCAATCTCACGAACTATCGAGGTAGATCAGAAGTCGGACGATATTCAATGAAGAGATAGCATAGGAAATGGAGAGAGTGGCTGGAGTAGTACCAGGAACGTCCTTCTGATGGAGGCTATTCATATATGCTGAATGGGACTGAAAGGATTTTCCTTTCTATTTTAGTCTCTGGTTACCGTAACTGTAGTACTACTAAAGACCAGAGGGCACCTCCCGCAAGGTCTCGAGAGAGCCATTCCAAACCAGCCCAACCGTGAAATGCTCTTCCTTTTCGGGTTCCACCGAACCACCAGACGGCCATTTAGGCAAATGAGAAAAAAACACATCATAGATAGGTCTCACAATCAGGGAAATGCACGGTGCACTGGGTACGGACTATAGTGTGCCACAGACAACACAATAAGAGAGGAATCGCGAGAGATTCGAGAGTTTCGGGATATTAGCGGACTTAGGAAAAAGTGTTCCCGATTCCGCTAAAAAGTAAAACGGAAGTACTTCGAATGATGCTCTTTAAAACTGCGTTTGCCGATTTTCGATATCAGGTCTCATCTCCGAGTATAGGTAGGTCAAAGTAGGGACACTACAAAATTTACGACCAAAATTGCCTCAGGGAAACAGCCATAACTCGCTTTAAAAATATGCTAGAGACAATTCCAAAACAGAATTCGAATGAGGAGACAAAGGTAAACATTTCGTATGTTGGTGATGCTATTCCCCGTCGATGCGCCGGATCGGGGCGGTCGGATTTCCAAAAAAGTGATGTAACTTTCCTAATATCGATCTCCCCAATAAGCACCGAAGATTGATTTGAGAAAAACTATGTACCTAAAACCACCTTTTAAATCAGAAAGATCGGAGGTGAGGAAAAAAAAAGCCCGCACTTTTGTCTAAAAAAACATGCGATTTTTACAGTTTTTTGAGGGTTTTCAAGCACAACTTATTTCATTCTTGTTTTCATGAGCTCTCATATTTAAATTCGGAATCAGCGTGCAAAAATACGCCAGAATTTGATATAGTCATGTTTTTTCGAAATGAAATTTTTTTCTACTCTGACCACTTTTTCACCATGTGGTCCCCCCTTAGGTCTTTTTTTGTCTCAGAATCATGTTCCTATAGGATTTTCTGACTTATTCTTGTGTGTAGAACACGAATTTGCGAACTAGAGCTCATGAAAACTCGAAATAAAAAAGTTATGATATAAAGAAAATCGCAAAAAAATTTGTTTTGGATTTTCGTCATAACTTTGCCAGAAAATCCTATAGGAATGATTCTGAGACACACATTTTTCGTCCAAAATTGGACCAAAGGGAGACCACATGGTGAAAAAGTGGTCAAAGCCGAAAAAATTTTTATCTCTAAAATATATGACTGTTAGAAATTTTGGTGTATTTTTGCACGCTGATTCCGAATTTCGATGTGAGAGCTCATCAAAACATGAATGAAAAAAGTTATGCTTGAAAACACTCCAAAAAATGCAAAAATCGCAGGTTTTTTGAACAAAAGTGCGGGCTTTTTTTTTTCCTCACCTCCGATCTTTCTGATTTAAGAGATGGTGCTTGGTACGTGGTTTTTATCAAATCAAATCACTCTTCGGTGCTTATTAGGGAGATCGGTATTAGGAAAGTTACATCACTTTTTTGGAAAACCGACCGCCCCGATAAAGCTCATGGACAAGGAATGTCATAATCAACATAAGAAATGTTCCCATATGCCTCCTCATTCGAATTCTTTTTTGGAATTGTCTTTAGCCAAGCGCAGTTTGAAAGAGAATCATTTGAAGAACTTAAGTTTTACTTTTCAGCGGAATCAGGATAACTTTTTTCTAAGTCCGCTCTCGAAACTCTGGTGATTCCTCTCATAAGGAGATTTGGGGGGGAGGGGGGGAGGGGGTGTTTTGGTGGTTCTGCTCAGAATCTGTCTGCGAATGATACCATATACCTTGCTAGTGATGTGGGGGCGTACTGTAAAGATGTCAAAACAAATGCTCTTTATTGTCTCCACTGGACCAAGTGCGTGAGTTCACTCAAGGGATCCAAGTACTTTGGTTTGCTTGCAAGGAGGAATTAGAAATTATTTTGACATCCCTAGAATATTTTATCTCTCGTTTGATTTGAAGATGTACTGTATCTCTCTCTCCCAACCCCATCTCTCCTCTTGGTCCTTTCTTTCCGGGGGCGAATTCCAAAAAGGCCTGAGGAGAGAAAGAGGCGAAAGACTCTACTAGACTTGATGAACTAGCGCACGCGATCGCTCTGCATAACCAATTAGGAGCAGAACCAAACATCCACTTACCGTAGCCCAGTCACGAGTCTGACCCCCCGAACTCTACCGTAACCCACTCCTTTCAGTTGTCCGAACGAGGAGTGCACACTCGACTCGATCTCCTCAAACAGCATCTCAACTATTCAGATCTACTTGTAATCTTCCTCTACGTTCCATCTCGGTAGGATAAATATCTGACCCACGGAACTACCGTACACCTCTCCAGATCACTGTGGCTGCTCACGTACGATTGGAGAGGCGGCAATCTGCTGTGTAAACTGGTCAAGTTCGGGCAGTCTCTCTCATTCCAGGTACTGATCATAGATCTGACTCACCGAACTCATACCGTATCTCAGGCCTCATCTAACGTGATAGTATGCATCGCCCTTGATCGACTTCTGTCCATCGCCTCGACCTCCCATCAGATTCCCATGAAGGCCCAACGACGAACCAAGTTGATGCTAGCGTCGGCATGGGTACGGTAGATCACCCTGCCTACCGTATCACTAAGCTACCGTATTCCAGATACTGGCTATGGTGATCAGCTCTCCTCAGTTGTACGTATGGAGTGACTATCTAGCCTTTCCCGAATTGGGATGGAGTCAATGTTTGCAGGTACGGTAGATCGCCCAGTATACAGTATTCCTAAGGAAACAATTGTAGTTGGAAGACTCGATTTATTACAGATGTGGGATATCGCAAGAGACGATCCAGTCTACGCCGCTCTTCATAATATCTATCTCAATCCTACAGATGACGTTGACTACGAGACACTCTACAGTTTCATGCACGTCACTCTCGTCTTCTGGTTCCCAGTTGCCATAATCATGGTGAGATCCAGTCCAAATCAGTCCAATCAATTCCTCTCCTTCAGCTCTGCTATATCATCGTTCTCTCTTGGGTGTGGCTCAACTCTCAGCCTTCCACTTGCTCTTCTCGACTCTCACTGAGAATAACCGCCTCGAGCAAGGGGAGAAACACCAGTCTGGCTGTCACCGAAACACTAGAGACGGCATTGGGCAAAGGTACGTGGGAGATCAAAGATCAATGCAGTATCATTATTTTAGACTGGAAGCAGAGTACAGCTGAAGACTCGATGGCATTCAATAAACCTCGGATCGTAATCACTAATAGCAGGGATGAATGCACTCATCCCCTAACTGATAGGGAACAAGGAAATGGTAAAAACGGAAATAAATCGGGGGAAAAAACTAAATTTTGCAGGCCAACGTCAGAGTGCATCATCCATCCAAGGACCACGAGAACACTATGTAAATAGCCAGTCCTATCATGCCAGACTAACACGGTACTGCACAATAAGAAACAATTCGCGAATTAATATTCTAGATCTCGAGCGATAAGAACTTCTTTTCTGCTCATCGCTGCTTACATAATATGCTGGCTACCATACAACTCACTATCTGCCATTCGACTGATCAGTCCGGAATTCGGCATCAATTACGTGAACAAGGTAACCAGAAAGAAGAGTATTGTGAATCATCTCTTTTTCCAGCTCTATTGGTTGCATGGATTAGTAGTTCTGAACAGCGTTGTGAATCCATATCTTTACGGATTATTCGGACCGATCTTCTGGAGGCCTCTCAGAGGAAGAGCCGATTGTTGATCCACCGTCTTTTTTCTCATATCTTATGTTCTAACGAGGTTTCAGAGAACCACATTCCTCTCATCACGATCTCGAATCGAAAATGACTATGTGCTACGAGTATCTACGTTTTTTTGTTGATAAACTATGGTATTCATGGTAGTCTATTGTCTTGGCTTGAATCATTCCTTTCCGACCGTACTTCCTCTGTCCGATTGTCCTCTGTGACTAGTGATTCCTTCCCCATTCTCTCTGGTGTCCCGCAAGGCAGTGTACTCGGCCCAATTCTCTTCTCAATCTACCTCTCTGACTCCATCTCGATTCCCCAATTCTATGCTGACGATTTCAAATTGTATGTAAATACCCCTTCTCCACCTACCCCTACTCCCTGGATCGCATGGATGCCCTTGGCACGCTTACTGAGGAGTCATAGGAGAGATCTTTGTCATATAATAATGAATGGTTACAATTTTATCGTTCAATGTTTATAAGCCGACTCGATATCGAGTATCTACATTCGGAATCAATACCGAATTCACCAGGAGCACTGCCAGATTCCACTCATTCCATGTCAGAACCCTACTCCCAACTTCCCGATATTATTCGTTCTTCCCTCAACAACAGAACCTTCAAACGCCGACTGGAGTCACCCTTATAGCTGACCTCTCCCAACCACGATGATTCAGGAGTCACCCTCTCCTATCATCATCCCAAGCACTTGTACTTTTGAATCTCGTCGCGCCACGGTCGTGGATAAATTATTATAATTTTTATGTGCTACGAGTATCTACGTTTTGTTTTTGATAAACTATGGTATTCATGGTAGTCTATTGTCTTGGCTTGAATCATTCCTTTCCGACCGTACTTTCTCTGTCCGATTGTCCTCTGTGACTAGTGATTCCTTCCCCATTTTCTCTGATGTCCCGCAAGGCAGTGTACTCGGTCCAATTCTATTCTTAATCTATTTGTCAGACTAGTATAATAATGAATGGTTGTACAATTATTCGTCGTTCATCTTTCTATGTATATAAGCCGACTCCATATCGAGTATCTACATTCGGAATCAATACCGGATTCACCAGGAGCACTGCCAGATTCCAGTCACTCTGTCAGAACCTCACGTTGATTCTCCCAACTTCCCGATATTATTCGCTCTCCACTCTCCACCCCCCCCCCAACATCAGAATCTGGTTTTGGTTTTCCAATTTCGGATAATGTTCGCGATTAAAATTGACCATTATTTCGCCTTGAAAAGTTGAAGTGATGGCCACTGACTATTAATCAGTAGAAATATAGAAGAACCATTGTCTAGAAAAAGTATAGCATTACTTTTAATGAGCGCGACTGGTATTTTTCGAAAATTTTCGGAAAATCGACGATCTCTTTGAAACTATAACGCAGTCCTATAGGGCCTAGATACCCTAGAACATATTGAGCATACCGTATGATTACCGTTTGATTTGCGTTTATATCTTCAATAGATTAAATATGCCAGCATTTTCTATTTTCTCCGAATTTCGGAAAAAAAACTAGCACTGATCAAAAAAAAGTCGACTGGAGTCACCCCATTATCGCTGACCTCTAACAACCCCGATGGAGTCGCACCCCTCATCATCCTAATCACATGTACTTTGAATCTTGTCGCGCATCGGGAGTAGATAAATTATTATAATTTTTATGTGCTACGAGTATTATAACTATTATGTGCTACGAGTAATCAGATCAATCAGAATCAGATTGAGAGATGGATAAGGAGATAAACTGAGAGATCAAAGATCATATTGAGGTGAAAATATCACTCACTGAGAAGAGGAGAACGTGTATCATAGTAGAGAGAGACTGGAATGAGTATGACTGCCCCTCCCACTCATTTTGCCTTGAGAATGTACTTTTTATTACAACAATTGAGGGGAACCGAGACAATTGAGAAGACACGCAGGTTGAGATCAATCGGATGTCTAAATGGAAGCAATCAATGAGGGATATGGAAGGAGAAGGGATAAAGCAGAAGGAAGGATGAGATACTGGAAGGAATAAACCAATTAGGAATACAACCAATAACTACATCCATTGCACCAATCTGATTGAGAGAGATTAATATCCAAGGGAGTCTATTTGGTTGTGAGCAATAGACGAGAGAGAGAGACTATCATCGAGTACTGAACTATGAGTGGACTGTGAATTGAGAAGAAGGAATAGGACAGGGAGAAATAGAGATATGGAGGGTAGATGGATGGGAAGAAGGGATGTACAAGAGACAAGTGGACAAGTGAATACAAGTGAAGAGATGAGGACAGAGGTGAGAGTCAGAGGAAATGGGACTCATTCAGTCTAATTCGATGACATCTGGAATGAAATTGGAGGGACGAGAGACTTGAGTGGATTGAGAAGATATTGATGGAATGACTGAAGCTGAAAGAAATACAACTTATTATGGATGCAAGATAAAGAAGGGGAGAGGGAAAGGGATAAATAAAGGGAATCCTCACAAAGGTCGATCCCTCTGGCATCGAGAAGTGGTCCTTTCTGAAGGGAAAGATATTTGTGGTTTGGACCACAATCAAAGAGAACTGCTGGAGTTGATTTAGCCACCAAGATTACCTTGGACGGATCACCATACACTGGGAGATGGGCATCTGAAGGAAGGATGAGAATAGAAGAGAGAGAGAGGGGGGGGGAGAGGGGGGGGGGGGGGGCTGACCATTTTTCCACCGATAACTCACCCAGTACGTCAGCCATTGAGCGTCGTATCACTGTAGAGTGCGCCGCACCGTTCTGTGGTTTTTCTTACGCTCTATGGCAATACAGTCCAGTCAGGTTCCCATGAAGACGCGCGTGCCCCGGGGTGCCCCCGCGTGCCCCCATCTGTTTACATGGTCTGTGTGGCCAAAATACAGGGAGAAAAGGTGTATACTGTGTGCGATCCTTCGAATGAGCTCATTTGGAGTGGATTTATATAAAAATAAATTTCAAAATGATTTAAATATTTTGTTAAAGGGATCCAGTACCCAAAAATGAAGTGTGCGTCAATTTGCTCTTTGATGCTCCTTTATTTCAATGGTATTACGCAAAAAAATTAAATATATTTATTTAAAGCAAAAAGTGAACGAAACCGGCTTATAGGTTACACTGCTGGGGTGGTGTGGCTTTCCGATATATCCCAACAATTACGGTAGTCGAAGCGCTTCGAATGGAAGTAGCCCGAAATGTCGTGCTGTTACTTCATTTTCACTTTTCCGGTTTTATTTTATTCTTTTCAGATTATTGGGTTGCATTGCGCTTGATAGAGCTTTCAATTATAATTCTAGACAGTCTTTGCCAGCTAAAAGGCGTGTAAACGGTCGAGAATGCGCTTTGATTGCGTCACGAACCTTATCAGTTTGCAATTATCGCTTATTTTTGCTCCTAGTTTGGTAAAAACACGACCTTGCGTGACCTGCAGCTTCCTGCCAAGCAACTGCTCTCACACTTCCTGATGTGAAGGGAATGGGTAGTTCGTCTGAACCTTCTCGAGCAAGTAATGGAGGAGTTGGGCGAGAGAAGCGCCTTCAGCGGAACTGCAGCCGGGTAGTTAGAGTTACTAGTTTTTTTTTCGCCTCATGCCGCGGGCTTAGCTTCGTGTTGCTCCTGATCCGTCTTTTCTTTATTTTACCAGAATGGAGGCGAGGCCAAGGCATATTCTTACGCTGCCTAATGTCATGATTAGACCATAGGTGCTTTGGTTCTTGCTTAGACTTTTTGGGACATTTTTTATGCTGATAAGGATCCTACATAGGCTAAATATTTGTCAGTAATCTAAGAAAAGGGAGTAGTGCCGCCAAACACAATCATGTCATAGAATGTGGTGAGGAAGCAGATAACACACATTAATACATTGACCCTGAGGAGACAAAGGAAGAGATTTGAAGCATAGAATATTACTAGTTTGTTCTATCACAGCAGTAGGTATCGATGAATACGGTATAAGGCCTACTCATACCGACTGATCTACCCATCAATGACCAGCCTGGTGATGAGCATGATAGTCTCGCCATCTTCACCACAATTCGTGCTCGGGTTCGTTGCATTATTGATTCTTCATTTGAGCATATACAACAATGTTTATTCTCACGAAAGCACTAACGATGATCATTCTGTACAAATAAAAGAACCGAATCTTGGCAAATCGAGATGCCATATTCGTCGTTGAATTCTTCAGATTCTCAGTCGCATTCAACTTCTCCGATCGCTCGTTCAGATTCTGAAATCACTACCGTATTGCTTAGATCAATAACTACTGTATCCTGTTGAACGAATACCGTAACCCTCTCCTCTCACCTGTAGTGCCATGGCAGCTGCTTGTCCTGCAGTAGCCCGATTCAGACGCGCAGATCCTACAACAAACACCTTAGTTAGATTTGTCACTCACTTCCATTGAAGATGACATTCATACCAGTTCAATCATGGCGGCGACATTTTTGGACTAGGGATGGGGATACATGGGCGCACGGGGCAACACAAAAGCATAAATAACGACTTAGCGAACGAGTGGGACGTTTCGCTCTGTAGTTACCCCCTATATCTAATTAGTTGAAGCCAATCGATAAGTATTTCACAATACATTCACAGCCCCACTCTTGCTGTAGTCAGTGGAGAAGATTGGCATATCTCTCCTCTCCTCGACAGACCGTATTCATCTCCGCGCTCGTTGTGTGCGGGAGAGCGGCGATGATCTCTCTAATTATTGTTATTTAAATATTGTAATGCCTAATTTTATGGCACTACGTCGGATGAATAATATCATCCGACCTATCGCCAAATTAAGAGAACATCCCATTCAGAAAGATCAGCGCTACAGTCACTAGACAACACCGGTGGATATTTTTACTAACCGCATCCTCTGTCTCTCCTCGGCGATTGATCACGACGGGGCGAGTGATCTCTTCTAAAATATTTAAATTAATAATGTAGTAATTATTTTATTATCACCATAGCTCGAGTGTTTCACCGGATCACTCGATATCGTTGCGATAACGCCCGTATTTGCTAGATGGCGCGTTCCGAATTGCCGCCTGCTCGGAAGCGCCGCGACTCCTCGTCCTCTGCTTCGGGCTCCGACTCGGCCAGCAGCAACAGCTCCAAGGGTAAGAGCACTAAGTAGGGCCGGTATTTTCGAAAATGACGCTTCCTCGCTTGTTCCTTTGCCAATTTGCTGTTATGATCGATTATTTCGGTACTTTCTCCTGTTTAACATTAATATCGCAGAAGCTGTTCCCTCGAAGAAGGCTAGAATGTCCTCGTCGCCGTCCAGCAAGCGGAAAGCCTCGTCGCCGTCGCGATTCCGAGGTATTTTGGTCTCATTTCCTCATTTAGTCGAGTATTTTGCTATTTATATTATTTATATTTAAATATATAATTTAAATATTGATAGACGATCGTAGACGCTCGCAGCGACGACAGAAGGGAGCGCGACAGGGATGAGAGGAGGCGCGATGATCGGTTTGTCGTTGCTTCGTTCGCTATTCTATCTTATCAAATAGGTTCAAAGCTAGACGTAAATCTTTTGTAATCTGCCTACTGTTGTTGGTATTTAGTCGTCGAGTTTCGCCGCCTCGACGAGATCGAAGCTCCCCGCCGCGTCGCTCGAGATAGCCCAGGTATTTACCTCGAATTTGTGTTTAACTTTCCACCAGCGGGACTAACTATCATCGAGCTCGAGGTTTGGGATTTTTGTGATGACAGTGAAACACAAGTTCAGCCGGGAGTGGTAATTGCAATATAGACAGCGGTTGAGAGTAGTTCCCTGATGCTGATCGATCCGGTGAAACACTCGAGCTATGGTGATAATAAAATAATTACTACATTATTAATTTAAATATTTTAGAAGAGATCACTCGCCCCGTCGTGATCAATCGCCGAGGAGAGACAGAGGATGCGGTTAGTAAAAATATCCACCGGTGTTGTCTAGTGACTGTAGCGCTGATCTTTCTGAATGGGATGTTCTCTTAATTTGGCGATAGGTCGGATGATATTATTCATCCGACCTAGTGCCATAAAATTAGGCATTACAATATTTAAATAACAATAATTAGAGAGATCATCGCCGCTCTCCCGCACACAACGAGCGCGGAGATGAATACGGTCTGTCGAGGAGAGGAGAGATATGCCAATCTTCTCCACTGACTACAGCAAGAGTGGGGCTGTGAATGTATTGTGAAATACTTATCGATTGGCTTCAACTAATTAGATATAGGGGGTAACTACAGAGCGAAACGTCCCACTCGTTCGCTAAGTCGTTATTTATGCTTTTGTGTTGCCCCGTGCGCCCATGTATCCCCATCCCTAGTCCAAAAATGTCGCCGCCATGATTGAACTGGTATGAATGTCATCTTCAATGGAAGTGAGTGACAAATCTAACTAAGGTGTTTGTTGTAGGATCTGCGCGTCTGAATCGGGCTACTGCAGGACAAGCAGCTGCCATGGCACTACAGGTGAGAGGAGAGGGTTACGGTATTCGTTCAACAGGATACAGTAGTTATTGATCTAAGCAATACGGTAGTGATTTCAGAATCTGAACGAGCGATCGGAGAAGTTGAATGCGACTGAGAATCTGAAGAATTCAACGACGAATATGGCATCTCGATTTGCCAAGATTCGGTTCTTTTATTTGTACAGAATGATCATCGTTAGTGCTTTCGTGAGAATAAACATTGTTGTATATGCTCAAATGAAGAATCAATAATGCAACGAACCCGAGCACGAATTGTGGTGAAGATGGCGAGACTATCATGCTCATCACCAGGCTGGTCATTGATGGGTAGATCAGTCGGTATGAGTAGGCCTTATACCGTATTCATCGATACCTACTGCTGTGATAGAACAAACTAGTAATATTCTATGCTTCAAATCTCTTCCTTTGTCTCCTCAGGGTCAATGTATTAATGTGTGTTATCTGCTTCCTCACCACATTCTATGACATGATTGTGTTTGGCGGCACTACTCCCTTTTCTTAGATTACTGACAAATATTTAGCCTATGTAGGATCCTTATCAGCATAAAAAATGTCCCAAAAAGTCTAAGCAAGAACCAAAGCACCTATGGTCTAATCATGACATTAGGCAGCGTAAGAATATGCCTTGGCCTCGCCTCCATTCTGGTAAAATAAAGAAAAGACGGATCAGGAGCAACACGAAGCTAAGCCCGCGGCATGAGGCGAAAAAAAAACTAGTAACTCTAACTACCCGGCTGCAGTTCCGCTGAAGGCGCTTCTCTCGCCCAACTCCTCCATTACTTGCTCGAGAAGGTTCAGACGAACTACCCATTCCCTTCACATCAGGAAGTGTGAGAGCAGTTGCTTGGCAGGAAGCTGCAGGTCACGCAAGGTCGTGTTTTTACCAAACTAGGAGCAAAAATAAGCGATAATTGCAAACTGATAAGGTTCGTGACGCAATCAAAGCGCATTCTCGACCGTTTACACGCCTTTTAGCTGGCAAAGACTGTCTAGAATTATAATTGAAAGCTCTATCAAGCGCAATGCAACCCAATAATCTGAAAAGAATAAAATAAAACCGGGAAAAGCTGCTGAAAAGTGCCCGAAAAACGGCGAAAAGTGAAAATGAAGTAACAGCACGACATTTCGGGCTACTTCCATTCGAAGCGCTTCGACTACCGTAATTGTTGGGATATATCGGAAAGCCACACCACCCCAGCAGTGTAACCTATAAGCCGGTTTCGTTCACTTTTTGCTTTAAATAAATATATTTAATTTTTTTGCGTAATACCATTGAAATAAAGGAGCATCAAAGAGCAAATTGACGCACACTTCATTTTTGGGTACTGGATCCCTTTATTGAATTCTGCACTCCCGATTACCCAAATGCACATTGAAAAGAAATTTGAAAAAAAAAAGTTAGTTTAAAATTTTACTTGGAGGTCCCTAAATATTTAATAGGGACCGTCAAGGTTGAGAGCCGTACCCAAAAACCGGGAATAATACGTTGACTTAGTGTACTCAAATGGTGTATTTTCCCAATTGCGCGAATTCAATTTTTCACGGCCAATTTTGTTCTTTTCTCCGTTATTGCTTAATGAGCGTTTCCTAATCTTCCGTGCTATGTTGATTTGGTTGGAAATCTATCGTGCTTGCTCATTTTTCTTCGCTTGACGTTTGAAATGTGAGAAATTCCGCTATCCTCTTTTTCCTGGAACACTGTTTTCTCAAAAACCATGTTTTCCGAGCATAACTTTTGAGCGACGCTTTCCTAATTGCTAAATTGTTTATATTCATTATGAGGACCTTGATATCCGTTTTGTGGCAAAGTCTGATTCACGCGGAAATGTGAGAAATTTTTCTACACTCGTTCAAACTAAGATATGTTCAGTGCCTATTCTATTTTTCGTTCACGGATTATTTCTCCGTCTATTCTCGAGCTTTTTTTCAATAAGTATTCTTACTATTCGTTTTTATTATGCGAATAAACCACCTTAAAACATTAGCTTCAAAAAATTTCGTACTGAAGTTATGGCCGTTTGAAGTATAAGATGCGTGAATATCTTTTATTTCCAACCCCTCCTGTCCAATTTTTGTCTAGAACTACTGAGGGTATTATCACAACTGTTCTGACAGAGTTTGAAGAAAATCGTGAATACCAGATATTTGCTGTGTTCATCATATTGCGGTATGTTCACTTTCTATTCTAGTATTCTTTCTCGATGCATTTTCTCTCTATTCCCGAGTATGTATTTTATTCTATTTTTTCTCAGTGTTGCCTATTATTATGCGATTCCCTCACATAAAAATCTAAGCTCGCAAAAATTTATTGCAAAAGTTGTGAACATCTGAACTGTAACCTATTTGAGAATTTTAGTTTTCGTCCCACCTTTCTCTATGTTACTGTAGTTTATTCTACTCTGATGTATAATATAATCGGTTGTCATTATGTGATGACTCTAAACTGCAAATGTGCAGCTACATGTATTCGTTGAATGATCGGTAGGACTGTTTTAAGTGAATTGGTCAGCAGTAGCATCCGGTTGTGAATTATCTAATGAGTATTGTGATTGTGCTATACATTAGTTTTTGTTCTTTAGGATCGTTTCATTGTGAAGTGAATTATCCTATCGATACAACTATTTTGTTCTCTAAGTGACAGTGCCGTAGAACATGCCAGCCTTCGCGGACATGTGCTGGAAAGAAAGAGCAGTATTTCACTCGCTGAAAACTTCTTGAAATATAATGAAGTGTGATAGGCTCCAAGTATTCAGTCATCCCTTGGATCCCATGCGAGAACAGAGTCAAAGAGGAAGATGAGATTTATGAGGCAACAGAATCACAAATCCTGGACGACAGGCATGAGGATTACAATAGAACAATAGTCGGGCACAGTGATTGGTCGGCTTGGTGACCTTCCAAGGGTGGTTTATTGGCTGATGTGAGCAGGAGGGAAGGGGGGGAGAAGTCTTGGTCTGAGGGAGAATCCGCTGGCTTATATAGTGCCGGAAAAGGGGCGGAACTTAGGGCTGACGACTGAGTATCTGATAAGAGAGATCATGTGAATCACGGATAGTCACCAGACGGTCAGACGATGACGAGATAGTGTATCTCCTGAGATGGAGATAGAGGAATCAGGCCGATGGCGAGAGAGTGTGTGAATCAGAGAGGGTGGAAGAGATACAGAGTATTGTATCGAGTAATGAAGTGATAAGGGAGTCGGACGAGACACCAGACAGTGTAAGATAATGATGAGATGAGAGATAATGTAATTGTGAGAGAGTAGAACGAGTGCAAAGGTGAGAGACAAGGCCTTTGGAAGAGAGTACGTGTATCACCTGATAAGCTGAGCTAATTATTGATTGATCAAGATTACCTTTGAACACCTTTACACCTCCATTTTTTAGGGAAAGAACGTCCTCGTTCTAATAAGAATTAGCATTCACTTGAAGGTGTTCGATCAGTCATCGACATTAGTCGGAAAGAGTTCAGGAAAGTCGTATTCTCATGAAAATTTACGTCCACTATGAATGAAAGGAGTATAATAAGAGTGTTGATTAGTCATTTAATAGCAGAAGTTAAGGGGATTGGATATTAGATTATTATCCGAGATCAGCTTTATCAAATGCGCTGATCTCCCTTGAGTGGCGAAGCTATACTGAGATGTCAACAGTACTGGATTCTAAAATTTTCAGTTAACCGATTAAGTGTATTATTTTTGTGAAACATTAACATAAAAATGATTATTATTTCAGTATGACGAATATTTCAAGTTCACGAGTGAGACGACATGAAAGCTAAATTATGGTGAATTGCTGCTATCGAGGTACACTTTCCTTTGTTAGTTAGTACGGAATTTGATTACTTCGGGTTACGGTAATCAAGGCACTTGGGTTACGGTTGTAACTTGCAATGGCCGAAAATTAATTTTGATTGGGCATACGGTACCGTCATTTACTTTTACCACCTACAATATACCTAATCAGCGTACTATCGTATACAAATAGCATCATTTATTAATTATTGTAGTTATACTTTCTCAAGTACCGTATGCTCAATCAAAATTAATTTTCGTTACAACCGTAACCCAAGTGTCTTTATTACCGTAACCCGAAGTAATCAAATTGCGTACTAACTAACAAAGGAAATTGTACCTCGATAGCAGCAATTCACCATAATTTAGCTTTCATGTCGTCTCACTCGTGAACTTGAAATATTCGTCATACTGAAATAATAAACATTTTTATGTTAATGTTTCACAAAAAAAATACACTTAATCGGTTAACTGAAAATTTTAGAATCCAGTACTGTTGACATCTCAGTATAGCTTCGCCACTCAAGGGAGATCAGCGCATTTGATAAAGCTGATCTCGCCGAGAGTGGAATAGCTTACCATGAGACTTAACGTACATTCTAACTGGGGTGATAAGGGGTATCGTGGGAGTGAAGGATAATGGTAAGACTATTTTTTTTTCGAATTGTGGATTGAAAGCCCAGGAAGTGGCCGCCGAAAGAAGATCAGTCTATTCCAAGAAACGAATCTCACTGACGGCAGTATATCACAAAATGTGAGGAACATCACACAGGGTGGTACTGATGCACGGGGAAATTAAGCAGGGCAGTAAAAATCGATAAATGTAGACAGAACCAACCTGAGTCGATGATAGTGATAAGCCAGCGAATCGAGTAGCGACGATGGGGAATTAATCTGGAATATCACATTTATTGTCTATGAGCAATTGGAGCATTATATGTTTTAAATAGTCACAACTATATTCACGTATTCCACAAATAATCCTATCTATCGGTGAAAGTGTGGTTTTAGAAAGGAAAGGTTGTGGTATAGCTCAATATGAGATTCAAAGAACATTGTGAAAGAAGTGAGTATCGTGGGAGAGAAAGGTAAAGCAATAAGATAAATATTTAAAATTAAAATCTGTAAACAACTGACCTCTTTGGCGCATAACAAGAAGAATAAATTATGGTCTACCTCACCACTCGCGAGGTAACACGAAACTTCGATGAGGCGACGATTCTGAATAAATATATTTAGTCGAATATAAATCTGATTAGACCGCCATTGCAACGATAATGTTCTGCCCTCGGAAATCGACGAATCGATAATATTTCACAGAATAAGATAGATACAGAGTAGTACGGCACTTATTCTAATTGTTATAGCTTCATCCTCACCATTATTTTTGGTTGTTCGATAAAGTTATTCCTACATTTTGAAATTCGAATGCTTCAAAAGAAGCAGTTATAGTGTATAGACTCACCTTCCTTCCTAGAAATGTGTCCGTCGGATATATCGCTTCAGGGGGTGACGAACTGAAAGCGAATAGTAAAGAAGTGCGACCAGTGTAATTATTGTATTTTTGCTCATTGTATTTTGACGATTACTGTACTACTAGTCAAAAATACTATAAACACTGTCGAAATATCTCTCTAGGTGATCAATTGAATCATGAAATAAATTGAACCGAATCAGAATGGAATCACTATATTGAAGTAAGGTGATTCACCAATTTCTTATTCGTTATCATTATTTTGTAATATGAATAAAGTGTCTCACCTGAGCAGATAGTTGCTCCATTCGTTGTGTATTTGTTGTTTTCGTCGCTCCTCGCGCAATGAACGAAGTGGGTGTGCCTGAGGAGTTATCCACAAGCCCACACCGCAAAGACAAAGGGGAAGAAACAGACGGAGTCTTCCCACCTGACAGAAGCAGCCGGAGAAGGGGCCGCTCCCTGCAGCGGCCGATGAGTGTAGAGCATCTGGAAGGCACGCAATTGATCAACAGACTTGAAACAAACGAATACGAGAAGGGGGAAGGGGGAAGGGGGAAGCTCGAAAGTGACTGGGAAAGAGTCGATTTCAATGAGTTCCCATTATCCGCACCCGGTCCAAACTGGTAAGAACAATGAAGTTGGTCCGCTAGAGAGAATGGAAACCAAATCAGAGTGAAATTCGCCAGATAAATCAATAAAAACAAGAAAGAACCGAGCGCGATTCGAAATTTGAGTGGCGAGTTGGCAAAACGCCAAAGATCTGCTAACCGCAGTTTCGCATTAAAGGAATTTCCTGTAGCATGCACGAATCAATTTATTCTTTCAATTCTTTGAAATTAATTTAATAAAATATTTAAATCATTTTGAAATTTATTTTTATATAAATCCACTCCAAATGAGCTCATTCGAAGGATCGCACACAGTATACACCATTTCTCCCTGTATTTTGGCCACACAGACCATGTAAACAGATGGGGGCAGAGGGGTGCACGCGGGGGCACCCCGGGGCACGCGCGTCTTCATGGGAACCTGACTGGACTGTACTCCGGTCATTGGCTACGGTCTATCACTTTATTGGCTGTTTTGGATGCTTTTCGATTTTTAATTAATTAATGAAATATTCTTTGGTTACAAACTATACCAACAAGGGAATGGTAACATCGCACCGTAAAATTATCGAATGAGACATATGTGGTATTGAAGTGACCCATGGGGACGGTCCATTTCCGTTTTCAGAAAATCCCCGATATTTTTCTAATTCGAGATTTTTTTTGCATGAGCTCGTGGCATAGGTTCAATGCCAGGACGGTTCATTTATCTTTTGCTCTTTTTTCCTTTCATTTACGTGCCATATTTTTTGAAAATACATTCGTATTGCAACAAAATGGTCATGAATCTTTCCTGGATAGGGCGATTCATGTCTGTAACGAATACTCGAAATACCGTGTTTCGATCTGCAGAACATTTGAGGCAACGTCAAGACGATTAGCCCAGAGTATTCCTTCAAAATTATGATAGAAACATCGGAATTTGGTTAATAGATAGGAATTGTGATTGCGCTGACTCTTCGACTAATTGTCTTGCAGTTGCTTCAAATATTCTGCAGATCGAAACACGGTATTTCGAGTATTCGTTACAGACATGAATCGCCTTATCCAGAAAATATTCATGACCATTTTGTTGAAATACGAATGTATTTTCCATCAAATATGGCTCGTAAATGAAAGGAAAAGGAGCAAAAGATAAATGAACCGTCCTGGCATTGAACCTATGCCACGAGCTCATGCAAAAACAGTCTGGCCTAGAGCTTTCCCACTGCGCCACGGAGGACATGCTGATGGATGTCTGAGATCACGCCAAGTACAAAGAAAGAGCCTCACACGAAATCGCATGCAAAATAGTTATGATAAAATCTCGAATTAGAAAAATATCGGGGATTTTCTGAAAACGGAAATGGACCGTCCGCATGGGTCACTTCAATACCCCATGTCTCATTCGATAATTTTACGGTGCGATGTTACCATTCCCTTGTAAAACAATTCTGATACAATTCTCAGCATAATATCTATCTCCAATGCAAGTGGTCTGAACATCTACGGAGGATCAAGAGAATATAAGCACGAGAAAAATGTGAGTAAAGTCTCTAGCCGTTATTCACTGGACTAGACATTATTCACAGGAAGAGTTTGTCGGACAAACTATAAACCTGAAGGGAATACAGAAGAATTGCTATTACTATTAATTATAAGCAAACAATGCATTTTAAGTGCGACGGACGAGAATTCACAGTGCAACGACTCGTTCGAGTGAATCCTCAGTGCATCCTGTGCAAGGTTAGCCTTGCTCATTTTCATATCACTATTATGTTACTTTTCCTTGTGCAGAAATATCCCGCCACAGTTCTAAGCTACGTAAAACATCACCTCGGTGATGTTCATTCGACGAATCTGAAAGAGGTTGGTTCTCTTGTTGAGTTGGAATAATTTCAAAATATTTCTCAGCATGGAATTTTCCTACTATGTGGCTGTGGAGAAAAAATACGAGGGTATTCTGATAGTGAGACGCACCGAAAAGAGAATAAGGTGAGTATGGTATTTAGGGCAGGTGGGACAAACTATAAATCTAAATGGAATACACAAGAATTGATATTACTATTAACTAGAAGCGAACAATGCATTTTAAGTGCGATGGACGAACATGCATTCTGTGCGAGGTGAGTTTTGGTCACTCGCATTACCATATTATGTTACATTTCCTTGTGCAGGCATATCCCAAAACAATTGGAGCATTCATTTCTCACTTCTATATTCATCACAAATTACAGTTGAATGCGGTTAGTTTATATTTTTGCTTTGAAATATTGCTGATACATTTCTCAGAAAGGAATTTCTCTCAAGTGTGCCTGCGGCGAACAAATATGCAGTAAACGGTCATCAGGTTTACATATAAAGAACGTGAGTAAAGTCTCTCGAACTAGAAATTATTCACAGAAAGATGGTTTTTCCAGTGCAATAACAGTAGATTCTCTATTGTAAGAACGGATACAGTAGTGGATACCGATATTGTGGATATCAACAACGATTCGATCACTGAGCCGGTCTCCATGAAGCATCTTCTATTCCAGAAGATGAATATGGCTGAGAAGGAGTGAGTGCCCTTTCCCCGCTCTTTATTATCAACTTTCTCTGCAGTAAATTCTTGTTATCGAAGATGGTTGCCGACGAGTTGTTGCGATAAAGAAAGAGGTAATTTGATTTCATTTAAAAATAGATATTCATATTTTGATATCTTAATGTGATTTTCAGATGTAGGGATCTGAAATTCTCACTTGTACGGTACGGAACTGCGAGGATCTATGTAATTTTCGAAGAACGTCCGGGAGATGAGTTTAGTTCGGACTCAACCAAGGCACATCTCTTTCGTCGTGGTATGTATTAGAAAACTAGTCATTAGAACAAGATTAACTACTTGCCAGTCGTCTACATTGGTTGGACGTCTACATGGAATCGTCCTTACAATCACTTTGACATAAAAGAATGGCTGAAGGATGGAATGGATCGAGGATACAGATACATAGTATTTGAAGGCGGGAGTATGACATATGTGGTATTTTTTGCTCAACATAAATATACAAGGGGTAGACAACATATTTCAGCAATCAAGAGTGGAGGAATCTGGACTGATATCGTATTTCTTCTCTCTTAAAAGTCGGAGAATCAAGAACAAGTGTGGTGGAATGTCCATGACCGATTTATTCGATGATTACGAGATCTTCGATATTGGAAGCAGATTGTTTGAGGTAATTAAATCTATGATTTCAATACTTTGGAAGACATAATCCGCAATAAGTGACTCCATAATTTTGTTTCTCCAGTTCATTCACCAGAAGATGGTTACTGTCATTCATTCTCTTCCACGAATCGATAAGGAAGTAATGCGCAACCATAGATGGAAGGCAGCTATAAAATGTGTGAACTTATGGACAATATCACTTTTTTGAATTATATTGAATTAACTAAGACAGTGTCTAAATCATGAGGTCTTATGAGAACAATTGCAGCAGAGTATATACATGTAACAAGATTGCTGCTGTTATCGGAAACTTCTCCAGTTTTCATTTCCTTCACTGACGTAAGTCATATCGATTTATATAGATGGGAAACTATAAGGGTGGTCTTCTTCATCCTGCGTATCGTATTTGTACCAAATTATTGCTCAGATAGACTCCCTCATTCCACCCACCGATTATTCTAATAAAGAGTGCCTCGATGTGGATATAAATATGGAGGAATCTGATGGAGAAAATGAAGAGTTCAAAGAGGGAGAAGGAACGAATGGTCAGTGAACATAGGTTCTTAGCTTTGGTCCCAGACTGACAAATCAGAATGTAACAGAACCTCGATGACTGTTGGCTTTTAAGAAACCGGCAGGGACACTCCTCCTCTCTACGAGGATACAATGGAAGTGGAAGAAGATCCTATTCACAAGGTTCCTCTAGTTCCTCTGAGATTCAATGTGAGTGTGTAGAGAGAAAGAGAGATAATATGTTTGAAATCGGAATAGAGATCCCTTGTTCAGTACCCGCCAGTTAAGAAGGCAAATTCTCATGGAGCTCAACTCAAACTCGTGGACTTGAGTAAGATTTTGAGTGTACTGATTTAAAAGAACCATACCGTTCATTTAGGTAAGTACGATGTTACGGAGAAGAAGAGCAACTTCAACAGATTCTAGAATGAGGCAATTGACTTGTACATAATATCCGCAGTGAGAATCTTTTTGGCATTATGTTTTCATCCATTCTTATGCAGATGTGTATATCTACTGTGAATAATCCTGTGACTAATCTGAGTAATCTGTAGCTATTGTATACTGTAAACAAGGTGAGTATACGGTAGAGAGGGTGGGTACGTTGGAGTGGCGATCGATGTGATTCCCCCATAGAATGGATTCAATTCGCCCCTGGATCATCCATCGAATACTCTCTCAATATCGCCCTAGAGCAGAACACAAACGACGTCGAATTACTATTTGTCCCTGGAAGGAGCTCAGGTACGGTAGATGGGATAGATTGAGTGGACAAACGGGGCGGTGTCAGAGATGAGTACGGTAGATGGGATAGATTGAGTGGACGAAGGAGGCGGAATCAGAGAGATGACTATTGTAGGTTCACCTGAACTGACGTATGCATCAAATGACCGTGGATCGTATTTGTCTGCCTTTATGGATGGACAGACAGCGTCGACTAAGATGGAGATATAGTCTCAATCTCCTTCCATTCCTGCCAACATTATCAGTCTCAATGTGTCTAGTCTAACTCTGAGAGACAATGGAACATATCTCATGAATATTAAATCCCACAGGAACTTTCAATTAAAAATTTTGAATTGCATATCATCGAATTTAAATGCATGAAAGTTTTATGATTGAATGGCACTTTTCAGAGGTTTCTCTGGCTGTGTTGGATCATTCAAATAGGATAGGAAGTCTCTCCCTCTGCTTCAACCTCCCTCTCATCTCCATCTCCTTCTTTCACCTCAATCTCAGACTGGCAGTGTCATCTCTCGGTATATCGTCTCCTGCCATCATACTCATTATCGCCTCTCTCCTTGCTCTCATTCTTGTTTTTCTCAATGTCGTATTCACGAGGTGCAGAGGCACAATCTTTCGCTCACCAATTGAATCAAATCACTAATTATTAATATGCTGTCTAATACAAGCACCACCATTTCATTGTTGTTCAATGTGAAAAGCTGATAAAATATTATAAGAAAAAAACCCGAATACAGCCCAGTTTTTATAGCATATTACTGTATCTGTTACTGTGTCGAAGTGGGTGAGCAGGATCATGACCATCACAGATATCCCTCCCTCTTCCGTACCGTATCTTCTCTACTATACGATGTTATTCAACGGTAATTCAAGGTCGAGAACAGGTTTATAAAAATGCTCTCAAAACAATAACAACGAACGAGACAGTTTATTTGTCGGCGTTCTGCTTAGCCTTGAGAACCTTGGCGACGATCTTCTGCTCCTCGATAAGGAAGGCGCGAGTGATACGCTCCTTCAAAGGAGAATATTAATTTAACGAGCACATATTTCACCAAAATCATAACCAGATTCATTCGTTCATTCATGATCTTGCTCAGTTAAATATGTTGTCAGGCAAGGTTATTATGCCCCGAAAGATGATACCATCATTGCAAATTTGGAAGTGTACCGAAGAAATAGAATACTCCTAATATAATAAAAGCGTACCTTAACGGCGTTGGCAGAGAGGCATCCTCCGTAGCTTCTGGTGACGGTCTTGCTCTTCTTGCTCAGACGGGTGAGGGCACGGGGGCGAGAGGGGGTGATCTAGGAAAAAAACTAGTGAGAAATGTCGTTATATTATATTTCACTGGTTATTATCAAAACAAATGTTATTATATAACAACAGTAAAAAATAGGCAATTGCCATAATGAGGCCAACTCTTTGGTCAGAATTCTACGCGGAACAACACTCAAAATACTCACTCCCTTCAGCTTGACTCCGGTGTCGCCGCAGCGAGGAATGGATCCTGCCTTCTTTCTGTACAGGTAGACAAGACGGCCTCCGGGGGTCTTGGAGACCTTGGTCTTGTTGGAGGCAGTGTTGTACGACAGGCGTCGTCTGTAGGTGAGTCTCTGCACCATTACCTAAAGAATAAATGTTTATGTTAAATCACGGTTACAAGCAGATAATAAAAATGTAAAGAACGCGAAACTATATATATTACAGGCTACCACCCGACCCTGTGCATTGACAAAGAGATTTCGTACAGCTGAGATAAAAATGCAAGTTTAAATAAAGAAACTGGACAAACGACGTTAGATTCTCCTTAATATTTGATAGTTCTAAACGCAGGACATTTGAACGACTCCCCATGATGAAATGGGAATAGCCGTGGCAACAATTCACCAAATGTAGAAGGGAAAAATGAACTTTCCAGTTTTATTCTCATACACACTAAGGGCAGAATCAAAATGACGCCTAGAACAGAAAATAATGACAATCGAGGTTATTTGAGCATGAACAGACAAAGAAACCATCAAAATCTATACAACAAACGCACGAAAAACTGTCAAAAAGAAAAAGTCGCCTATTTGCTCCTCTCGCACCTATCCCTGATTTTCATGACTGAGTATCATGGGGTGTTTGAATTCTACCGTCGCCCCTATCAAGTACTAATTTATTTCGAGCTGAGAGGTGAATCAATTCGCCCTCTCGTTCTATGTTAACCATGCATCCTATTCGTCTTTTTTGTGCTTCTGTCCTACTGTTGTCATATTGACTTCCACATGCATTCTTATTTTGTTGCGTACAAGGTTAATTTTCATTGTTTTGCTCAGTTTTAGTGTCCGGTCTCATTTGAAGCGTGTTATTCTCTCTCTTCTCAGGGAAATGGACCTGGCGGCACTTGCACAGGGAGTGCGCAACGTGCTGTCATCGTCTACTCGATCGTCTGCCGAGGAGGAGGTCGAGTCTAACAGTGTGAGGAGCCCAAGAGGGCCTCCGGCTCGCGTTGGATTGGTCTTTGACACAAGCGAAGCTAATTTTCTCGGCGGTTTCATCCCAGGTTGACCTTCTATTCTATTTATCTTGCTAAACTGCTGCTATAACTCGCACATTGTTCTGTTGCAGTGCTTCTGGAGAAGGTGCGTCATCCGTACTGTCGTCCCGAGTTCCTCTACTTCACTGACGACGATATCGCCATCTCGGCCGACAAGTCAATTCGTCCTGTCATCTGCCCCAAAAACGCCGACCGCATGCCACTGCTAGTGGGATACGCAGAAACGATAAATGGAGGTATCATATAATAATTTATGACCGGCAAAATTCATCTCTGTTTGCAGGAAAAACACTGCAGAATGAGGACCAAGCGACGGCTCGGTTACTGCAAATTGTACAGCAGGGATATGATGCGGAAGTAGCGAAGGAACTGGACAGAAAGAGACATACAAAGTGAGTTCCGTCCATTGATCGAGAGGTAGATCAATCCCTTGAGACCACTCTCGAATGGTCGTCGCATATCCGATGATGAGCCACTCGGATCACCTACCCTTTCGGTGAGTTATCTTTTATTTTCTGGTTTCTACTCTATGCTCTTTATCAAAAGGATTACCGTAATCCTTCCAGTTGGGATCTGATTCCCCCTCGCTGATAGCACCTCGTCTAGAAGCTGCATTCTTCGCTATTTTCGATGGACACGCCGGGACAGGTATCCAATTATTTCTATCTATGAACTTTTCATTGTCGTATCGAATCCTACCGTAATCCTGATCGTAGTTTTGCTAATTGTTCTCCAATATTCAAGTTTGCAGGAGCCTCGATCATGGCTTCTCGATGTCTACACGAGCATATCAAGGTATTTAGATTCATTTGCTTGATTTCCTAGTGATGATTCCTCGTCATTGGAATTCTTCACTTGTAAGAGGACCATCAAATAGTCGAGTTTCACTCTTATTAGAGAAAGAGATGAGAAAAGCAGGCATGGTTCCGTTGATATACGGTGGTTTAAGCTAATCCGCGCCTTCCAGTTATGATTTTTTTTCATTGCAGTCCCGCCTCTCAGAAGTGCTCGAATCGTTGATAGAAATGGACAGACAGGAGAATTTCATGGTATTTTTTTTGCTCATTCCACTGTCTGATCTCGATATACTAATCGATATACATAATCATGTTAGTAATAATGAAATTGCAGTCGAGCAAGTTCCGCTCCAACTCTGTCTACTCACTTGGGAAGGGTCAATCACGAAGAGAGAAATCAACCATAAACGCCGATTCACTTGTGATCGGAGCTATCGAATCAGCCTACGTGGACATGGTGAGTCCTGAGATGATTTATCGGGTTACGGTAATTATATTTCCTTCAGGATGCTCAAATAGCCGAAGAGAAGCAAGTGTTCAAGATTCCAGGAGGTTGCGCTGTGATCTCTGCAACTATTCTACTGGGAAAGGTACGGAAATAGTAAAAAGTAATCGGTTATCTCATTTCACGCAGATTTACGTTGCGAACGCGGGAGATTGTAGAGCGGTGCTGGTCACTTCAGAAAAGGTACAGTAGTTTCAATTATATTTATTTCAAATGTTAATAAAACCATATTGTATTCAATTAGTTTCAATAAATAACGGTACTTGGAGCGTGTTGATGAATATAAGGTGGAAGATTGTGTGCAGGTGGAAGCTCTCAGTCGAGATCTCACACCTGCCGCGGATTCGGAGAGAAAACGACTACAGGAGATTGTGAGATTCAGAGATTTTTTCGTTCTCTTTCAAAATTCTGATACTTTTGTGTACATATCAAGTTTGATATATGCGAAACAGAATTAAGTGTATTCCTCCTTCAGGCATACCGTAACCCCGAATACATCGGTAGCTGCTTCTCTCGTCTGGAATATGCGCGTCACCTCACCAAGAAGGATCTACGCAAGAAAGTACTGTATCGCGACTGGTTCATGGAAGGATGGTACCGTACTCTTTTCTTTCTATTTATCGATTTTCTGAATTTAGGTCAGTAAAGACTGTTCGCGACTCTGATCTACGCCCGCCTTTGATCAATGATCGATTCAAGAAGGTAGGTCACACCTCATTATAACAAGCCTTATATCGAAACACATAGCTTGTTTTCTTTCCTTTCGTTATCCTTCATCGATATATGTTTGATTCTAGGTTTCACATCACTGCCTCGGTTATCTATCATTTCACATCATTTCCTCTGTTATCTAATGATCGATTCTATCTCAATCCAATATTTCAGAAACGTCTACTGAACACAATCGGAGTCTCGCGGGGATTCGGTGACCACCACTTGCTTACGGTAGACGATAAGCTATCGATCAAACCATTCTTGTCGGCTGTGCCAGAGGTCAGAGATTTTTTTTTATTGCTAGACGAATGATGAGGAGGATCCATCAAACCAATCAATAATAGAGTAGCACCCATTGTCTGTAATAAAGCAATAAATAAGTAGCGTTGTATATTTCGGGAAAATACCAGATACTCATGTGATTTTCGATGATCTCATGATAATAATTTCATGTGTCGATAGAGGTTGGATAATGTTCCTCCAAAGTCATCCTCCATTTCTCTTCAGGTGCGCGTCTTCGATATTCGTTCGCTCTCGACACTAACGGACAAGGATGTGCTCATTCTGGGATCAGGTTAACTTCATACTCATTGTCCGAATTGGATTGGAATTATGACTGAGTTAAAGAAAAATCACAAACAGTCTAGTAAATCACCGACCTGGTTGTGGGTTCATGAAAACTTCAAAGTTGTGTCTTGATTACAAGTTAGAATGAAACATTGATTTGCAGTGATAAAATAAACAAAGAAAATGTTCCAACTATTGATTGCTGGCTAAACCAAGCAGAACGCACTAACAAATAACAGTTAGCTGAAAATATATTTCCGTTCAAATCTACCGTAATCTCTCTACGTCCAGATGGGGTATGGGACGTAATCTCAAACGAGGACGCCTCTCTCATTGTCAAATCATCTCTATCGTCTTCCGATCCATCTGATCCATCGAGGTTCCTTTGCACTACACTCGAACTGTACAATTCAAAATAAATATTTTTGACAAAAATATCCTGATGAATCGTGGATTCATGAAAGCTTCATTATCGAATCTCGCAGATATTTTCCAATTTCCAATGGATTGGTTTGCGAGGAAAAAATGGTACGCTGGTTAGCTCTAGATTAATGTCGATTCATTTGCACTATTGTCAATAAAATTACAATCGATTCATCTTTTTAGGCGGCATAACAATATTCATTGTTGAGGTACTGTGCAGCAGCCCAAGAGTTGGCCACTGCAGCCAGAGGAAATACGACTGAATCGTACAAGTCAGTGATCATTGATCTTTGATCTCCATTGTTATTTCATACTCAGCCGTTCGTTTCTATCCGAAATGCGTTGCCAGAAAATAACTTGGTGACTTGTGGGTTCATGCCCACTTGAAGCTCTAATATAGGTTGTAAATTCCAATAGTTAATTTCTCTGATCGAATCATTTTGTGGAAGTGGCATTGATTCCGCAACTACTCGAGTTCTTCATTTCCGCTGATAAACCCCCTTATATCCTTTCAGATGGATGATGACTTGCGGTGGACTGGCATCAACCGATGACATTACCGTATTCGTCATTCCCCTCAAGTGAGTAATGTGGTTCAGACAATAAATAATATGATTATTGAGACCAATTCGGATTCATTAAGGTACTGTATCGCTCCTCCTCAAGGTGAAGACGAAGAAGATGACGATGAGATGATAAATCTAGACTAGACTGTAGTCTAGAGTTACTGTAAGTAGTGTAGATTACTGTATCCAACTTCACTTATCTTTCAAAATTCTATTGAATGCGTTCATTTTTTGATCTTACATTTTTGCTGATCTCATTCTTAGTCATTCAATGATCTCAAATCAGTCTCGATCTCGTACAATAATTGTGTTGTCATAATTGTATTCATTAGCCGGTTATGAAATTATTATTATTGAAAGTTCGCAAGTGAAAGAAACATTGAAAGATGGGAAAATGAAGACAGTGATTACGGTATTCGGGCTGCGGTATCACAACACAGATGGTCAATCGATAGACAGTTACGGTAGGTTAACACTGCCTAGAAATTACATAATGAAGAAGAGAAAAACGGTACCCGATTCGAGACAAGACTGTGAGATTTGAATGGAAAGTAGTTAGTGGATTACTGTAGGTCAAGCAAAAAAGGGGAAGGGCCACCTATCCAACATCTAACTAGAAATGGGGTCTAAAGCTCATAGACTACAATCAATTGCTGGAATTACGAAACGCAAATGTTTTGGAAAAATAATTAAGCTACTTTTCCGCCTATCTCTTCATATCGCACGCCGCCATTCTTTGCCCTGTAATTAATTTATTATTATTAATAATAAAACGAGAAAAATATTACAAGCGGGGTAACGCTCCCACTTATGTTCGGAAATCACCACTAGTCTCAAGGTTTTTTTGATTCCGGGCATATGCTTGGACGAAAACACAATTTTTTGCGAATAGTACCGGACCAAAGATCAAAGATCAGCAAGAACATCTTGGACAAAGTTGGCATCGCTATCCATGGTGGTTGTGGGCCCGGCGCTTCCGGATAGGACGGTCGATAACTCCCGACTCTTCGGACTATAAATGAGAAGAGCAAACTACAGAGATTATAGATCACTGAGAGATCAAACTACAAAGTTAGTACAACTGATCGTCTGCTCTCTTGAGTCTAGTCACCACTTTTGTTAATTAAAACAAAATAAAAAATAATTAGAAGAAACAAGTATGACAAAGAAAAGGTACGCTACAGCTGCTGTTCTTACCCGTAATCAACTTTGACATTACTCTGAAACGTTATTGTATCGCGAAATATTCAATAATAGTCAGTTATCGATAGACGTACATCGTGCGGCTTCCAGGAGCAGTACGGTAGTGGCAGACCATCCGGTCCCGTCGGACACGGTGCATCCAGACCAGGAATACCCTAGAGTACGGTAGATCAGTTATCGATCTCTTTATTGTCTACCGTACCTGTTCTCCCTTCTCTCCGGGTGTTCCGGCTGGTCCTCGATCTCCTCTTTCTCCGGATGGACCTTGTGGTCCCGGAGCCCCACTCGGTCCCTGAATCAGGAAACGTTGTTAGTCTGCATCCGAAAGATCAAAGATCATACCGGCACTCCAATGTCTCCCTTCGGTCCGCCCACGCCTTCCTTGCCCTGGAATCGATCAATAATTCCCTCTAGTTGAACTACCCGATCTATTCTCTCTACTGCTACTCCAAATCCTACGCCCCATCACAGTGCAGCGTGTTAGTGAGAGGCTCACGATACATATACACCACACCGGCCAACTTACCGTACCTTATCATAGCTGGAATATGGTAAGGAGTAGGTCAAAGAGTGGGTCAAACCTTCTTTCCTTCTGCCCCAGGTGCTCCTCTCATCCCCATGGGACCGGGAGGACCAGGCAGTCCGATGGATCCGGGCTGACCAGTTAGACCCGAGTCGCCCTTGGGTCCGGCGGGACCGGGAGGGCCGGGACGACCACCTCCCATCTCACCGTCGAGGTCGAGCGAACCCTGGTATTGATGGTGCTGTAACTAGTGATGGAATGCGTGGATTAAAAAAAAATTCATACGAATAAAACATTTTTGAATTACACTTCTCGGTAAAGCTTGTGTCGATGATTAAAATTTGAAGTTAGTAAGATCAGACTGAACATTCGAAGCATAACCGACCGGTTGTCCCGGCAATCCAGGTGGTCCCATTGCTCCTCTGTCGCCCTTGTCTCCCTGGTGTCCAGGCAGGCCCTGGATGCCCGGTGATCCCTTCGGTCCGATCGGTCCCTGAATCCATCCATCGATTGGTACCAGAACCAGCCTACAGTAACCCATACCGGTGGTCCGACGGGTCCGGGCGGACCGGCTTCAATGCTCTCGAGAATAATCGGTGCCAACTCCTGAATTGATTGATTATGATTGGCTTCAAATTGAACCGCTCAACGGTAGTACGGTACTCAGCTAACCTTCGCTAGATTTTGCAGAGATGAGGGGTTCTGAGTGTATTCTGCTTGAGGACCAACTATGCCCTCTTTGCCCTGAATTTAGAGGTTGGACCTAACAAAGTATAATCCGACTGACGACACGAGACCATTATCACAGGATACGGTACACAACGACTTTGATCTACTACTGCGATACGAACCACCAAGAACCAAAGACCACTTGACTACGGTAATGAACAAAACTCGGGTGAGTACGTGGTGTGTTGGGAATGCGATCCTACAGTATCCCTCTCAAATCCTGCAATATCCCCCTCACACTGGGGCACCCAATGACACCCGAAGAAAGATGAGCGATCAGAGATCAAAGATCAGTGATTAGTCGTACCTTCTTTCCTCTCTTGCCAGGAGGACCGGGCTTGCCCTCTGGTCCTGCCTCTCCGGGTGCTCCTCTGTCGCCCTGTACAGTGATTAGTGGAGACAGTCAACGAGATTATGGGCTACGGTAAGTATGAGAACATCGAGAACTGATACATAAATCGAGATAAGATATCTCATTAGGATACAAAGAGTTATGTTTCAGCATATGATAAGACAGTTAGACAAAGACAAAAAGATGGATAATTTGTTTGTTATGGTTTAAATAATTTATATAATAACCTTCTCTCCCTTGATTCCGTCCTTGCCATCTCGTCCTGAAATATGATCGCTTTTATTTTTTCTGCACCGTTGAATCTTATTCCATTCCCTCACAACAAAATATCTCGTGTGTCGTGTTTCTTTTTTCTCGAGAGATAATATTTACCGAACCTGATTATTGAATGAACTGTAAAATCGATAAAAGGTACCAGGAGGTCCGGGAGGTCCGGGAACGGCGACGACATTGTTGTTGGCCTTGTTGGATACTTGACTGGAGGCGGCGTCTCTCCCTGGGGTGCCAGACAGTCCATCCAGTCCCCGATCACCACGCTCGCCCTTGGCACCCTGATGGAGGAGGGATTGATTGAGGACTGACTCGATTCAAGTGGATCGATTCACTTGGACTATAGTCATTCTCTGCAGAAAGCATGCATTGAAGATGATTAATTCGATTAAAGTGGTGGGATACGATAATCTACAATCGGATTGACACCATTATCCATAATTCTATTCATACATCATCCTGCAGAGAGATGCTTCATAGTAAAGAGAGAAAAAACTCGAAATTATATTTTCACAGTGATGGTTTTTGCAGTGCGAATAGTGCAAGTGAGTGCTGACCGGTGCTCCATCTCTTCCAGGGAATCCGTCCCTTCCGGGTGCGCCCTTGGCACCAGCAGGACCCGGAGGTCCGGGAGAACCAGGAATTGATGGACCAGGTGGCCCCGGTGGACCGGGCATAGGTCGATAGAGTGAGGATGGGAGTGGAGTGGATGGAGGAGGTGTAGGGGGAGGTGAGAGGCACTGAAAGGGTGAAGTGAGGGTGCAGTGATCGATAGACTACCGTATACCTTCTCTCCCTTCTCTCCACGGGCTCCCATGATGCCTGGAGCACCGTCACGACCTCTCTCGCCCGGATCTCCCTTCGGTCCCACCTGGAAGGAATACAGTAACGCCTGTTAATGTACCATAACCCTGATCATCCATTCCCACCTTGGATTCCCCGTCGAATCCAGGCAGTCCCCTCTCTCCCTTGGACCCGGATCGTCCCTCCTTTCCAGGGGTACCGGGAGCGCCGGGAGGTCCGGGAGGACCGGGTGGACCAGGCATAGGAGGATAGAATTCAGCTCCAGCTCCATGGTTCCGCATCGGTCCTGACAGAATATATATTTTAATGAAGTGATTTTGGAATTGTTTTTTTACCGATGAAAAGGAGCTTCAAATGGTTTAGGTGTTTCTGCATGTCCAATTCCAATTGCGTGTCACTTTGTTATCTCACCTCCCATCATTATCTTTGGCTGAGCTGCGTATCCTGGAGGACCGACGGGTCCGGGAGATCCCCTCTCTCCAGTTTCTCCTCTGGCACCTGGTGGACCCGTCAACCCCTTCGGTCCATCCAGTCCGATGGGTCCGGGGAATCCGGGATAGCCACGACCACCTTTCGGTCCCTGGAAAGAATCGGCATGCTTGGATCGCCGTGATTCTTCACGAGAAGATATGGTACGAGAGGGTTACGGTAGGGAGAATATATCGATTACCGGAAGTCCGGGAGGTCCTGGTAGGCCTCTCAGTTGAATGGCCGATCCATCAGGAGAATACACGAATCCGAAGGAGCGAAGGGAACGGAGAGAGTGCACACGAGTACGCTGGATGGGAAATCACACTCACACCAACTGCACCTTCGAACTACGCCATCTCCATCTCTGTCGAAATTTGTACAAGGCGACGTTTCTCAAACCACACCACCACATACTTACACCGTCCACGTAGTGAGGAGGGTCGAGTACCTTCCGACGGCCGCCTCGAGGACATGGAGGGCCCTGTGTGGGGTACGGTAGGGAGAAGGGATTCACCACGGATTACGGTAGGGACTACACCATCGAGACAACTACGGTGGAATTCTAGACTGAGACGCAAGTGAACTGACAACATTACAGTTCAAGATATGGATTTACAAGATACGGTAGGTCATAACACTGGGTAGATCAAAATGACGGATGGAAGAGGATCAAGTTCTTACCGGTGGTCCAATGTCTCCTTTAGGGCCTGCAAAGGGGGAATGTTCAGCAAGATAAATTGGATGGTGTATCATTTTAGAACTCGTTAAGTTACCTTATCCTTAACCTAAAGCGCTTAAGGTGGAACCTTAAGTTCTTAAAGTCCTTCCTTAAGCCTTAAGGTCACACTAGAGTATTTTAGGACAGTCCTAACGCCTAGGCGCTTAGGTTAATGTAACTTGGTTCAGTTCTAAAACGACCAGTTCTAAAATGAGAGTTCTAAACTGACACACCCCCGATAAATTGTTGTGATCTTATTTTCAATTTATTTTATTAATTCTCCTAAATGTAAATAAAAAGTACCTGGTGGACAGACGCAATCAGCTGCTCGTGAGAATCGATTGATTCGTTGAGTTGAATTGACTGATGATGGAATCTGGAAGAGGGAGAATGATAGAATGAGATGAACGATGTCTTTCAACCAATCATCCTTATTTACATTCATTGTCAATCGATTGATTTTGCTCGAAAAAATATTATTTGAGGCATGAACATTTTTATACACCTTCGAACGTTCTCAGAATTCTTGAACTCTCTCGATCCCGCATTGGTATTCCATGCTCTCATCTCCTCGTCTCTCTTTACCTCCGTCTCATTTCTCTCTACTTTTTGCCTTCTCCTCCTCAACTTCGCCTGTGCTGACCCACATGCATTTATCCGTCCCTTTTGTATATAATACAACTAATAAATCACTCTGAGTCTCGAGAACCAGTAATAAGTAGACAATCTGTCACGTCTAATGTCTATAGGGACTGCGCAATGGAAGGTCATCGATGGGTTAGAGAAGGAGAGAGATAAGGGGGAATGGAGAGAGAGAGAGAAAGAGCTGTCAATGGGCCAATCACTCTAGTTGTCACCTATTGGGTTTCATGATGATGTCTCTGCCCGACTGATAGTGAATCCATCATGGTGTAAGTTGGCCCTTGTCCCTCCTTCCTCCCCTTCCCCCCTCCCCCTTCCTCCCTCCATTTCACTCATGTTTCAGTGTACTCATCCCACACACCTAGTTGCAATGAGCAGTCTCTATCAGATCAGTGAGGGAGATTGATTGGATGAGCAAGGGGAGACTCTTCCCCCCCCCCCCTCTCCCCCCCCCCCTTCATCCTCTCCACTTCATCCATCCCATCTGTGATAATGGTCTAATTGGAGGTTCTGGTCTCTCTTCTCCATTCTTCTAATCCTCAATTACCCGCACTCGCAATTAATCTACATTGTCTCATCGGAGACAAAACAACACGGCACTCCCTCGGCACCGATTGCATCTCTGATCCCCTTTGATCCATCCCTCCTCCAACCGTAAACTGAACAGGGGTCGTTTCCCGCCCTCTTGATGTCTTTCTGGATCGCCCAACGAGAAAAAACCACATGTAAACTTAGTTGGATCTCTCTCTTTCTCTCTTTACGAGGTTGTTCGTTAGAGTGGCCTGATGTTGCCCCTGAGTGAGTCAATGAAGAGAATGCCAGAGGGAATGGAGGGAAAGGTTAGTGCCAGAGGTGGGGGGGGGGAGGGAGAGGGGAAGGGGAAGGTTAGTTGTGAGAACATATCAGGGTGAATGACCAAGCGAGAACGACCTATCCACACTGAATCATGTGGGTTGGATGAGGTTATTGCAGACTGTTCACGGGGGGGGGGGGGGGGGGGGGGGGGAGAGACGTTTAGTGATCTATGGGCATTGAATCACCATTCCTGGATGTGAATGCCAATCCATCTCATCAACCCATCTCTCCTCCCGTATTTTTCTTGGCAGCTGCAACTAAACACCGAAGGCAAACAACACGACCATAACCAGAGAAGAGAGATCGCATGATCAGAGAGAGATCAGACACAAAAGAGAAGGAGAGAGATAACGGGAGATGGAGAGAGCGCAGGTGAGAGAGAGAGGGTAGGTCAAGTGGGATCAGCTGGAGAGGAGCACAGTTGCACGACGAGCAGCGATTACGGTAGAGATCAAAGATCACCTCGAATACAGTAGTCGATCCTTCCTCTAGCAATCCTATCCGTAGGTGTAATCGGATGAGAGCAGCTATCAAGACTACCGTAGTCAACAGGAATATCCCGCAAACAAGGAGAAGATGCCTGAGAGGGATACGGTATATCGGGTTACGGTAGTTTTCTCTCACCTCAGAGTCAATTGTGAGTTGAGGTCAATAGAGCACCCAGAGCTCCAAGGTTTTTGCTTTTTCTTCGCAGTTTCGTCCTGAAATCATTGATTTTCGAGAGCCGGAAGATAAAAGCTGGATCAGTTTTCCGGTCTTACCTGCGGTGGTGCCCACTCCGGCTCCAGCCGCGTTCGTCCGGACGCGTCAACTACCGTATCCCTCATCTCTATCGATCGGCATGGATACTGTAATGCACGATGAACTACGGCTTCAGTAATGAACGATTAGACATATCATGCATTCAACGTTCAATTGATACTGTAAAAGGGCGAATCGATGACTGAGAGAAGAAGCATTGGTGAGATCATAGCAGTAGTACTAATATGTGCGGGAGAGTGAACAAGAAAGGGAAGGGGGTGAGAAATCGGCTCCGGTAGGAGTCAGGGGGGAGGAGGGGGGGGAGGGGGGTATCTGGAGAGGGCGGAGCGGAGGGCACCCTCGGGCCCCCGAGCTCAAGCCCCAACTCTCGACTGAATTTGCTCATGACTGAACGCCCCCGAATAGAAGTTGGTGGGTCCACTCGAAGAGAAGAGAGAAGAGAGAGGGAAAGAAGGAGTAAAGAAAGAATGTAGATGGAAGAGGAAGAGGATGAAGGAGGAGGGGGATGGAGGAAGACTCGAGAGGGAAGGAGATGACCACTAGAGGATGTCTCTCGTGTGAAACCACCAAGAGAAGAGAAGAGAAGGACTCATTCTGTTCTCACATTTGTGAGTATATCCTCCCTCCCTCTCTCTTCCAATGAGGGAGAAGAGAGGGAATGGATAAACCCATTCCAAATTGGGAGAAATCACCCACCAGAGAATGTCACTCCAAGTTCACAAGCGGAGGCCCAATTGAGGTAGTGAAAAGGGGCGGGACGGATCAAAGACATGCAAGTACACGAAGAAAGAGATACAGTAATCTGAGAGTGATAGGGATACGGTAGTGAAGGTGAGAGAAGAAGGGAGACAGGACTAGACTGAATGAGCCTTTGTACATGGGGGTCAGAACAATGGAAGAAGCACTAGGGGTCAGACTCATGGATTGGTGCCAATTTGCTGGCCACTGACTCTCCAAATTACTCCCCCTCCCTCCGATTCCCAGTGCATAAATCAGAGAAGTGATAGGTGTGGTTGATAAAAGGGGAGGAGAGACGAGAGGTGGAAGTTGGAGGAAGGAAGGAGGAGGGAAGAGGGGGGAGGGAGGGGGGGAGGGGGCCGGGGGGGGGGGATGGGGAGATGTCTCAGAGACCTTTACACACTCCCGTGTGATTGCCGCAACCGCTTCTGCTACTCATTTCACGTCGCTTATCCACGAATTCGAGAAAGATTGGAGTACCCAGATGATGGAGATTAGGGCTGGTTTCAGGAATTATATGCCATGAAACTACAGTCAACTCGCACAGAGAACACGATAAAGAGGACATCGGTTTAGGGTAATGGTGCCAGAGGAGGGGAGGGGGAGGGGGGGAAGGGGGAGGATATCTGTCCATTCCCATATCAGCAGTCAGTTCCTTCCGTCAATGGAACTCTCTTCTCCCCCTTGAGATGACAATCGGGAGGAGGTCCAATTGCTTATTGATGGTCAGTACTGATAGAGAGAAGGAAGAGGCAATTGGCAGAGATAACTGAGAGGGAGAGAGGGGGGGAGGGGACAAAGACCACCCCGACCGAGAGAGAGAGAGAGAGAGAGAGAGAGAGAACACCGGAATGAAGTCTGATAGGGGGATGATGGGGGTGACAGGGTGAGGAGGAGGGATCATCCCAACCATCAGAGAGAAGGAGGGAATGATCACATTGGTCGTATGGACAACGTCGGATCTGAATTACAAATATGTATATTTTACATATTTTTCAATATATTTTACAGAATGTTTTCTACCATAATGAATCCAGGTGAAACGTAGAAGCGATTGATCAGAGGATGATCGATAATGTTGAAGAAGAATATAAAGTTGTGAAGAAGATACTGGGACTGTCTTGCTTACACAGGTAATCTGCCCCTAGACAGGAAGCAATCACCCTCTCGCCCCCCCCCTTCCCCCCCCCCCCTCCTCCCCTCCTCAATTGGCACTTGCGCTGTCACAAAACAGTTGAAAAGGAGGCAGGGATTGAATGGGAGTGTCGGCGACCCCTCTCAGATGAGGTAAGAGACCATTCAAGAGGGAAGAGAAGGTGTGCCTGGCTTCTGTCCAAGAGAAAGAGGAGCGGAGGAGATCAAAGAGGAGGAGAAGTGCCTGTGATCGGAAATCGCGACTTTTAGAGTCAGTAAAAGTAAGTCCAAATATTTAGAGGGAGTTTCCTATCTGGTCGACTGTAGACCCTCCTCGAATGGCATTCTCTCTCGCTTCTCTGATCACCGAGGGAAAGAGACGGACTCTTCCCACAACTCAATTACTACTTTTCGCAACTTTTTGTGACAACCGCAAGAGATGCCGATGAGGATGAGACGAGGATTGACAGCACAAAAGAGATCCCCCTCCCCCCCCCCCTCCATCCCTCCTAATCGCCATGTGCAAGACGGATCACACGCAAAACGGAACCAGAACAAGAGAGACAATTCAAGAACAGACCATGGAGGAGAAAGGTTCTGGTGCCAAGGGAGCGACTGGTTCAAGTGGGCCCCCTCGGCCGATCAATTGCATAATCAGATCTGTGTCTTGTACTCGAGAGAGACGAGACTCAAGGAGCTTGTTGCCCCTATCTGCATCTTACGCAAGGAGATTCCATCCAGGGAAGGGAGGGATGACATAACAAAGAGAAGGAGGAATGCCGATAGAGGAATGGAGAAGGAATAGGATCAATTCAAGAGTTATCATTAGTGCCAATTCCGGGATATGGTATCTCCATTTCACTTACTCACTTCGCAGTTTTGATAGATCATGAGTACTTTTTGTACTTCCAATCCACTCGATCAGAGGATAAGATATGAGTGGATTGAGGAAATGAGAGATAATCAAAGGAAAGATAACAGTTACACTCGAAATTGAGAAACTGAAAATAGCTGGAGAGGAAAGAGCTTTCAAGTTTAGATTGGTCAAAGAGACATCTGGACTTCAGATAAACTGGGACGGAAAAGATGAGTGATTGTGGAGTGACCATTGATTGATCTATCCTAGAACCAGATGGGAAGTCATACTTTGCGAATCAAAGACAATGACGAAAGAATGATACACCACTCCCAACCCATTAATATCTACAGCAATCCACTATCATCCTTTTCATATCTGCTCCTTTTTATGCCGATTATTTAATCTCCACCAACTGGGGGTTGATTCTTTATTCCAAGTAACACGTAAATAGGGTGAGATATTATCAAAACACAACGGGCTCTAGTGATGAGGGTCTTCTAAGTGAGGCATCTAATGGAATACAAGTATTGATTGCTCAGAGGGATGGGGGGTGGAGGAAGAAAGGAAAACGAGATCTTCGGTTGAAAATACATGGGGGTGCATTTCACAGGATTTTGCACAATTGGGAATGGATGGGGAGATGGTTACGGTTTCTAGATGAGGTGAGTTGAGGTGAGGAAGGGTATATCAGGCTGTACAGGGATGGAAGAACCGAATGGACGAGTTGAGACATCGGCTCGCTTAACGAGCGCCAACCTCAAATACACATTCAATCATTTCTCAAACCCGATCGTGATCAAATCCATTCTTCCTAACGCTCTCAGGGATCTTCAAAACTTGTGCTCCAAATACCCGTGTTGGATAAACAATGGACTTGCATATTTTGTTAAATAAGCCTTATTTAGTAAGTGTTTTTCTTCTTACCAAGCAGTATAGCTTACCTTTCCCTTTCCGGCATCGTTGGCCTTTCCTGCATTGGCCGTCGGGGGAGGGTAGGGTAAGGGTCGACGGAAGAGGAGGACGTGACGCTCAGGAGGATGGATCAGGTAGTGCACCCAACCGGGAGACTGCTGCAATACAATACACTCACTCCATATAATCATCTTATGACAACTCCCAATTACAATTCTCAGAACTTAGGTCCAATTTCGTCATACAATACAATACGAAGTACTTGGGTCAAAATACTTGGTAGAAATTATTTTGACTACCCTAACCATATGGGATGGGATAATTTGCATAGGGGGCGAGATAGTTTCCTCTACTAAGCACCAATTTGAAACATCCGAACCTGGATTCCGAGCCCTCTCCACTCGGCCTCCGTCATCAGACGGTGCTTCGGGATATGCTTCAGAACATCCTGAAGGCATAATAATCACGTCTTCCACTTTATCCTCGTTTCATTGGCGGTTTACTTGAGGGATCAAGTTCCATCAGGGATTCTGAAAATTTCCCTGACCCCATAAACCTTGCTTCCGACATAAGTGCACGCTATTCTTTCCACAGCATCGTATTTCTCCCATTATTTTTCCTCTATCTCACCTTGGGAGCGTGGACGTGTCTGTACTCGTAATCCTCGTCCTCGTACTTGCTCGAGTAGTAGAAATCAGTGGGCTGTGCCGCCATTTTCTGCAATAGAGGTGTTTTGAAACGGTTCAGCAAAATGTCTATTGCCGCGGTAGACGCAATACAGATAGAGCGAATCACTCAACCATTCACAGTAGCACTATTTATGGAGAAAGCAATCGATGGAGCTGTAATTTCGCAACTAGACGTGAGCGTGTTTAAACACAAAACGTTTTGATTAGCACGATCTGACACATGCTAACCAGATCTACAAATCCGGAGCAAATTAGATGCAAGAATAATAAATTAGATGCGAAAAAAAGATGATCATTTTGACGATTTTATAGAATATACGAGAGCGCGAAACGTATTTAGACTATAAGATGGACTAGACACATTTACCAAGTCGCTGAGAAGAGGTGGAAACAGCTAAACCAGTCGTGAAAATGCGGAATTTATAAATACTTTGAAAATTCGAAAACAATTTGAATTGTGAAAGTTCGCGCGTCTCCTTTTCACGCGTCGTGGTCGCGGTTCGACCGGTCAAAATTAAAAATAAAAATCGTTCAACGAATTTCGCTGAGATAACAAAATTGAAATAATCACGATACGATGATTACCATCACAAGCCAAGCACATCAATCCTTTATTCAACATCCGCTTTTGAGATACACGAAATTTGAGTGAGAAATCATCGAAACAAGATCTGATGATCTAAAAGCAAAAAAAAATCATTAGCTTACGGTATCAAGACAAGTATTGATTAATCGGGAACGGGACAATGAGATGCACAAGGAAGATCAATGTGTGGAAGTGTGTGACAGTATTCTCGTGAAACGACGGGAGGACGCATTTCACAAAATGGTGCACAATTGGGTAGGAGAAATGGAGGACATGGGTGGTAAAGAATTGATTGTATGAAACAGATAACATTGATAGATTGGCTAATTGAGGCAGGTATATCGAACTGTACATGGACGGGAGAAAGGAGGGGTCTTCTCTCATCGAATCACATCTAGAGAAGGAGTGAATCGAGTCGAGTTAGGAGTAGATAGGAGAAGAGGGCATAAGACTGGTTGGTAGACTCCCCGCTTAGCGGACTCCAATCTAAAATTATTGGATATTAAATTCCTACATTATACATGAATCATCGCTACTACAATTATCCATAGCGATTTATCATTTCGCTTCATACTGTATCCTTCTGCCATACCTTTCCCTTTCCGACGGCTGCGGCTGCAGTGGCCATTTCGGGCTTCTTGGGGAGGGGTCGACGGAAGAGGAGGACGTGGCGCTCGGGAGGGTGGATCATGTAGTGCACCCAACCGGGAGACTGCTGAAATGGCGGTACTGTGCCAATGAGATCGATAAACGACAAATGGGCATACAGTATTTAGCGAGTATACGGATTATCGTGAAGTGATTTATCAAGGGACGAACCTGGATACCGAGCGATCTCCACTCCGTCTCCGACATCAGGCGGTTCTTCGGGATGAGCTTCGCAACATCCTGCAATAAATAAATGTTGAATATTGAATAACAAATTAAAATCAATCACACCTTCCCTATCCATGTTCAAACTATACTCTATGCTATCTTGAGACCTACAGACGTTTTAAATACGTTTTCCATGGTAACCCAGACTGTTTCCCTGCTTCTCTGCTACCGTACCTTGGGAGCGTGGACGTGTCTGTACTCGTACTCGTCGTCCTCGTACTTATTCGAATAGTAGAAGTCAGTGGGCGCTGCCATTCTCTGAAAGAAAGAGATGATTACCAAGATCCAAAATGAAAATCGGTCAGAGACGGTCAGAAGATATTGACATGGATGCGGTGAGCAACCAAGAATACACACAAGAACACGGCAAGTTCATGGGAAAGTCTTCATTCATGGAAACCCGTTACGACCAATAATTGAAGGCGACCCATAAATATGCTGGAATGACGGACTAAGATGTTTCACAAGTGTACAATTAGGCAAATATGGCAAGGTGACAAAATGGAATGCCAAGGAAAATAACCGTTCGATCTACAATAGGGCAACAAGACTAGAATAGAAATGACATGGTTGGTGCATTTTATAAGAGTTGAGAAAGTAATCAATATGTAACAATTCACTTGGTGACAAGAGATTTTTTAAAAGAGAAAAGTGTGAGATGAGGCAGGAAAATCATACTACTAACATTGATGGGAGTATGGAGAAATCGTCTCTCATCAAATCACGCATTTCAATAAGAAAATGGAGTGAATCATAGCGAGTTGATAGAAGAGAGGCGTCAGACTGATCTCCGCTTATGCTGCACCTCGGAATCCCATCTGAAATTGACAATTCACATCCACCCACAGTGATCCCCCCCCCTCCTGCGGAAAACGAAATCTCCCGTTTTAAAGCAAATATTTACAAGTGCAAATACGCCTACGGATACAATTCATCCATCTCCTTTAAATGCCTTCAAATACAACCACGACAATTCCCTTCTACAATCCCGTTTCTTACCTTTCTCTCTCCGTCAGCAGGGGCTGCGGCTCCAGGAGCCATCTGGCGGTTATTGAAGAGGGGTCGACGGAAGCAGAGGACGTGAGAGTGAGTAAGATAGTGTTCCCAGCCGAGAGACTGCTGCAATGGGTTACTGTACCCATCAGAGATCGATCGAAGAATGAATGAGTGTAGCTAATCACATGCTCATCCAAAGGTGAAATACCTCGGACCTATTATTTGTTCCTACTCGACGAACCTTGATTCCGAGTTCTTCTCTCCATTCCCTCTCTGGCATGAGACGGCCCTTCGGAACGAGCTTCCGAAGCTGCTGCAATTTTTTAAAATATTTTTTTTAACAGGAACCATTAGACGTCAGCCTAAGCCATCACGTTCCTACCGACAGAAAACAGCGCCACTTCGTCTAAACTAGTAAACGTACCCGATCGAGCACGTGGACGTGTCTGTACTCGTACTTGTCGTCCTCGTAAACCTTCGAATAGTAGAAATCGGTGAGATCCGTGTGCTCCTCTGCCATTCTCTGAAACAAAGTCATATCACGGCCCACAACTGCTCAAGATGAAAGATGATATGCATATGCACGCGACAAGGAAGATATCACATGGATGCACTGAGCAACCAAGAATTAGAACATGGAACACGGCAATTTCATGAGAATATCTTCATTCTTGGCAGAGACCCGTTACAACCAATAATGGGAACGGCACACGACTATAATGCACAATATGGTATTAGACTGCACTACCGTAGCTATCTTCGTTGACCAGTGCTTGAGTCTACCCGTGAGAAACTCCGTTTCCAGCATTTTCTTTTGATCATCTAGCTCATGGGTGAGGTAGAATGTCCCCGAACTGACGGATCGGAATGTTTCCAATCGGTACGCTCGAGCTAAAACAGAATAACTATGAAACATGACAGTATCACCATTACAAGAAAGAGGTATTGTACAGTTGTCTATATTGTAAATGAAGCGTACTAGACGCACTGTTTTCCCGGTCGAAACCACCAAATTCAACCACTTGAATGGGAACTCACAATTGTGACAGTGGCGTCGTCAGAAACGCACGCGATCAGCCTTCCGTGAGGCTCGAATGTGATCTAGAAATTACGAATATTGCATTACCTTTTGTTTAAAGTTGTATTTAGAGATACAAGTCTGAAAATTTATACCTGTCTGATAGTTCTTGTAGGTGTGAGGTTTGAGCATTCGATGGTACAGTCTGGCTCGGTAGAGGGAAGATGAGAGGGCGAGAGATGCCAGGCGTGAATCTCCCCTGTACGAACACCGCACAACAACCACTGAAGAAGATAATCAGTCAATATAGTCAGAGGCCGATCGGGCTCTTCTTAATGATCAAGATCGAAAACTCAGTAATAGCTTATTCCTGAAGAGTTAACATTACACCACTCAAGAAATAAAGGTGGGGAAAGGTTTCAGATATCTGAGAATTAGGGTAAGAGCCACCAAGCGTTCAAACTTAAAGTGACCAAGTGGTCCACATACTCAGGATCACTCGCAATCTACAATGCACCACCTGCAGCGATCTCGCTCAATGCCGGCTTTTCCCCCACTATATACAACCAGCCGATCGCACGCGCCAAGGCGCGTGCTCCGGCTGGCGTACGCCGGGTTGTGTGCTAGTTTGGGCTCTGTTTATTGTGCTTTTTGTGTGCACAATATCCACCGAGGCATTCCCCCGCCTACGGCGGGGGAAGCCACTGGCAGACTGCGCGCGTCGTCTGTCTTTCTTTTTCTCCTGCTTCACACACTCTCCGACTCTCTCCTCTCTCTGGAAGGTTGCAAAATTTCGGGGAGGTTCTGGAAGGTTCGATGACGAAATCTCTCTCCACCTCAATTCCCCCTCTCTCGAATGTTCTGGAGGTTTCGATGACGAAATCTCTCTCCCCCCCCCCTCCCTCCCCCCTTTCTGGACGGTTCTGGAAGTTTCTATGACGAAATCTCTCTTCCCTCCCTTCCCCTCTTTTGGGAAGGTTCTGGAAGTTTCGATGACGAAATCTCTCTCCCCCTCCCTCCCCGTCTCGTTGGAATGTTCTGGAGGTTTCGATGACGAAATCTCTCCCCCCCCCTCCCTTCCCCCTTTCTGGACGGTTCTGGAAGTTTCTATGACGAAATCTCTCTTCCCTCCCTTCCCCTCTTTTGGGAAGGTTCTGGAAGGTTCGATGACGACATCTCTCTCTCTATCCCTTCCCCTCTATCTGGAAGGTTCTGGAAGTTTCTATGACGCAATCTCTCTTCCCCCCCCTCCCCTCCCCCTCTTTCTGGAACGTTCTGGAAGGTTCGATGACGACATCTCTCTCTCTATCCCTTCCCCTCTATCTGGAAGGTTCTGGAAGTTTCTATGACGCAATCTCTCTTCCCTCCCCCCTCTCTCTTTCTGAAAGGTTCGATGACGAAATCTCTCTCCCCCTCCCTCCCCCTCTTTCTGGAACATTCTGGAAGGTTCGATGACGAAACGTCTCTCTCCCTCCCTTCCCCTCTATCTGGAAGGTTCTGGAAGTTTCTATGATGAAATCTCTCTCCCCTCCCTCCCCCCTCTCTCTTTCTGGAAGGTTCGATGACGAAATCTCTCTTCCCCTCCCCTCCCTCTTCTTTCTGGAAGATTCTGGAAGGTTCGATGAGGAAATCTCTCTCCCCCCCCCTCCCCGTCTCGTTGGGAGGTCCTGGAAGTTTCTGTGGCGAAATCGTAGTCTGTAGCGTGAAGTGTATGTAGTGTGGAGGTTGTAGTTTGTAGTTTGGTCATTATAGTTTGGTCTTTGATCTTTGTAGTTTGGTCTTTACCCAAGGATCGGGGACTCTGAGGACCGAGGAGGGGGCGAAAAGTGGGCGGAGTCTGGACAAACAGAGACTCGCGCTTTATATAGGAGTATGATAGCCCAGGGTATTGAGCACGCGAGAGAAAGTTCCAGAACATTCTAGCCGACCCCTCCCCTTCTTCGCCGCAATTACCGTAATCATACCGTATCCCGCTATGGAAGGTTCTGGATCTTTAGGACTTTTGCGAACTTTCGAAGCATCTGGAACTTTCTTTAAGTAGTCATGCGTTTTGGAATGTTCTGGAAGTTTCTGGGAGATTCTGGAAAGTTTCGAAGGTTCTAGAACATTCGGGAAGATTCTGGAAAGTTTCGAAGATTCTAGAACATTCGGGAAGATTCTGGAAAGTTTCGAACGTTCTAGAACATTCGGGAAGATTCTGGAAAGTTTCGAACGTTCTAGAACATTCGGGAAGATTCTGGAAAGTTTCGAATGTTCTTGAACATTCGGGAAGATTCTGGAAAGTATCGAAGGTTCTCGAACATTCGGGAAGATCCTGGAAAGTTTCGAAGGTTCTAGAACAATCGGGAAGATTCTGGGAATTTCGAAGGTTCTCGAACATTCGGGAAGATTCTGGAAAGTTTCGAAGGTTCTACGGTAGGATTACTGTAGGTCGGGTTACGGTAGGATTACTGTAGGTCGGGTTACGGTAGGATTACTGTATGTTGGGTTACGGTAGGATTACTGTATGTTGGGTTACTGTAGGATTACTGTAGCTTGGGTTACGGTAGGATTACTGTAGATTGGGTTACGGTAGGATTACTTTAGGTTCTGTTGCTTAGCCTGTGACGTCATCCGTCTATGACGTCACCGGACACACGGAATAAGCGCTTTATATAGGAGTATGATATGATAGATTAGCATTTACGATAAGAAGGGTCAATGTCACCATTTTACCATATACCACAGCTGCTTTCTTTCATAGGGAACGATAATGATTCAAAATTAATCCACATTGAAACTAACCTCTTTTTTTGGGTCGATGTCGAACTTGAGAAACCAGGTGTCACCATTTGGAATGTGTAACTGGGCCAGCTGAGTGATAGATGTCTCCTTCATCTGTGATCAGTTATCGATATGTATGCATTACAATGTAAATATTTTAAGATAAAGCCAAGACAAGGTATTGTAACGAACCGTATCGTTGCTTCCTCCACTCCCAGCAACTCCATCCGAGAAATCGCCAAATTTACTTATCATCAGAACGTTCTCCGAGGACTGGAATAAAACGTATATAAAAGGCACAGAGAAAATAAAAGAATTCCTATGTTTCAGCATAACGTTGCTCACTTTTGTAATCATAAACTGATCGAAGAAGCGAACACAGTCCACATAATTCGTGTGCAAATCGCCAGTGAAGGCTGACTGGTCACTTGCCTGGAATCAGAAAGAACCAGCTAAACTCGGTAGAGTTTAATGACCTACATAACAAGTTTCCTCCAAATTATGTAGACGCAGGTCGTTGCCTCTGTACACATATTCACGAAATGACGTCATATCGATGCGACTTTGAACCTGGTAGAAATGGGATATTTCATAAACAACCAACTAGTCATTGCTATACCTCGTCTGTGATCTTCCATAGCCGGACGGTATGGTCCATGCTTCCAGAGGCTATATAACCACCGCATGACGACCAGTCCTATACAAAATAAATATAAATAGGGGAAAATCGAGCTAATGGGGGTGAATACTCACGCAAGACAGAATCTGGTCGCGGTGGCCATCGAATCCGGCAATGACCGCGAGTGCAATAGGAGAACGACTCGACCAGATGCGAACCGTCATGTCCTGAAAATACACGATTAGGTCTTATCTTATCTTATGAAACAAATATGACCTTGCTCGCACTGGCGTAGACTGTAAATTTCGTGGGATGTACACGAATCTCGTTGACCACATTGCCGTGGCCGGAATGGATCTAAAGACCATAAGGTGAATGATGTCCAATGAGACGGCGAGACTGACCATAACTTCTTTTCCAGTGCTTACGTTAACGACACGGATAACCGCGTTCTCCCCTCCGAATACGAGCATGAGCTGCTCATTACGATCATCGTAGAGCCTGGAATGTGCTCATGATTTTCTCTTAAATAGTTAGTAGACAATAACTGAAACAAAACGATTACGGACCAATTGAGAGCGTAGATTCGATTGGTTCTCGCTCCAGCAGCTCGAATACCTTCTCCAGAATAGTCCTGCAATAGTCAGAATCACTAGCAATAGAGATGATCGGCAACAAACCTCGAACGTTGACAAACTGGGATCGTTGAAGGTGATTTTCGGGCAGATTTTGTTCTCGTCACCGATCTCGTAGATGGATACTTGGTTGATGCCTGCTACAGCCAAGTGGGGACGGAAGACCGGTAGAGTGTAAGGGTTGAACGCGCAGGTGTACAACGGATGGCCATGCGACTCCTGTGCACATTAAATTTAACAAACCAACAAAAACGATCAAGAACTGAGAATTATAAGTCTCTCACAATACAGGCTTTAACCCAACGGAAAGGTGACATCAGTAACGGCAGAGAATGAATTTGCGATCACTAAAAAGTAAAAAATCAATTATTTAAGGAATAAACAACATTTTACGTTTTACGTGTTATCGCGAACAATATTTGGCGCCAAAACTTTCAGACACGCAACGATGAATGAGCGCCAATGCGCTTTGTTTAAGGGATTTCTTTGATCTAAGAATTTATTAACGACTGCGGACGAGATGCTGAACATATAAATATGACTGAAACATATCAGACGAGCGCATATAGAATTAATTTCGAAAAAATATATTTCAAGAAAGTTAGCTTGCGATCGCCCTAATTTTTTTTTAAATTCTCACCTTTGTCTGAATTTGTCTCACGCGGATGTTTCTGATCGTCATACCGTTTCCACTCGATCTCTTCTTCTCAAATTTTAGAATTTTTCTTTTTCCCTAAATTTTCTGCAATTGTTGGTCGTTTTTTCCGTGATTGTTGAAGCGTATATGGCTCAATATCGTGTTCGATAAGTACGCATGTATTTGTTATATCACTTTTCCACCCTGAAATCAAAGTTACTTGATTCTTGAGCGAAAATTTAGAATTCGTAGTTTTAAGTGTCGATGTGACTTAAAATGATTATCAAATATACTGCCTGTCGCCAATTGGTTCCCGCTGTTTGCTTGACTAGTGGGGCTACTAATTTTGTTTCTTCAGATGGGTATCGACATCAACCACAAGCACGACCGCAAGGCCCGTAGGACCGCTCCTAAGAGCGAGGATCCGTACCTCCGTATCCTCGTCAAGGTAATCTTTTTGCGACTAATACTAATTCGTAGCTAGAAGTACTTCTTTAGTTCAGAATTATTTTAAAGTGTTCTTTTTCAGCTCTACAAGTACCTCGCCAGACGTACTGGAGCCAAGTTCAACGAGATCGTGCTCAGACGTTTGTTCATGTCCCGCAAGAACCGCGCTCCTCTGTCCATTGCCCGCATCGCTCGCAACCTGAGAAAGCCCGGAAATGAGAACAAGATCGTCGTCTCTCTTTCTCCGGTCACCGATGACAAGCGTATCTTCAAGGTCCCCAAGATCACCGTGAGTATTTGTTATTACATTTGTCAATACTTTGGTGATGGGACGTTTAGAAACCGTTTTAAAACATCGGGAAGATTGTTTACACCCCTCATTTGAATACCGGTGGATAGCCTGTCGATATATTATAGTTACCGATCTTTTGAAAGGGTTACTAAACGTCACCGAATGAGTTCTTAAACGTCCCATCACCAATACCTTGAGCGCTTCATTATTCTCTGACCTGCGATTTGTGGATATTTTCTTCTTCTTTTGCTATTGTAGTGGTGTATATTAATATTTTGTCCAGGTTGCCGCTCTCCGCGTCACCGACTCTGCCCGTGCTCGAATCCTCAAGGCCGGAGGTGAGGTCATCACCATTGACCAGCTCGCCACCCGTGCCCCCAAGGGAGAGAACACCCTCTTCATCCAGGTGACTTCTGATTCGAGTAAATTTATTACTACAAAAAAGCTAGTTTAGAAGAGTAAAGTTATGATAAGGCGTTTAGTTGGCATCAAGTCTCATCGCTATTATTATTATTATTTTCAGGGTCCCCGCAAGGCTCGTGAGGCCGAGAGACATTTCGGAGCCCCCGGAATCCCCCATTCGCACGTCAAGCCCTTCGTCCGCTCAAAGGGACGCAAGTTCGAGCGCGCCAGAGGAAGAAGAGCGTCTCGCGGATACAAGGCTTAAGCGGTCTTTCATTCCATCTGAGAAGCTTTTGTTTTATGCAAGGTGTTATTTCTATGTGTTATATGGTTGTAAACATCGTAGATTTGACTCCTTGTGTATGTGTTATGTTATGCTTTGGCTGCATAAACATTGTTCATTAAATTTGAATGATTTCTTTCTCTGGGTCGACGTATACCCCTACATACTCGAGATACAATTGGAACAATAAGGGTTGGCAATTGGAATCTGCAATCAGTTTGTTCGGCTATCTCACTATGCTATTTTCGCAAGGGGCATAGCTTGGTTTGTACAAGTCTCAGTATCAAGGGATGGATGTTCATGAGAATATGCGATATTGGAATCACAATGACACCCCATCCCATTATACTAGGATGCTTGAAAAAAAATAAGTTCAACCCTGTTGCGAAAATGTCATATTATCCTGACAGGCTCCGATGGGTGCTGAAGACCATAGGTGGTTGAGCACGCCCGGGATCGCTCACCGTTCAGTGCAACAGATGGTTTACATGGAAGATAAAAGGCGATTGAGTAAAGCTGTCATACTCTGCTTCAACGACACTGAACGAGACCAGAGAATTGTAAGTCATAATAACTGGTAGACTATTGAAGCTTTAAGTAGATGATTATGTGTATCTATTTCAGAAGAAGAACCACGACCGTCACATGAAGAACTTGAGAGATAGATATCTGGAGATGCGTCAAAGGGTGTCAGTCAAAAAAGAAAGGGAGAAGGAGGATACTGTCAATCTGACTGGCGAAGCGCCCTCGTTCGGAACAAAGAGCTATCCCGTCCATAAGAAGAAAGATCGAGTAAGTACTCTAGAGGAAAGCATGAGGGCGAGAGAACTAGAGTCTATCGAGGTACTTAGTTATCATTCTTTTTTTGAAGGGGATACTGCCCAAGCACGACCTCAGCACGACGTTGGCATCGGGTGAATGGCCGAAAAAAATCCACGAGTTCTGCAGATAATTTGAATACTACGGTGAGTGTTCAGCACTAACGACACATAGCGGGCTTGAAACATCGGTCTGGACTCTGGAGTGCCTCCCTTCGTGCTTTAAAGGAGGCTGATCTTTCCATCCGATTCATTTGCAGATCAGAGATCCTCTATCGCGCCCTGTCGAGAATCCAGAAGCACTCCTGAATCAACCCATCTCTCTCCACCTCAATGGAGAGTTCGAATTAGAGGTGTGCCTGACTTCAAATCGAATAGGAAATCCATTCTGCTGGCTTATTATTATTGTAGTAATGATGTAAATGAATGCCAGAGTACGATTGGGTTGTGGACTTCGTTCATGGGACGTATTGCAGCTACCTGATCCTCGGATCCTGAAAATAATGCGGAACGAAGATGGAAGGACCATCGTGAAAATCAGGTTGGTCCACCGATGAAATGTCAGGTAGAAAAGTAACTAAACGGTAATTAAAATCGTTGTTTTTGATGATGTTTAGGAAACGATTTAATATTTGTTCGTTTAGGATGCCGATGCACCCTCTGCAATGATTCCTACTGGCGGGCACCGTAAGCATTCCGAGTTTATCGAATATATGCATATTATTGATTGTTATACCATTCTGTTCTCATGTAGAAAGTATCGTTAAATAATACCTATTGTATTTACTTACTAACGCGTAATATATGTATCTAATACTGGTTTGCTTTTTCGCCTTTTTTCTATTGCAATAAAACGTTGCTTTGTATCGAATTTCATTCAAGTATTTGATGAATCGGGTTGATACTACCCTACACAAATACCCAACTGTTGACGTGTTGCTCGAATCGGCACTCTGTAATGTGTATGGTTGAGAATGGCGTCTTGTGTGGTGAAGAAGGAGGAGGACTGGCTAATGACACCCGGCATCGCCCATACCTCCATTAAGCAGTTGAATGCAATGGGCAGAGACTTGAGAGAACGACGGGCTGTCATGCTCTCCTTCAACGACACTGAACGAGACAAGAATATTGTGAGCCATACTGAATAATAATGGTAGAAGACTGCTGATATGCTACGGTATTATCAATAAAGGGTGCGTGATCGAGTAAACAAATGTTTACTACGCTCATGGGGTGATTAAACATGTACGACCTTGGGTAGATCACGAGTAACACTTTATCGATTACAGAAGAGAAACCACGCTCGCCACATGAACAACCTGAAGGATCGATATCAGGAAATACAGAAGGGAAAGGAGAGTGAGGAGGTGAAGGAAGATGAGGAAATGAAGATGGATGGAGAGGAGGAGAAAGAGAAGAAGGATGCGCCCTGTTTCGGCACGATCAGCGGCTTCTGTGATAAGAGAATTACTCTAGTCACGGAAACGAACGCGTCACTCTCTAAGCCCCTACTTATGGTGAATTTATCAATTAAATATTGCAGAATGGGAGCCAGATCAGAATCGAGAGTGTGCGAAATTGAGAGATTTAGATCATTGCTCAATTATTGTAATATTAGATTAGATTTATCGAATATAAGATGCGTCGTTTCGGTTCTCGAATGGTGAAACGAGTGATTGCAGCCAAATCATTCCGCGTGGCTCAACAGGCAAGGATACAACAAACCGGATTACTACCCAAAGGTATGTTCCTGCAGATGAGATACGAGAGACAAATGATGGTCGATTGCTTAGTTAGGGATCATTAATTGCAGAACCAATCGCGTGGCAAGTCTAACCGTACGAAGAATCCAGAGACTGATGATTCAAAGGTAGAAGATTGTTTGAGTTGGACCGAGTTAAATATGATACTCAACAGGATTCGAATCACTTGTAGCACATCAGTTATACATTCATGTGAAATCCATGACTTGATTGGATAAACAATCTCAATGTAAATTCACCACTACAGCACGGTCGAATGGTTAGGTTGCTCATCTTCTGTATTTCGTATGTGCTTCCTTGCAGCAGCTGCAGCCACAGCAGCAAGTGCAGCAGCGGAATGGCAACCACATCAATCCGAAGCAGGCAGAAATCGATAATGCACAGGTAGGAGGAAGTTGTTGTTATTGAAGTTATGCTTGATTGAGAATGAATTTGGTCTCGGTATGCCAGTATCAGACAGTAGAACATAGTAATTCCAAATCGGAACCCGACTATCCTCATTTCGCGCACTCTCTCGTTTTTCTAACAGAGAAACGAGGAGAGTAAATTCAGTTTTACCATCACTAGTAGAACCCCGAATGAATTATTGCGGAAAGAGGATTGCATCTTACGTATCAAGGGTGATTCCTTCCAGCAGCAACCGCAACAATCACAGCAGGAGCAGTCGGAGCAGCAGTGGTGGAATGGAGAGACCCTCACGACCCCTAGAGACACTGCAACCGATAGCCCCAACGTAATCCATACACCCTCTGGTACCATGGCCCATTGGTGCTATAGATCAAGGACACACTCTAGGGATATCTATTATAGATTGGACCACTTTTATGAGTTCATTCATGATCGTGTTAGATGTTTGGAGGACTACCGATGTTAGAACATGACGAGAAGTGACTCTATAAATAGTGATATCTAATTGCAGAAGAATATGCTGTGGAATACGGACACAGACAAGTTCAGTGGATTTGGAGTGTACATAGATCCTCCTCTCTCTGTCGTCATCGAGAAACTTCACCAAGTCCCTTCGTCCGTGAGTGCAACGGGGATATCGATTATCTCGCGGGATACCGTAGCCATTGATGAGAATATTTCTTCAAACTTACAATGTACATTCCCCCTGCCGTTTTCAGAAGCAAACACGGTTTATCAGATTTTTTCGGGTGATTTTTCATCTACGTTCACCTTCACATCGTTTTCACTACAAATTTTCCGAAACCATGCCAAATATATGAGCTCGGGATCTCTCTATTTGACCCGTGAGTTGATATCATTCCTGTATCTCTCCTCTCTTCAGATGACGACTCCCAACTATTCGACTCCGACTGAGAGTCGGCTCCAATCGATGGAGACGTCGCCTGTCCTGCAGCGGATGATCCGGGGAGAGGTACGGTAGGAGGAGGGGTAGGTGGAATACGGTAGGAGGAATACGGTAGACACACCAAATAGATCCACTCGGGTATAATGGGCAGGTATGCAAGACATGCGAAACCTCAATACTCCATCTTTCTTGTATTATATACTGGATTGGAGAGAGGTTAGACGAGGAGAGACGGAGTGTCATTCACTTCAGGCGATTCCCATCCCGACCTGCCTCATCAGCCCCACTCCCGCTCCTCCCGTGCCGAAGTCGGGGAGAGTCTCATTCGAGAAGGTGCAAGGTGCGTGGTGAACTGATGGTGCGGCATGTGGACGACGTCTCCGAAAGGTCGTCTATCGAAGACGTGTCATTGCAGGCACAAGCGGCTGTCCCAATCCGACGGTGGAGGAGAAGGTGCGTAGATGGGACAAGGAGCCCACGGCGGCGGGCAAACGCTATACGGTGAGTGGGGGGGGGGGCTATTACTAATCAGTGACCTGGAGTGCTAATTACTGCACGGGAGACGCTCTTCTTCCTCTGGCGCGCTCGAACTTGCGTCCCTTTGAGCGGACGAAGGGCTTGACGTGCGAATGGGGGATTCCAGGGGCTCCGAAATGTCTCTCGGCCTCACGAGCCTTGCGGGGACCCTAAAAGCAATAAAATATTAGCTTATCTGTGGCTTGGTGTCAATTAAATGCTTTATCATATCTTTACTATTCGAAATTAGCTTGTTACGTTTTTGTTGTAGTACCAATTTGACTCGAATTATAAAATCACCTGGATAAAGAGGGTGTTCTCTTCCTTGGGGGCACGGGTGGCGAGCTGGTCAATGGTGATGACCTCACCTCCGGCCTTGAGGATGCGAGCACGGGCAGAGTCGGTAACGCGGAGAGCGGCAACCTGGACAAAAATGATTATCGACCACTAGAATCTAATTGCAACTAATAACTATTTCAACTATAGAATAAGGTCACATCGACACTTAAAACTACGAATTCTAAATTTTCGCTCAAGAATCAAGTAACTTTGATTTCAGGGTGGAAAAGTGATATAACAAATACATGCGTACTTATCGAACACGATATTGAGCCATATACGCTTCAACGATCACGGAAAAAACGACCAACAATTACAGAAAATTTAGGAAAAAAGAAAAATTCTAAAATTTGAGAAGAAGAGATCGAGTGGAAACGGTATGACGATCAGAAACATCCGCGTGGCACTAGATGGGGTAGAGAATCCCCCCCCCCCCTCTCCCCCCATCGATTTTGTGTTTGCAGAAGCCGCTCGATCGGGTGCAGAACAGCGGGCACCACCAGCTGCAGACGCAAATCAAGGCGAGTGCAGGGGGAAGAGGAGGGAGACGGTAGAATGTATCGAGAACTGAACATTTATCGATTTATTACGGTAGACAAGTAGGAATACGGAATCGATAAGTGACGTTTCAGTTCGACAAGCGTCGAGTGAAGCGATGGGTGGAAAAGTCGAACTGCTCGGAGGAGGATCTCAAGGTTTGTTCCCTTTTCTCAATGAGAAATTCTCATAGAACACTTTCGATTGATGGCTGAAGTTGACGAACTTGAATAGGATCGCCTTGAGAGCAGAGTGTTTTTCATCGTCAGATCAAATGACGCAGATTTCCCTATATCTTTGGAATGAGCTGATTTTTTGGAATGTTTGGAATGAGTTTATGATTGGCAGGTGCGTCGCCGTCGCAACTCCGACCCCTGCGAAGACGTGTACCCCGTCAAGGTGAGTGGTGTGAAGGATTGGTGCAGCGGGTGTGGCCAGCAAGACGACGTGTTTCATTCCTTTCACTCATTCAGGATCTGGTCGTGCCCGAGGAGGAGCCAGCGATGGACGAGGAGATGGAGAAGGCGAAGGAAGTATTCGTCAAGGTAAGTGATGGGATACGGTAGGATTACGGTTGATGATGGGGATCAGTGCACTGGGAGAGGTTACGGTGAGGTTACGGTCCAGTTGTCGATCTTTATTATTGCCTCGAGAAGCGAAGTAACATGGTCCCAATGTCAGATGCACGGCTGGATGGAGAATGTAGCGAATGGAGGGATGCAGTGGGCACTAGAGGAGGCAGGACGAGTGGACACTCCCAGCAAGAGTCAGTGTGGGAAACCTCGTCCTACCGTACCACACCACACGACTTACAAGGGAACCGCAAAAGTACCCCGCGGTCCCCGTGAAATTCGTTGACACAGATCGAGAAACACCCCTCGAGGGATCCCCGAACCATTATCAAAAGTTGCCACTTTTGCTTCCTAAGTGCCTAAAATAGGTCATACAAAATACGTGGGAACTCTGTGTAAGCGGCGGTCGCATTCATTACCGCTTTTAAAGGTATCGTGAGATGTACTCTCCAAAAATAAATAAATTTAACACTTGCTTAATATTGCGAAAACATGATCATTTGGTATGTTGCTGTGATGAAAAAACACAACAAAATATTAGGAAAAATTATTGCAAAACATTCTGACGCAATTGGATTCAAACCTAGGTCGTCCAAAATTACAAAACTTGGTAGCCAAGCATCCACTACTCCATGAGAGCGCGTCTCCCTATCCCTTGAAAAGCGGTAATGAATGCGACCGCCGCTTACACAGATTTCCCACGTATTTTGCATGACCTATTTTAGGCACTTAGGAAGCAAAAGTGGTAACTTTTGAAAACGGTTCGGGGATCCCCCGAGGGGTGTTTCTCTCTCTCTCTCTCTCTCTCTCTCTCTCTCTCTCTCTCTCTCTCTCTCTCTCTCTCTCTCTCTTTTGACTTGAAACTTATGATTGGAAACGACTGGTGGAGCATCGAAAATGAAAGAATGGCAATCCCGACTATCTTGATCTGCGGCCCGAAAGCGACACTCATCAATTCGATTCTATTCTCTCTTGTAGATATAACTGTCAAAAGAGAGTGCGAAATCGAAAGATCACTATCTGATTCGGCAATATTAGTATAGACCACAATTATCCACTCTACTACTATCTGATCTCATAATTGAATTGGTTGAGATGCGTCCCCTCAGTCTCTCATTCCAACCCTCTCTCCTCTCAGACGACCTGGTCGTGGTGCGTGTGGTGGAGGCCCGTGGTCGTCGTGGGACCATCGTCCCTGCCTCTGCCTTCACGGCCATCGAGGCCACCCTCCAGAACCACGTCCAGGCCCGTCATCTCCCCTCCTGCTCCCCCGATCTCCACCACGAGATGATCGTCATCGTCGATCAGGAGGGCGACGTGAGTCATACGGTTGGAGAGAGAGCACAGAATACGGTAGATAGGGTTACGGCAGGTCTATAGATGATGTCGAAAATTCCCTTCAAATTCCCTATAAAGAATAGTAAAGTGCACTTCCTAGAGTATTAGATGAATCAGAGTGTTGGTGTCATGTAGTGCAGTGTGCTGCACTGTGTGCACGCCGACGTTTCCCAAACGTGTCCTAGTCAACCATTTTGTGTACAGATGGATGGCGTGAGCGAGTATCGACGTGGATGGGTGTTCGACAAGGGAGACAAGGAGGGAGAAGTGAAGGTCCTACTCATGGATGAAAGGAGAATAGTGAGTGGGGGGAGGATGGAGGGTTACGGTAGGAGGGAAGATGAATACCTTCTGATCACAGTCTGATATTGTTATTGGTTTCGATATGTGTGTTGAGTGCGAGGTTACGGTAGAGAATGAGAGAATGTGATGGCAGGTGAGCCATCCTCTGTCGTCTTTGGCCCCGTACCCGGCTATGATGGAGTGGGGTGCTCCTCTCTGCATCTCTGCTATCTTCGATCGAAAGGTATATGGTAGCTGGGGTTACGGTAGGTGATTAGGAGGACGTGTATTGTGTCGGAGATTGTTGTATTCTGAGAAGAGGGTACGTACATAGGGTTGTGGTGGTTGGCAGGGGATACGGTAGTCGATTGGTATTGATTGGTCAGGTGCTGGATCGCGAGAGAGACCTGATGATCTACGGTTGCACTGCGCAGTGTCGAGTGATGGGAGGAGGAGAGAATGGAGATCCACTCAAGGTACGGAGAGAGGAGAGGAGGGGAGGGAAGAGGGGTTACGGTAACACCAATGGTAGGGTACTGTAGGGGCAGGAACTGTGATGGTTGTCATTTTTTTGTTTCGCTGCAACACTCGAAGTGTGAAAAAGAACAGTGACGAGGAGATTACGGTAGTTATCGATTAACTTTTTCAATTTCCAGCTGAGACTCGTGAAGATCAATTCGGAGGGAGTGACGCTTGATGAGTTGTTCTGCTGTGAGGGTGAGTGAAGGGGAGGGAGAGAGAGAGACTGGACTTTGGAATGAACTGCTCTTATTGCATTATCGATAACGGAATTAGCATTTAGATTATTGAGTCTCCTTTTGAGCGATTATAGAGCAGAAAGGTCTTTGCCCAGACGTGTATTCAGTGACTTCTACAGTAATCAATGAATCTACCGTAACCGAGGGAATACAAAGTGTGGCAGCGAATGTTGTGATGTTATCCTTGCAGAGTGCGCAGGAGCGTGCGAGCACCATCGAGATCACCCCCGTGATTCGTGAGAAATATCTGATCTTTGATCTTCGATCTACGCCGATTCATGATTGAACTGTAAAAGAAGAATCTAATCATTCCCCACACCCATACACTCCTCTTTTGTAATTATACCAGTACTGAGGACCCGATCCGCCTAGATGGCAGTCGAGAGATGCCCCAGTGATAGATGACTCCCTTTCATCTAATCCCATCCCACTCATAAACTTAATTTATTATTTATGTAGCTTAGAAGTTCATGTAAACCCCCACCAGAGGGATTCATTTATTAGATGTCATGTTTAGAAAATTTTCGAGTTACCCCATCCCTATGAGGGAGTTATCGAGTTGTGTTTTGTTCGTCCGTTGTGTGTCCCCTCTCAATTGGGTTGGACGCTGTTTATCAATACCTCTTGTTTGATAAAGGTGATTTATTCACAAAGAAGGCTTGAAGACACGGAATATTAATTGCGTATTGTTGCTCTTTGGATTCAAAGGACAATGGAGAACTGAGATTGTGAATGATGAGACGGGGAGAAGAGAGAGAGGATTGATTGCATTGAGTAGATGGACTTAGTCGGGTAGATCAGTTCTTGATTTCGCAGTGTTTGCCAGAGAATCCGAGATTGCAGAGACAGGTCAGATCGGTGGTAGTCCCCAGACAGAAGCCACGCCCATTGCAGTCACGGGCAGAGTCACAAGTGGCTGGAATGGGAAGGGGGGAACTCTCCATTCAGCACATTATCTCGTCCGTCTGACCGGTGAGAAAGTGCAGAATGGAGAGAGAAGCAATGTATTGATGCAAAATGTTCACACAGACTGCAATAACCCAATGATCACTACTCACTTTCTTGGCAATTCTTTCCCGACGATCCGAGGTTGCAGATGCACAGATAGGCCGAGGCTGTGCCAAGACACGTTCCTGAATCAGAACTGATCTTTGATCTTTCCCCACTCTCCTCGGCATCTCGCTCCATTCTCACTCACTCATTTGTCTAACAGACGAGAGAGTGTGCGAAATAGAGAGAGAGAGAGCCACTATTCGATCCGGAAACAGTACTTCAGCTCACCTCGATTGTTGCAGTGAGCCTCACTTGTGCACGGTTTGAGACCCTGAACAGGGCCAGTTGGCGATTGATTCTACTCATCTACCGTAACTAATCGATAGATCTACAGTGATAAATGGATCTATCGTAACCGAAAAGGGGAAGAAAGCGGAGCAACGAACGTCAAGTGAATTGTCGCTGTGGGTAACGGTCGCATTCAGTTCGTGCTTGAGATCGTGCACCTACAGTAACCAACATGAGAATACCGTAGTTGGGTAGAACGATCGATAGTGTCCATAACTACAGTAAGCTAAGTGAACGGAGGTTTGTAGCAATGAGATGTGTGATCTACATCATTGTGATGTAAAGGAGGCAGGAACGAAACGATAGATCGAATTAGATTCTATCACTTTGATCTACAGGAAGGTTAGTAGACAGAGTGATACTAGATAGTCACTTGACCAGTGCCATAATTACCGTCTCGTTCAGTGTACGATTGATCTGTCAATATAATTATCGATTGATCTACAGTATCTCCCGTCGATTACCGTATTATCCATGGTGTTCTTCAGTTTGTTCACACTGTCCTCAATGGTGTTCGAAGTGTGCTTCGCCGCATCCTCTATCTCGTTGTGGGCCTGGGGCAGAGATCAAAAAATCAGATAATGGACAAGATCAAAGATCAAACCGTGACTGTCTTCCAAGCGTCTTCCTCGTCAGCTAATATCGAGATGATGACAGAAACCAAGAAGATGACGACACATCGATAGAGCATAATGGGAATCTGAACTTTAGGATCGAATGGTACTCTCTCTACTCCCCGCACTCTATTTCGACTGAATTCAGTTATTGGACAGATAGTGTACAGAATCTAGAGATTCTATTCGATCTGGCAAGACTACTTTGAATTCGACTAACAAACGATGGCAGCAATCGGAATAAAATGGGATTGAACATCATAGTGAGTGAGGCTAAACGATTCGAGGATTGGCAAGGGGAATCAAAACGTGACTAGATATCAAAAGAGAGAAGAGATAGAGAGACGAAGAGAGAGGATCCCCATATTTTCGGGATTCAACGATAATTGTTTCGGGTTGACGAATACACGAATGGAGGAGGGAGTATGGGAGGGATATCTTGCCCCTCCTTCTCCTCCTTCTCCTCCCCCCTCCCCCATCCCTCCACCTCAATCCTTAGCCACGACGAAACAAGCCGCAAAAACGGCAGAGGGCCAATAGTCAGACCTTTTAATCCGGTCACTCTCTCCATCTCGAATGCTCTCTAGCTGGTTAGAGTGAGCGAGAGAACGGGTGAAAAGGAGAGATTGCAGAGATGGAGTATGCTAGTACACGCGGGCGGGGCAATTATTGCAAGAGTGAAGAGTGTGAAAGGACTGGCTTTGCTGCTGAACAACCGAGTGGCGAGTAAACGAAGACTGGCATGGGCTTGGAATGGACCAATACATATTTTGGACTGGATCGATTTCAAACGGTGGATAAACATAGTGCAGGAATGGGTGGAGAGGCGATTCCCGACTTTTATAGTAGCTTCAGTAGTTTTGCTATGTCGTTGTACAGCTTGACTGTTTACAAGGGATTATCTCGACTATAACCGTGCACGTCACTCCCTCCCTCCCTAGTCACTCCCTATCCTCTTCCTCTTCCGGCTCACATCATCGAGTAGGCCAATAAATATATTTATTACTTTATTACATGTACAAATACATATGTATCACAGCGTAGCAAGATATAATAAATACTATGGGAATATCTCGAGATATGAAGTGTATAGCACTCTTTCTGTACAAGTATTCTTCCACCCTTACTCTTACTCGAATGGATTATCTGGTTCATCAAATGGATTCTTCGATTCCTCCACTTCAAATGGATTCGTATTCGATCGTTTCTTGTTAGCATCGGCAGAAGGAAGAGGCTGCAAACAACCACAGATGCAATAGATCCCACAAAGAAATAGTTTCAATATTTCTATAGAGTAGGGAAAGAGAGATTCTATAGAGAAATCACGAAATCCCTCCTACCATCTTGCTTTCGCTGCATACTTTTGTAAGCCAATTTATTTTTCGATACCACAGGGAAAGATATTTTATTTCGTGACCGAAACTTCCGGGGATACGGTAGTCTGTTTGACCTACCTGATGAAACGGCGATCGATTGGAGGAAGAAGAGGAAGAGGAGATGGGAGAGAGACCAGCAGGTAGAGGAGCCGCGCTCTCAAATTGGAATTAATAAATTAGTATACTGATCTGGGCCAAAAATGGAAAAAGTGCCACCTGGCGGACTCTGGTTTCAACCATGGGTGTTCATCCCATTGACCCTTCACCAGTGGCGCTCTGTCTTCAATCGTACATGTTTCTTGTACTTCAGGATCCGAGCGTCAAAATATCATCGTTTATCTTTTCGTAGTCATAAAAATCAATAATCATGGTATACTGTAACCTACCTTCTTCGAGTCAAAGAGTCCACTGCTGATGTATTTCGAGATTATCTCCATCGAGTCTTCCGCCTGGAAAATATTAATTCAGATTACGGTATATTACAATAATGCATAGTATATCGATCGCTGGTTCTACCGTACCTTGTTCATTCTATCCACGAATTCTCCGTAGGCATTGCGCGAGAAGATGCTCAGGTCGCTGTCCATTCTACAAAGGGAACGGGGGAAATACAGTAGATCAATTCCACCAGCCTCATCCAACAGTCTCTATCTACACAGCAGAATCATACTAAAATTGCAACTCCTCCCTACAGTACTCCTACCGTACCTGAGGGCGGAGGCTCCTTCGACCGAGCATTTGGGACAGACGTCGGCCTTATCCGCATAAGAATCGAAGCAATGCACGTGGAAGGCGTGGCTGGAATAAAGGAAAAGATATAAAACAATTTATTCTGACAAAAAAAGAGGGCGAGGATTGTCTGCGAAAAAAAAATTATAATTGGTTTGTGTAAATCCCCACTCTCCTTGATTCATCAATTCAACTACAAAATATGAGTGTAGGATGAGAGGCGAAAGAGACTAGAGTCCAATCTCGACTGACCCATACTACAGTACTCTCTCCTCCGTCGATAATCGATAATCAACGAGCTACAGTAATCCTCCCCTCCTCACCGACAGAGGAAGAATATGGATGGCAACTGCAGGGCGAAATCGCAGGCACAGCACTTGGACACTTGGAGGATCTGCGTGCTGCAATCATTATTGATTACTTTGATAAGATTCAATAACGTCGACAAGATATTTAGGAGAGATGCGCTTTAAATTCGAAGAAAATGATAGGAAACTTCAACTGAACAGAGTCAGTAATTGTGGCCCACGACGTCTAATACGATTCCAGTGGAACACAATTCTTACTAATCTTCGAAAAAAATTTCTACTTAGCGACGCGTCTCCGATATGCATCAGATTGACTAACTTGAAGTGGAGATTCTCGATCTGCTTGCCCACATCTTTGATCTTCTGCTCGGCCGTCGCTATGGCCGCCTTGTCTGCTGTGATCTGGAGAAAGGAAATATTCATTTTTTTAAATGATACTAATTAGTAAAAGGTAATACTAATTAACCTTGACCTTTACTAATTCATAATATTTTTCTAGGAGCGTATGATAGTTTCAGGCATATGAAAAAAAATTTGATACGAGGCTGGATGGGGCAAAATTAATCACAGCCCAAACGTCGGTCAAACAATTTTCACTTTTAACATAATTGTAACGTGTCTTCAACAGTGACTCCCTTCTCAACGTGACCCCTATCCCGGCTAATCCTCATCTACTCACAGCGTCTCTCTGCTCACTCAGCCACTGCACCACGTACTTCTTCACTGCGCCCACGTTCAGTCTGCAATAGCACGATCAATAGTTCAGTCTGCAATAGGACGATCAATATTCCTCCCTGGCTACCGTAATCTACCGTATACCTGGCACTCTTGGACAGGACCTCTAGCACGACAAGAGGGTGTAGGACACGCGTCTGCTTCACTCTGAGAAAGGGAGGGGGTTATTACTGTAGCTCTAAAGGAAGTCGTTTGGAATATTTGTTCTCCCCAGCCTGCACACTATCGGCATTCTTACAGTCAAGACAGTGTGCAGAATAGAGTAAATGAGATTGGACAATACATGGCTATCCCTCACTTCTCTAGTATTCTCTCCATCAGTTCATCGTTGATTGCTGTCTCCATCTTGGACACGAAAGTGAGTGTATCCAGCCATGATTGAGAGGAGCTACAAGGAGGGACATTACCTCATCACTTGCTAAGCTTTCCATTTTTGAACGCTAAAGCTCCGAGAATCAACGCTGACAGATTAATAGTGATATACGTTACTTGCGAAACACAAGTGTGACTGATCTTCAAACTTCCAAGCTCTTACAAACTCATCATTCCCCATCACCCCCCCCCCCCCCCCCCCATTCAAAACGTGAATTTGTTATCCCCACTTCTACAATCATTGATAGGAGAAGCGCCAGTGAAACGTACCAGTTGAAGCCTAGGTGTTACTTGTCTTTCAAAAAAAAGTCCACCAGAACCCTCATCACTGCCCATTACCACCTTCAGTCTTTAGGACAAAATTCTACCATACAATTGAAATATCACAAACTATTTAAGATATACATATCTTGGGGGGGGGGGGAATAATAAATAAAATTAAGACAGACTCAATCTCGATGGCCAATTCGACCACTTTCTCCACATGTCCTCTCCTCATATGGAATGCATGGAGGCCAGAGAGATCACGCACGCGACGGAGGAGAGCCTGAGGAAGGAAGAACTCACATTCAATACTTGGAGCCCATTATTAATCATATTAAATCGGTCCACCCCCTCCCCCTATCAATGAATAAAGTTTCATTTCAGATTTCAAAAGTATATTTGACCTTCCGGATTCCTGTTAGAAACTTCTCCTGTTGGTCTAATGTTTCACGCATTATAGGCATTGTTATTTATCTTTTTTTTGCTTTTTTATGGCAAAAATGGATGAACAGGACAAGGAACAAGGTTCTATCCCTACTCTTTCCCCCTTTCTCTCCTCACCTCCACGACGGGATCGCACTTCAACTCCTCCGCCTGTCTCCTCACCCTTTCCTCATTATCCTTCGTCACGTACTTGAGCACCTTGTCGAAGACGTCGAATGGATCCTGCCAGGATTTATATATTTTATATAGTTAACCCAATTTAAGTGAGAATTTATTATCAATTGTCAGATCTTATCGAATCATTGATAACAGAAAAATAATGAAATAAGTTTCTCATGAAAGCCAAGTATTGTGGTCTCATCAGAGAATCTATCAGAATATCTACCGTACCCCTCCCCCCAACTACCGTATACCTCCTTCTTGTAGTTCCTCATGTTCCGCTCGACGATCGTGTTCATCAATTCGACACCTCCTTCGCCCCTGTAGTCAATTAATCGATTAGTTACCGTATTCCACCATACGAATCAATATTCATCAAAATAGGAACCAATTAAATATAGGATGAAGATTGTTTATCAAAAAATCTGAAGAATGTATTTGTTGACATTATAAACTAATCCAGAATCGGTTTAGTGGATCCTTACAAGGTATCACTATGGGAAGAAAAATGACTACTTCTGGCGAGACAATCGCCCCTCGTGTCCCACCCTCCTCTCCATCACTATCAATCCTCACCGTGCGGCCACTTGTTCCATCAGGGCTGCTCCCGACTGTTCATCCCCTACGAACAATTGCAGCAATAGACCCGTGTTCACTGACCCGTGTTCATCATCTGCAATACCCACAATTGACGTCATATCGATGGATCGATTGATAATTCGCTACCGTAATCTCGATCAATCGATGACTGGATACTGTACCTCCCTCAGTGAGCATCATCTCCTTCAGCAGTTCCATCATCTCTTCTCTGTTTGCCCTCAGCAGCTGCCTACCGTACTTCTCCAGATACCGTTCCGCCTGAACAAGTAACTTTTCATACAATCATAATCTGCAGTGATCTATTCAGTCAATTCCTTGTTGGCACAACAATCGTGAAGTGGTTCTGGAAAAAAGACATCTTCATTACTTTTTTTCAAAATAATTTCATCCACATTTCATTCAATGATGAAACTCCAACCTTCGGGGATTCGAATTTGGCGATGAACTTGATCGCCTGCACGTATCGACCCTGCTCGTCCACCTGGAAATGGAGGGTTACGGTAGGATTATCGATTGATAGGGAGCCTCGCTGATCACAATCACCGTAATTGAGAGCCATTCTGCACACTCTACCGTCAGACAGACAGACGAGAGCGTGCAGAATAGAGACAACAATAAAACATGAATCGATATTTCTCACTGACCATAATAGAGAGTGCAGCATCGTGTTGGCCAGTCTTGATAGCGAAGAGAGTGGCCTCGTTGAGGAGTTTAGACGATTGGAGGCACTGCAATGGGTACGATATTGTTTAAAAAAGAAAGCAAAGAGCTATCAATGCCGCTCCTAATTTTCAAGCCGAGTGATAACGCGATGAATGATGGTGTCACCTAGTTGAGTGCTCCTCAGAAACACGGATCTATTCGGCCCAACCTTCCCCGTTAAGATTTGTTATTTCCTTGGATATAGATCATGACTTCAAGTAGTGAATCCTTACATTGACGACAGCCTCAGCCTCCTGATCACTGGCCGTCTCCTCCAGATTCGTCAGTAGCTTCTGTAGCTTGTCCCTCTCCTGCAGACGAGCGTATGCATTCACTGCAAGGAGGAATTGGATATTGAGTGAGACGACGTTCCAATCTATCATCAACCAGTGACTACACACACATCTCATATCATGTCATATTCGTGAAACCGAAATATGCCAGTAATTGGCAATAAATATTTCAATATCGGAAAACTCTCCATTTTACAAGCTTTCTCTGTGATCTGCGAGAGTGAGCAGAATGGAGAAAGGGAAACCCCTCCCCCCTCTCTCACCGAGAATGGTGGTGTGATGGACGTTGCTCTTTCCCTTGGCCCTCAATGCCTCCAGATACGTGCAGAGATGAGGCAGTTTAGATCCATCCAGGAACTGAATCAAATCCATTGTTTAGATTATACTACTGAACAACTAATACCAGAACATCCTTCTATATCTATCCGCAGCATGGCTGAAACTCATTCCATTCTTCACCAATCGCTCAGATTACGGTGGTATTCCATGGGTCGTCATTCAATCCCATCATCTACCGTACCTTCTTTATGACGTAGCTCGGGTCCAGCACTCCGATCGACTCCTTGAACTCGCGAATTGCATTCCCGAAGTCGGCCTTTCTAAATGAAATTTGTTAAATCCATCCATCTACAATATCTATGAAGGAAAAGTTATCTGCTAAGTCCATTCATCTATCCTGGGCTGTTGCTCGATATTCACCGTACTCACGTGTAGTAGAATTCTCCGTATTTGGAATGGATGTGTGGGAGGACTTCTGCTCCACCCTCGCTACGTTTGGCCACACTGCAATATCGTATGCTCGTTACCGTAACACTATGGGAATCACTCTAAATATCGTGACCTGATGAAAATCACTGACATCGAACAATTATGGCTAAACCCCGATTGGAATCACTCATTACCAGAAAATAAGAACCGTAGCCCAATGACGCTTAATCGATATCGGGATACAGCTACCGTAGCCAATATGACACTCACTCAATAGCGACATCGAAGAAGCTCTTCTTGTAGAGAATGTCCAGTTTGGCAGCGAGATGCTTCTGAGACAGGGAAGAGAGCTGACCGTCGTGGGCTGAAAAGGGAGGGAGGAGTCAGTGAAGAGCTCATTGTTTCTACTATCTCCCCAGAAGGATGTTTACGCCATGCATCACGGAATTTCCTAGTTGAAAAGGGAAAGGACAGTCGTTGGCTAGAAAGAGACGAGATGGGGATTTTATTTATCGAGCAGAATTTAGCGCATATTAACCTTCTCAAATGGGTGATTGCACGATGAATCACAGAATTCCCTGGTTTTATATATCTAGCGGAAATCGATCATATCCTTCCAAATGTAAACTAAACTACTGTTAAAATTAATTTGCCTCACCCAATAGTATGAATACTCCATCCAAGACGAAGCAATTGGCAAGAGAAGGAAGGGATCCAGTGAAGGCGATGTACTTCCCCGCCACGTCATACACTGTCACTACAGTCATCCACTCCTGCTCGGGGGTACTGTAAGGGAGATAAGGGTTGCTGTAACTTCTCAGATTTTGTGATGGAAGAATGTTTGCTGTACTGAGCACTTAGAGGGCGTGGAAAAATTATTAAACAATTGAAATCTTCAAAAGAGCGAAAATATTGCGGGTGGCACATTTTGGCTTCATGTTTAGCACATCAAAAAGAGATTTTAGCCTCATTCGCTGGATGGTAGGCATATCTTAACACAAAAATAATGAAATTCAACTATAGGGTGTTTTGAAAAGGAAAGGGGGGATGAAGTTACTGTAACCTGAGCTCAACCATTTACTACCGTATCCTCTCACTTACGGTATGAGTGCGTGTTGTCTCGTCAGCACAGCCAAAAATTCTCCGAACGCGGCAATTTGCTGCTTCTCCAGACCTAAAACAATACTAGATTTATATCTACAGCAATTCCATTATCATCGTTGTGCCAGAAAAGACTAATTGTAAATACATTGCCCGATCAGTGGTTGGATATTCACAGCTTCTCATCATCTTATCTGGAATCTTGTAATTCGTTATATCAATATCGGCCCCAATCACTCTCGTCCATGGAATGAATCTCTTCATCCTTCCATCAACCGTACCTCTTCCGAGTGCATAGCACTTCCCCCTCGCTCCCTCCGAATCCATGCACGATTCGGCGTCGTAGATGTGCACCATCTGTTTAGGATTAAAGATTCGAGAGAGGTCAAGAGTAGAGTACTAGTGGAGGCAAAATATATAGCTAGAGTATAGTATGGATATCAACATAATTCGTAATTCCTTATCCCCTCACATCTCTATTGGCGACAGTGAATTGGTTGTTGTTCTCACTGAATGTCCAACAGTCTCTCGTCGATCCCTGTGCCTCGTGACGCAACTCAACGAGATAAGTATGATTAGTCGAGAACCGGACAAACATATCTTGAGGGTAAAATAATTCCGAAACGTTCTAGAGTCCTTTTTCAAAAAGATTGTGTCGGAAATATGCAATAAATTTTCATAAACGCAAAGAATTTCATTTGTAATGTCAATCGGAAAAGTATTGGCCAACCTTATTGATTATGGTTCCTTTCGCATCCATCACATACGAGTTGAGACTCTTATTCGTGAGAACGAACACTACGAACATCTCGTTGGCTCCCGGAAAGATCCCGATCGATGTTCCTGAAGAGTACGGTAGTAAATCAATAATCGATCATGGCAACAGTACCTGTGACTTCTCCCTCGACTGGGGTCGGTTCGCGTATTCGTATCCACTTGGAGGTCACTGCCTGCAATCATACCCTACTCATATTGACTACAAACCTCGGCAACCTTAGCGTCATAAGTGAACATCATTCCTACCGTAACCAGTGACTGTTTATGATACCGTACCCGATCCTTGGCATAATCTCCAATATAGGCCATCACTGAACCGTCTGCGTAGCCGGCTGCGATGGCACGACCAGAAGAGTGACCTACAATTATCGATCGAATACAACAACCAGGCAATCAGATTTTAAGATAAATTATGATCGACTACCGCATCCCCTCTACAACTACCGTATACTATCAATGCCTAGGTGATACGGTAATCAACTATTGGATGATGGATGACCTACCAGTGATGGTAGTGGCTCTCGTGCTGATTCCCGCTGGTCCGAGGAGAGGACACAGACGCACTTCCTTCAGAATACGAGGAGCACAATCCACCTCAAGATGAATAGATTAGGATTACCGTAGTTTGTACCATATTTTGAATATTATGCCATACTTCATCATCCTAGAAGACTGTGATCGACAGAGACGCACAATCTTGGGCATAAACAGCACAAAAAGGGCTGACCTCTTGGTTCTGCTCTCCAAACTCCGGTCGTTCCCAGATCTTGAGCAGAGAGTTGATCTCGCGCTCGTCCTCCCCTTAAAAAGTTTATCGGGGAGATTACGGTAGGTGAACAATAATTGTTAGATTATGATAGATACAGGAAATAGGATCAGGAAGCTCACCAATGGTCAGAACGTGATTGCCAACAGAGGCAACATCCGACAGCGAGCACTGATAGGCCTTCCAGTAGGTTTGATCCCACTGCAATGAGACAAATATAGCAGTCAGTTTCACAGCAACCGGATGTCAACCCACTCATGTCCAAAGATCACTCTATTCAATCAGTTTAGTGATTCAGAAAATCATGCAGATCTTCTAACGTAGAACCTTCGGTGGGACAAGATTAAGATCTAGAGATGTAGATCACTTACGCTTCTATCCAGGGCGAAGAGTGCTCCCGTCGACTCTCCCATGTACACTCCTTGTCCATCATTATTCGTCGCCCAACAGCACATTTGCAGCTTCTGCAAGCTATCCCGTATAGGAACGAGTAATATAAACACTGCTTACCTCGAGTCCTTTGAATTTGTCGCCGGTTTTTGAGTCGATAACTGCATTTTTGTCAAAGAAATTGAGCCGCCGCCAGCTTTCGGTAAGCGACATCCTGTAGAGCAAAGAATTAGAAGAATACAAGCACAAATAGATGAAAAATTGAGGAAGGTTAGAAAAGTCAGTTTAGACAGTGAGTGATAGAAGTTTGACGTTCAATTCTTACAGTACCCGCACACAACTCGGTTCGAATTTTGTCTTGGCGCGAAATGCGTCCGCGCTAGGACGAGGTTACGGTTCGGCAAAAGCCGCGGGAAAGTTGGATTTGGTTTGAAATCGGACGTCCTCGGTTTCGACGTCGTTCTGTCGCTTGGATTCTGATTATTTTTGTATGCTCGTGGAACCACTTAGTCGTAATTATCAAGCTGTTTTACGGGAATATTGCAGAACGCACTAAATACTCACAATGGCCGCTGGAGAGTCGCGCTTCTCGCTGGATGACTTCATCAAGATAGAGAAGATTGGAGAGGGCACCTATGGTGTCGTCTACAAGGGCAGGAACAAGCTCACGAACAAGCTTGTCGCCATGAAGAAGATTCGACTCGAGTCCGAGGTACGTTCTGTTTCGTCAGATTTCAAATTTGTGACACGTCTTTCCTTGACCTGAGTATGAATTGAATGCCTGTTTAAGGATGAGGGCATTCCCTCGACTGCTGTTCGCGAGATATCCCTCCTTCGGGAGCTGCGCCATCCCAATATCGTCAGTCTCGAAGACGTCATTATGCAGGTTCGATCATCTCGACTCTACTTGTTACGAAATAAACCATTCCAAAGATTAAATGTTTTAAACATCGAATCTCTGAGTGTATCCTTCAGGAGTCCCGTCTGTACCTCATATTCGAGTTCCTGAGCATGGATCTCAAGAAGTACCTGGACACGCTCAAATCGGATGAATACCTCTCCGAAGCCACCCTCAAGTCCTACCTCATGCAGATATGTCAGGTAGTGTCGATCAGCTGATGATTTACGTTAATGTAATTGTCTCTTTCTCGTTCTATATTAAAATGTCACTTTTTAAAAGTTTTAAGTTTTTTAAAAAAAGTTTTTCATAAAATATGACATTGTTGAATCGTTCATTTACCATTTTAGTAAATCAACTATCCTTTTCGTCTTTCCACATTGTTCTCTAATTACTTTTCGCTCACAGAGAAATTTGAAATCGCAACGGTTCAAAATCTTAATGTTTGTTTGGAAATTTGACACCAAGGCACATGCGCCAGCTGTCTCCATACATGCATTGAATGAAAGTGACCTCAAGCGGACACACTAGTGTTGTCTGAGGGAACGCCTAATTATGAGATCAAAGAGGAAAAGGCCCATTCTAAATTAATTAATTAATTATTGGGTGAATTTGAGGCGATGTGCTTCTGCCACCAGCGTCGCGTCATACATCGTGATCTCAAGCCCCAGGTAAGGAGTCTATCCCAGGGATGGCAATAGGCGATGGGACGTTTAGGAACTCTCTCAAAAGTCGGAAAGTCGGTTTAGACCCCTCATTTGAATTTGAATAGAGCCCTATTCTTTGTTGAATTGGTATCCATCGGTATTCAAATGAGGTTTATAAACCGTCTATCCGACCTTATGAGAGGAGTCCTAAACGTCACCGATTGAGAGTTCCTAAATGCTAGTTTCTAAACGTCCATCACCCGGCAATATGAGGATGTGTCTCTTCATACTATTTGTCGATTTGAGTAAAAAATAAATTACAACTTTGATGAGCGAAATGAAAATTGTTGAATTGACATCCCTAATCGAAACCAATACTTCTCAATCTAGATCAATAAATGGATACTGTAATCAGAATCTGCTGGTTGACGGTAAGGGAGTGATCAAATTGGCCGACTTTGGACTGGCTCGCGCCATCGGCATCCCCGTCAGAGTGTACACTCACGAGGTGAGTGGAGGGGAGGAGAGGGACACGCCAGACGACCTTAGGCCACCTTGTCTTTCTCGCCCAAGTCGGAGTGTGTAATTAAAATGATTGCATTCTAAAACAAAGCCTAATAATGAGATAAAGAGGACCTAAAGTACAGAAAGAGAAGTGGAGAGATAAATTAATTTGTTGACACAGTGTGGTTATCGATTGATCCATTCCAATGTTTCTTCTCTATTTCAGGTGGTGACTCTATGGTACCGTGCCCCCGAGGTCCTTCTCGGCGGTCAGCGATACTGCATGGGCGTCGACCAGGTTCGTTTTTTGTGCCGTTCTTCATTACCACGACTCACCTGGTTTGTGTGACACGAGTCAACCAGGTGAAATTATACAAAACCTTGTTCTATCACACTTGGAGATTCACTGATACGAATTGATGTGATCTACCGTCCTTTTCAGTGGTCGATCGGTTGCATATTCGCAGAGATGGCCACTAAGAAGCCGCTCTTCCAGGGAGATTCGGAGATTGACGAGTTGTTCAGAATCTTCAGGTCAGTCCTGGTTCCAGCCCATTCCGGATATTGGTTCCATCTCGACCCCATGCCTCAATCACCCTTGCTCCATCAGGATCATGGGTACTCCGACGGACTCTGAGTGGCCGGGAGTGTCCACCTTCCCCGAGTACAAGGCTTCCTTCCCCAAGTGGTCCACCAACAATCTCAGAAACAAGATGGTGGATAGACTGGGCGAGGCTGGATGTGATCTCCTCCAGGTACACAATAGTTACCGTCGACGATTAGAAGAGGTCGCCCAAAGTATGGACTGTCTCATGATCTGACAGTGTGAATTAGTGCTAATTGTTGGCATAATGTAATTGGTCGTCCCTCTCCAGGCGTTCCTGGAGTACGACCCCCTCCGTCGCATCTCCTCCAGAGCCGTCCTCACCCATCCCTACTTCAGAGTGAGTTGATCTGGAGGATAGGGAACCAAGGGAGTCTCATGGAACCACTAACTGGCACGATCCAATTGCAGAGCCTGGACATGAAGGGGCTTCCGGCGGGAGACTGGAGAGGACAATTGGTACTCAAGGAACACGTTCAGAATATGCAACAATAGAGGAGTCGTGTCCCTCCTCTCCCCCTCTCCCCTCCTCCCTTCTCTCCTCCCGCCCACTACTACTGTATCCTACTGTCCCTTCCCCCCTTCTCACCATTGTTTTTACGATCTCACACCCTCTATTTTTCCATGCTAATACCACACTTAATGGATTTTTTCGTACTCGAGTTTCATCTAGCGCAGCTCTATCGTAATCCATAATTCCCTACTCTGTTTTTACGATACACTAGACTTATGAGAAGCATTTTAGAATTGCACTTCTGCTATATTAGATGGAGTGTTTATCGTCGATGAAAGTCAAGCTTTGTACACTGTATTCTGTTTTCTAATATCACTGTAGCTCCTGGAAATAAACACTTGACTGAAGTGCCTTGAGTTGAATGCAAAGAAGCGATTACGAGGGGTGGAAGGGTGATCGGGGCTAATTATTGATGGATAATTAGTTGAGATCTTTGTGTGAGGGATGGGGAGAGTATGAATTCCTACTCAACATGATTCCCATCTACTCGGTCGTTGTCTCTCTCTCTGATCTTTGATCTACGTCAGCCCTGGCTCCCGGTGCAATCTTTTCCCTTCTGGTTGCAGCACCCAAACCTCCGACCGACGTAGCAGCTGCAGCCATGGCTGTGCCCGAAGTGTACGCAGGTGAGGCGACGATTCAGATTTGTCGCCCCTGAGGGATACTGTAGTCACACCACTGCAGAGGCGGTGAGGAAGCTGCCCGACCTTGGAGAGATACTGCAGCAGCAACGTCCATGGATGTCCGGCCAACCATTCCAAATGCAGGTATAGTACAGAACTGTATCTCCCTAGTAACGAAATTGTTGAAACCAACTGAACTACATAGAACCGACAGTTGAAAACGTTAATGTATTATGTAGATTGCATAGGTTCACAACTGCGAAACTACTGAAAATGTTCTGAAATATGATTGTATGTTGGTGGTCATTGAGTGGGTTTGATTGGATGGTGATCATAGGATCAAATCCACCTCCCCACTCATAGGAAGGATCCATCTCGGAAGCACCAAAAGGAGTGGGAAATCCATGGAAAGGTGCCTACTCCAATCACGGATTCTGGTTCAAGTTGGAGGAAGGAGATCAGCGCATGTTCGATAAGGTTTTGATCTACTCAAAGAGAGAGTTGATCTTTGATCTTTCAGTTGGTCGCTCGATCGAATGAGGAGGAAAAGTTCCTTATGCGGTACGAATTGCTAGACGAGCTGAGAGCTGCACATAGAACTGATGTCGATTTCCTAGTCGCTGCTAACCAACGTAAGTGAGAGAGAAGAGTGGAATGGAATATTCCCTTTCTAGGTGGCGATCTCATCGGTGGTGTGGTGCGAGGCGGAGATACGGTAGTGGTTCACTTTGTGTGTCAGGAGTACCGCCACTCTGCCATCGGATCGATACTGATCAAGGTACCGTAATCCATCCAAGCCCCAGTATCTCTCTCCTTCAGGAGTTGATCAAACGTGCTGGTGGGAAGCAATTCACGATCACTCTGAGTGAGAACTACCGTAATCCTTGGGTAGATCAATAATAGCTTCAGACTCGTCCCTCTATCGATCGATTGATCGCTTCGGTGCCTTCACCACAGTTGCCGGATCGACACTCCAGCACGTTACCGTAACCAACCCAAATGGTCTCGGCACGATAGCTCATCCCACCTACCGTACTCTCACGAATATCGATTGGGAGAATATCAGCAAGCTACTGGACCAAGGCAGAGTATCGATTGAATCAGCAAAGATCTGGGCGAGAGACGGCCAGTTTACAGTAGTTGGAGACGAGAAGGTACGGTAAATCGATCTTATCTAATTATCGATTTCTCAGGGTGTCGTCAGTGCAGTTGTTCGTGTGGTAGAGGCAGCTGGAGGATACGTCAAGCGGATTGTGGTTTGGAGTGAAGTGATCAGAGATCAAAGATCGAATATCACTCTCAGGTCGGTCCACTTGTCGCCGATTCGACGGTTGCAGCTGAAGCCGTGCTGCATGCAGCACTGCAGCCGATGCAGGTTGGACGGATGGAGAGAGACCAAAGATCAAAGATCAATCCAGAACGACAAGACTGACTACCCCTGGAACCCAGATGTTCAGTCTCTCCATCGAAGAACCCTCCACTTCAGAATCCCCAAGGGTAAGAGAAACCAGAGATCAAGGATCAACGATTATTCAGGCAACAAGGAGATGATGACTATTCTACGCAAGTTCGCTGGAGAAGGATCGATGGAGGTGTCCCGTATCGAGTATCAGGTAGATCAATTATCGCTTGAGGAGAGGAAAATCGATAATTCAGACATTCTCCATGGATGGATCGAACAGTTTCGATGCAGCTACGATTTTCGCGGCTCAAATGGCATATTGAGATACATTTATCAAATTCACCTATTAAGAATTCTCAAATGGAACGATAAATTCTTAAAAAATATCCCGGCCAATTGTTCTCATGCGATTCGAGTGAGAGTTGCGTTCTATCGGCTGATCACATATCTCTTCTTGCTTCTTTTCTCAGCTGTCACTAACTCATCTATCAAAGGGTTTTTTGAATGCAACTTCTCTCTCTTTCCCCAACATCGAGTTTCTGCCAATCTTTACTAGTTCATTGTGTCAATCTTATCTTGCCCTTTCCATTCTTGCAGCAGCATGCGACTTCTCCTCTTTTCTGCAGCCCTTGCAGCAGTCGCCCTGTCGCAGAGACCAAAAGTGAAGTGAATCAAGCTCCGAATACAGTACCTTCATGGTAGAAAAATTTGTTTCTCCACTAACAATTTGTAGAGATGCAAGTGGGAGACCACTGATCGATATGGCTGATGTGGGAGAATCGTGTGCCGATTCTTACACTGGATACGCCATTATTGATGGATCTCTCGAGAGGTGACTCATCCATTATTATTATTTAGAGTTGGAAGAACATTATAAAAAATATTAAGTTATTTATCTTTTGATTGCTAGCCATTACGGAGATAGCATGAGCAGATATCAGTAAATGTTAACTTTGAGATGTGATAATCTCACAGCGATTCAAGCAGGAGGACAGGGACAGAAGGAATACGAGGAGTACAAATGCAGGAGACTTAGAGGTATTATCTCTACTACCAACTATCTCTCTGTTCCTGTACCGTTCTATTCACCCTGAAGCGGAACGATGTTCCTCAGTTTGTTACGTTTTCGAACTGATTATTTTCAGTGCACGGCTGGATGAGGAATGGGAAGTGTGTTTGCAAGGAGAGATACAAGGTACGGCAATCCGGCTGTGTAAAACAAGTTGTCTAATATTCAATCACCACACTTACAAATCAGGGTCCGATCTGCAACGAATACAAAGGATGTCCCTCTGACAAACCTTCTCTACTCAACTCAGTGTGAGTAGTTTAATTTTTGATCTCCGTGCCATGATCTTCTGTTATTGATCTTTGATCTCTTCAGGTGCTCCAAGAACGGATGTGCTCACGACGGAACGAATGCCATTGGATCCGCTCAGATGGAGTGCATCTGCAAGGTGCGACTTTTACTGAATACTGATTCCAATGCCAAAATTGTATTGCGTGAGGTGTTTCTGCTATTTATCAGTCACATCATGATTGTTTTCAGGATCAATGGGACGGTAGACACTGTAACAGACTAGCCTGCTGGAGACTCACCAACAGGGGTACGGTATCTCCCTTCCTTTGATCTTGCTCTTACGGGAAGAGATAATGTGCTAAACGGGGATGCAAATTGATATTCTCACAGGTCACGATAAGAGATACCGTAATGCACAGTCGTCTCTCACGTGCGAGTGCGGTCAGCACAGGTATACTGTTTCTAGCATATTTGTCGAGTTCTTTATTGTGTGTAACCATTCTGTTGTTTCTCAATTTCTCACTTGTCAGGGTGAGAACTGTGCCACTCTGAAGTCGTGTGAGAAGAACGGCAAGTTCGAGAACGGAGTGTGAATTGCGTTCTGCATTTTACTAAATCTATCCAATGATATATTCATTTTGCGTGAGTCGATTCGTTTATCAATCACACCACAGGTGCATGTGCTCAGAGGGATACGGTGGAGATACCTGCGGACAAAAGTGTCCTGCTGGAGAAATCACGTGAGTTGGAATCTCGTTCGATCTTCGGGTCCACGAGTCTTCTCCAACTCGGAGCGAGAGACAAACCAGAGCTTTCCAGGTGCTCCACCTCCTCTCTCTTCCCTCTCTTCTCTACTCTTCTTGCACTACCAATCCTAGTTGATAATTTGTTTTATGTTTTAATAATAATAATTTATGTAGGGAAGCGAAGTACAATGTACACAACACAGTGAACAAATCTCTCCTTCGGGAAATTGTCTCTAGCGAGTCAGAGAATGTGAGAGAGCACGCGAGAATGGAGAGAATCAGAGAAATCGTATCTCTATTTCATTTTCTCTAGAAAATTTGATAGAGTCAGAGGGTGGATTGAGAAATAAAAGAAACGCCTATTGTTCGATGGAAATCACATGGTGAAAGCGACAAGGGCATTCAGAGCTATGGGATACAAAGCGAATTTACTCTATTTTGATAATAAAAGTGGGCGTGGCTTACAAAGAAACTCTGCAAAAGACAGTCACGGGTTAACAGATCTTGAATCGCTTTCGAGATGGTCGAAGAAAGCAGGATGATGGGGAAAAGCGGGAACTACGGTACGAACTACAGTACTCTGAGCTATCGATAACTGGTTGATTATCTATAACAATCGGTAGAATACTGCAGCCATCATCGGAACGAAGAGGAGAACTGAGAAGATCGAGCCAGTGGAGCATCTGAAAGTGGTTTGGGCTCTATCCGAGACGGGCTTGAGAGCCCCTGCACAGAGAAAGGTTGCATTTCCTTCTCCATTCAGCACACTGATTGACTGGAAAGAGTATTGAGAAAGTGTGCTGAATGAAGAGTACTACTATACGATCCGTCTCTTCATCCAACTCACGTTACTTGTCCAGCAGGGCACTTGTGTCCACAGGTCTCTCCACCGTATCCTTCAGAGCACACGCACCTGTGGTGTGTTTGATAAACCACAGAATCACCTTCATGCAGTTCAAAATTTACCTACTTTCAGAGAGATTTAGTAAAATGCAGAACGCAACTCACACTCCGTTCTCGAACTTGCCGTTCTTCTCACACGACTTCAGAGTGGCACAGTTCTCACCCTGACAAGTGAGAAATTGAGAAACAACAGAATGGTTACACACAATAAAGAACTCGACAAATATGCTAGAAACAGTATACCTCGTAGTGCTGACCGCATTCGCACGTGAGAGACGACTGTACATTACGGTATCTCTTATCGTGACCTGTGAGAATATCAATTTGCATCCCCGTTTAGCATATTATCTCGTCCGTAAGAGTAAGATCAATGGAAGGGAGATACTGTACCCCTGTTGGTGAGTCTCCAGCAGGCGAGTCTGTCACAGTGTCTACCGTCCCATTGATCCTGAAAACAATCATGATGTGACTGATAAATAGCAGAAACACCTCACGCAATACAATTTTGGCATTGGAATCAGTATTCAGTAAAAGTCGCACCTTGCAGATGCACTCCATCTGGGTGGATCCAATGGCCATCGTTCCGTCGTGAGCACATCCGTTCTTGGAACATCTGAAGAGATCAAAGCTCAATAACAGAATAACATGGCACGGAGATCAAAGATCAAACTACTCACACTGAGTTGAGTAGAGAAGGTTTGTCAGAGGGACATCCTTCGTATTCGTTGCAGATCGGACCCTGATTAGGATGATTTATATTAGGCAGATCGACCACACGCAATGGGACATTATTCATATTTTATTGAATTGATAAACGACAGAATACCGTACCTTGTACTTGTCCTTGCACACGCACTTTCCGCTCTTGAACACACCGTGTACTGAAAATACTTACTTTAGAAAGACTTCAAAAGCCTTTTGAGATCATGCTAATTGGTTTCACGATGAATATTTATCTCTTCCTCTGCTGAACGGCACTATGAATCTTAATCCACAATAAAACTTACCTCTGAGATGCTTGCACTTGAACTTTTCATAGGCGGAATTGTTCGATCCTCCCATTCCTCCCATTTGAAGAGAAGTGAAGTTATCGCATCTCAACGCATTATTTCTAGATTCGAAAACGATACGTGAAACGCAGAAGTTGCGAGTTTATCCTTGACCATCGTTATCTATTCATTTCCCTCTCGGGAGGTCTCTACCCCCATGCAATTTCACCTCTATCTATAGCAGAAATTGTTCCTTAGAGTCGGCGACACTGATATCCTCCTACCCACCCTCCTCCTCTCCTCTGTTGTGACCATCTAATGACTGTATTCATAACTTCCGTTGATTGATGATCTACCATTATCTCATAATAATCGATAGTGAATAATGCCTCACTTCTCTAGTGATCCATCCACAATAGCGTATCCAGTGTACGAATCTCCACACGATTCTCCCACATCAGCCATATCGATTAGCATCGTACCTTGTTGGTCTCTAGAAATTTCATATATTACACAATTTTGAAACTATTGCTGTATTTTCGGTCTAATAGTAGCTTTCTTCATTCTGCAGTCTTTCTCTGATAGGAAAAACGAGAGTGTGCAGAATGGAGAGAACTGGTGTTCGTTGGGTGGATGCCTCACTTGTGTTTGGGTCGCTGGGAGAGGGCGACTGCTGCAAGGACTGCAGCTAGGAGGAGACGGGCCATTCTGATGGAGAGAGACAATTGAAACCACGTGATTGTGAGGGAGAAGGCGTGAGAAGAAGGAAATGAGCCAAGAAATTCGATAGGTGAGAAGAAGATGGAAAGAGAGAGAAGGAGTATGGAAAAAGGATGATAAATGATGAGATGGAGACAAGTCATTGATAAGATATCTGTCTTTTGATTGGGAATGAAAACAATCACATCCGGTAGAACCCCAGAGGACTCAGAATAGGACAAAATGAAGAGACAGATCCTTCATTCTGTCAGACCTAGCACGGAACCCCAGTGAGTCGGAACAATTATGGTAGGGGAAAAGGTCGGATAAGATCTGGGACTCGGTTTTATTGGCCTGACTGACCCCAGTTGCCCTCAAGGTTGCGGGAGTTGGGAAGAGAGGAACACGGATTAGGGAGTCTACATCAAGAACAACATTTTCTTTTCCAGCCATCTCCATTCTGCACACTCTCTTGTCTGGCGAGGGAGTGTGCAGAATAGAGAGACCCAGAACCTAAATGATATCGCTATGTTGTGTTCACGGAGACTGCACAAGTGACACATTCTGCACGTTTCTTTAGATAAATGTGTTTTTTTCGATGGCAGTGCCCAAACGATCAGTGTTTCACTATCCATTCTCTCTCAATGCGTAACCTATCCGAATCCCGCCTGAAATCTCTCAGAAAATGAGAAGGGAAAGGGCACGCAATTATCACTTCCGATGCGTGTTTCATCTCAGTTCTTGCGCAAGTGAGAAGAAAGACAAGATGAGAAAGAAGAGAAGGGATACAAAGAGTGAAGAACACGGGGAGATAAAGGGAGAGAAGATGAGTTAGTGCCGAGGGATGGAATGTCCCTTTGAGAGGCTGAGAGAACAATACTCTCTCTCTAGATCAGAGAGACGAGAGAGTGTTCAGAATGGAGAGTGAACTGCCGAGGGAGAGACTCTACTTATGAGCTAAGAGTGGCATCTAGAGAGAAGTTAGATGATCAACAGACAGATTCCCCATCGGATCGAGGGGCAGTTTAGAGGGGGAGGAGGGGGGGGGGGAGGGATGAAAGAGGGGGACGAGGGGAAGACGAGTACAAGTGGATAGTACAGGACAAACACTAGTTCGGTAGCGCCTGGCACCAACTAGGGGACCCATCCACTCTCGGGTTCCAGACTGGGTCCGTGGTAGTGTGGGTCAGGGTGTGGGTCGGGTGTCACGGAGGGATTGAGTAGGCAATCAGTCCAATCTGTGCAAATACTGACGTGCTGTCGCTTCGATTTACAAGAAAATTCGTTCATTCTGCGTTCTCTCTTGCAGGTTGGAAACTCCAATTTAGAGCAGAGTGAGGTTGCGCAGAAACAAGAGTTATCACTAGATCTCATGTCAAATCTGGATGACTCTGGGGGTAGATCTCTCTCTCTCTCTCTCTCTCTCTCTCTGTGCTCTCTCTCTCTCTCTCTCTCTCTCTCTCTCTCTCTCTCTCTCTCTCTCTCTCTCTCTCTCTCTCTGTGCTCTCTCTCTCTCTCTCTCTCTCTCTCTCTCTCTCTCTCTCTCTCTCTCTCTCTCTCTCTCTCTCTGTGCTCTTCTCATCTTCTCTTCTGATTCGACTCGTCGCTCTTCTTCCCTTTCTATTTCCTCTCTCAACTCAATTGAGAGAGGGGAAGGGACTGCTGCATGGGCCATTGGCGACTTCTTGTTTATCACGAGGAGGAGAGAGAGGAAGAACCATGATAGAGAAGAGAAGGAGGGAGGGAGGGAGGGAGGGAGGGAGAGGTACCGAGTGACCCCAACTTGGAGAGAAGACGAATGGCTGGCTGAAAACAGACTGAAAACAGACAAAACGACTGCTGCAAAACTATGGGGGTGACGATTCAGTAAGCAAACTTTCGGCAAAGGATTAGTATCTCAGCCTTTAGAAGAGTAGTTACATCAGTTTTCTCGTTAATGATGCCCTTAGGATAGGATGGAAAGACGAGAAAAAAGTTGATTAAGAGAAGGAGGCGAAGTGTTCACTTCGAGATGGGAAGAGTAGATACTTTTTCGCTACTTGAAAGACTCCCTCGGGATTGAAAGAAGAAGAGGAGAAGGGGCTGGGAACGGAGAGACTGTAGTTTCTGGTCTCTTCATTCCGCACACTACCTCGACGGTCTAAACGACAAGAGAGTGTGTGAATTGAGAGAGCCGAAAGTGAGGAGTAATCGAGAGGATGACCCAGTGAAATCAGAGACTCTCGGCTTCTTTTTCACCAGATTTCACACGGAAAACGCGTCAAAATGGACTGGGTTTTGGGCTGGATTTCGTAGTGGGAAAGAGACTACCTTAGTAGTGTACTGGTCAGTCGGGAAGGAGGGAAGAGGGGAGACAACACCTATTGTGTTTCAACGGGAAGAGAGAGGCTTCAGAGGGAGGGATTGTCTCCCCCCCCTCTTTCCCTGAGGCTAGAGACCGTCTAAGATTCAGTCCAAGCCAGTCCAAGGAGGTAATTAGAGACCGACGCCCGATTCTATTGGATATGAGTTCTCGAGAGAGTGATTGCATCTGGGGATTATAGAGAGGAGAGAGAGGGGGAGAGGGCAGAGAAATGAAAGAAAAGAGAGATGATAACTTAGTTAGAAGAGGACTGCGGCCTAAAAATCGGATGAAAATGTTTGTTGGGCGGGCTTTCTGGCTGATTTGGCTGGCCAGAAAAGAGACAAAGAATGCTGGGATTGGAAGAATAGAGGGGAGAAGATTGAAGCATGCAATAATGGAAGAAGTCTTTGAGGTAGAGACGGTGGAGTTAAGAGGAGATGAAAGAATAACAACCGAAGAAGAAATAGCAGTCGAGATTGACTGGAATTCATCCAAAACGAGTCAGGAGCAAAGATATCCAAAAATGGAGTGAGAGGAACAGATTGTCTGGAAGAGACGTGAGATTGATCGTCGGTGTGAAGAGAGGAGAAGAAGTTGGGAGGGAGGGAGAAAGTTCCCCTCCCTCTCTCTCTCTCTCTCTCTCTCTCTCTCTCTCTGAGATTCAGTGATGCAAGTAGAGAAGAGCAACACACGACTTCTCCCCTTCTATGGCAACATCTCTCTCTCCCCTCTCCCTCCTCCCTCTCTCTCCCTCTCTTCGAGTCCTAGAAAGAGGCGAAAATAGGGGATGAATTGGATGCAAGTGCCATGGGGAATACACGGACGGACTGAAAAAAACGCCTCAGGGCAGCAAAAACATCTACACGAAAACATGCGAAAAACAATAACAGCACAAGATATGAGTGATACGACGATCATTTGAACAATAACAGCACAAGATATGAGTGATACGACGATCATTTGTCTCCCTTTCTCTCCTTACGGACTGCAGTCACAACACAATACCTTCCTATCAAAGGCAGTAGTAGTCAGAAGAATGGCAAAAGATGGCCTGCAAGGAGAGGGAATCGAACCAAGACTGAAGGTTGTTGACGAGAAGTAGTCCACGCCCAGTCCAAGCTCCCTTGGAATGGATTCAGTGTGAGAGAGTGGACGGCTAAAGAAACAGAAGGAGTGAGGGAGAGGAGGGAGGGGATGTTTGCAAATATGGATCCCGTGAGGGGAGGAGGAGGGATCTCATTCGGAAGCCCACTACTACGTCTATCTCCCCCCCCCCCCCCCCCTTCAGACCACTTATCCTACTCTCTATTCAATAATTAGAAGGGAGAGGCAAAGAGGTAGAAGAGGCTGATATGGGGGCCGAACTACGAAGAGAAACGATTGAGAAGATGAGAAGGGGGTGGGGGTGTTGGGGGGAAAGGAATCATGTCCTCTCTCTCACTCCGAGGCACGCTAAAATGCCATGGAAACGAGCTGAGATGGGGCAATTTATCTGCTGAAAATGATTGGAATCTCTAATTCTAGCCCGGACGAGGCTCGTATGCTGGTAATGCTGTACGGAATTTATAACAACATTAGCGGATGTTTATGAGTTTTTCTCGTCGCGCGGGCGTATAATGAGGAGAGGGAAGGAAGTCGTTCGATATGACGAGAGAAGAAGAGAGGAATTGTGATGATGAAGAATGAAACCATTAGGGATTCGAGAGACGCTTACGAATAGAAAAACGCTGGATACAATTAGACATTAGCTCCAATCACTTATTACTCGTAGATAAAAAAATGCGGGATATCTGAGGACTACGGTATCGAAGGAGGGTTTAGTGCTGTTCTCGAGAGGGGAGATTTCTCTGGAAAGGGGAGGATGGAATCCCCAGAGAGAAACGATACCCCTCACTATCAATTCAGAGACTGGAACGGCAGCCACAAAAAATTGACAAGACCCGAGGAAGTTGGAGAGAGGGATCGAGAGAGTCCAGAGTGGTTAGAGAGAACGAGAGAGTGTGTGAGATGGAGAGAGTCGTCCCAGCATGGAACCATGAAAAATGAAGCAGAAAGGAATGAAATGTGACAGGCCCATGCTCATCTCGAGGCGCTGTTCAGAGAATAGTGAGAGAGAGAGAGAGGACTATTAATTCCCCGTTGGGAGAGAGAAGGGAAGACTGAGTCCTCTCCATCTCCAGTTCTCAGAACTCAAAGCCTCTTCTCCCTCTGATTTCGAAACGGAGTCTTCTTCTTCTCTCAAATCTGCATGTCTTCAAGAGATATTTGAGTGCCGAGAGAGGGAGAAATAGTGAGAGAAAGAAGAGAAAAAAAGAGATAATGGCATTTATCGCCCGTCGGAGGAAAGATGGGGGCTCATCAGGCAGGGTTATTGGATGGAGACGTTCCACAGAAAGAATTAGTGCTGTCCGACCGACTCTCTCCATTCTGCACACTGCCTCATCTGTCTGATCAGCAAGAGAGTGCGCAGAATGGAGAGGGCACTATTCGAGACACAACGAGAATGTACCACATGGGCATGGGAATGAAGAGGAGAGGAGTATTCCCACGTATAAAGAGAGAGGGGAGAAACAATGGATGGTCCTCTATGTTTGATTGAACAGGTGGAATGACTTTGAGAAGACAGAGGAGATATGTAATCCGTAAATGCAGAGACAAGCGAGATAATGCACATCTCAATGCCTATCATAGAATCAGCGAAGCTCATCTCATCCTAACTTATTGGTTCATTTAACAGTACCAGCGACGACATTTAGGCTCGTTTTCTGAACATTTAGCACATATTGGAAGGTGAGTGAATGAGGAACGATTGGTCCGGCTGCCCCTAATAGTTGCCAACCTATTCAGGTGTGGTCTCTCTCTCTCTCAACGGTAGTAATTTACATAATGTGCCATGGACGCTCTCCAATCTGCACACTCTCTCGTCCCTCTCTCCTTCCGTTCACAGCACCCCTCTAACAAAAGGAGCAACGAGTAACGACCCATAATCGAGCAGGTTAACACTCTCCATTCTACACACTCTATCGTCGGTCAGAGGGAGTGAGAGAGAAGGTGAAATGAAGAGAGCACAGAGACAAGTCGTGAGTAGGATGAGCATATTGGCCCTGAGGGCACTAGTCCTCCCCCTCCATCCCTCCCTCCCCTCTCCTCCCCTAGATAAGAATCAATATCGATAGATCACAGTAGGGGGGATGAGATGGGAGAGACAAGAGCAAGGATGAGTAGAGGCAAAGGGGGGTGAGTCGAGATAGCTTCAGGAAAATCATTCACTACATAGTGAGATACCGTACCCAATTTGATACCGTAATACAGGAAGATACAGTAACCAGTACTCGGGAAAATTCGCTTTATTCCCGATTTACTACAATGTGGGGATTAGGAAGGCGAGAGCTCGTGGCTCTTCTACTGTTCCTTCAGAGACGAGAAGATCACCGATCCCTGCAAAGAATACTGTGGATACCGTATCACTGTGGGTACTATAGTCAGCCTACAGTGACCCGGAGCGGTTCCTGGTTACTGTAGTTGACAGCTACCGTATGCTACCGTACCCTATTTCCCTTCTGCACAGTCGTGATGCGTTCGGTCGTCTCGATCATGTAGCTGTAAACAATAAAGCCAGTCGTCGATCAATCCTCTTCGTGGACCTACCGTACTCCTCCCTTGCCGAGTGCCTGCTTCTCCACAATCGTGCCATCGGGCAGACGCTGCAGGTTGCTCGGCGGCTTCACGGCCGACTTCTGCAATGGTGTGGTGGTGTATCGGGGACGACGGATACGAAATGTCGTCTGGGATATGGTGTACCTTGGCGGCCTTGATGAGGGCGGCGACACTGGCAGTAGAGGAGGCGTCGGAGCCGGAGGAGAGCCAGGACCGGGAAGTGGACGAACTGTCGGCCGACTGCTCTGCGGACTTGCTGCAGAGGGATACGGTAGGGGAAAGGTCGATCGATCGTCGAGGGGTATTGTAGTTGACCAGGACACACAATACCCGATCGATATATACTACAGTATACCTGGAGTACTTGGTTCCGCGCGGGACAGCATAGACGACTTTGCCATTGATGTTCAGTCCACGAGACTCCAATTCTTCCAGTGTAATGGGTCTGAAAGAAAAATGATTGCATAGGAATGATGCTATGATACATTAACCTATTCCCATACAGTCAAGTCAAGTACCGTACCCCAACCCCGCGTAGGTGTTCGTGGTAGCGCCTTGAGTACGGTACGTTTGGTTTTCGAGAAGCATGTTGTAGAGAACCGTACACGAGGAGGGAAAGGGAGGAGAATGAATGGATGAGGGAAAGAGTTGTTTTGACGCTGTTTTGAAAGTTTAATATGGTAATCATTTTATGATTGAATTAGCGATGCGATTAGTCAGAAATTGGAAGAAATGAATGGGGAGGAAACGGTAGATGACGTCTTAGGACCCGACATCCTATCACCTACTTATCGAACGACTTGATGGGTTGAGAGGATGATGTGCTGCAAAGATCAAAGATCAACTCGGTAGATCAAAGATCAACTGACCCTTCTGGTCTTGTGAAGGGAGTCTTGATGTATGATTTGTTGATGTAGCCACGACGCAACAGGGCGATGTCATCGAGGTAATTCCTGAGAGATCAAAGATCAATCCGCAAAGGTCAAAGATCACCCACATATCGTTGCCATCCTCACGCAGGGACTTGGCTGGTGACACCGGTCTGTCAGTGCCTTGAATCAGCGTCTGAAACAGGTGGTGGTGTGGTCGGTGCGACTTTCCTAAACGTCGTCTACCTCTTCGCCCTGCGTGATCAAACGAACACGGTCGTTGGCTGCTACAGGGTGTCTGAAAGACGATGATGAGCTTGATCGAGACGTTTCGGAAACGTCGCCTCCTCGTGGTGTACCTGGCGCGATGCTGTCCGTGGCGATGCGTCTGGAACGCGTCACGGTAGTGGTGTGATGACGTTGCCATTACGGTAGATGAAAGGTACTGTAATCGATAGATTAGGTCTCACCACGACTCGGAGTACGGTACCTTTTAGACAAGACGAGTGACGGTGGACCGCCTTGCACGAGAGAAGAGGCTAGAAATGAATGAATGATCGTGATGAGTAGAGAGAACAATGGTGTCACCATTTGCATGTCCTTGAGGGGATTCGATTATCGATTTCATAAATGGCGTGTACTTCTCTCGTTCTCACGATCGATTGATGGGTCGATGCTGTCTCTTCTCTTGTGGATACTCTGCCTGAGAGTGGGGGACACCACTTACACCACGTGCCACTTACAAGAGAGCTACAAATTGACAGACAATCCCGACTGGCATCCCAAGCTACGAACGGTATGTTTCATTATTGGTTTCGAACTGAAAATGACGGGTACTCAGCTGGTTATTTTTCGACTCGCACTTCAGGCGGACGACACTTCAAAACAGTTCAAAGTGTGCACTATAGGAGAGGCGTGCGTCCACACGATAGTTCACGACCGCAACGCGGCCGCCCCGCTCTGTAGGTGCATCGATTGATGGTACCGTAATCAAATACCGTAATGACAGATCACAAATTCGTGGCGAGCTGCGCCGTGCCGCCTCCGTCCACGGTCAATTGCACGCGCTGCCATCAGGAATCGATAAACTACGGTTACCGTAATCTTTCGATTTCGTTGCGGGACCGAGATAGTTTGAGGACGGACGCATGGAGAGACGATCGCCCAACTGTACGAGTATACGTGTTGCTGTGAGGGAAAGAAGTGAGTGATGTAGGGATGATGCAAACTGAATAATGAAATAATTTAACCGATTGACTCTTGAAAATCGCATTCTTGTGGGAAACCCTTTGTACGGGCTATTTTTCAAGTTAGTTGGCAAATAGTGATGATATTGAGGTAATGCTCCACTCCCGCATTCACTATCTCGACCGGAAGGAATACGACTTCTGAACGATTCTTCCGTGCTCTCTTCTCCTCTCCTCCCCTTCCCATTCCGAAGAATGTCAGTTTATTGAGGTAGAAAGACGGGTGGAGATATCTCAATTTCGCTCATTATCTCGACCGGGTGATAGAGTGTGTGACATGGAGAGATTGTCACCTGTGCTTGGCACTCGATCCTCATGATGAACCTTCCTTTTCAGATGGCGATAGGAAGGAGAATTTACATATTCATCGGCTACGTTATTATTGCCACCGCAATTCAGGTATTTATTTATATTCATCGTATTTCTGGGATTATTTTTTAAAATGCTCTATTCTCTTCTTATCTATGTTGTAGAAGGCTCGAAACTAAAAATTATTCCCAGCTATTTTTTCCGCAAATTTCAGAAGTAATTGATCTTTATTGTTGTAATTATTACATTTCCAGGTGGCTGCAGTATTCTACTCCAAACGAGTGAGGAGAAAGAAGGTATTGGCTGAGATGAAGAAGGGGAAGATGAAATCAGCTAGAAGACCATGATCTACCGTACTCCCGATCCCATCGCCTACCGTACTCCCATCATCTCTTTGAGAACCTAAATTAATCGTTATTGCATGAAACTTTGAATAAAGACTAACTCTTTCGCTCACCTCGTTAACAGTTGAATGAAATTGGGGGGAAAGAGCTCAATTTTTAAAGGAAATATTCCAGCGAAGTAAAAGAAAAGTCAATCCATTCGTCATTTCTTGCTAGTCTTTCTGAAGATTGAAAATACTTGGAGTTCATTCGAACAGGGAGCAGTCAGCACATAATATGTGTGTACTAATAAAGTTAGTGTGCTAACAAGTTGGTCCCTTTCTCTCCATCTCAGATTTGTCTCTCTTCCTCTCTCTTCTCTCTCTTCTCATTTTCCTCCTGGGACCGATGGTAACATGCTCCTCTCTTCTTCTCTTTGTGGATGGGGTCGATGGACGGGGGCAAGCAAAGGGAAGGAGGGCTATCTCTGACTCCCAACTTATCCCCCTCCCCCTCCCCCTCCCCCCATGTCTATCCATCCTCGTTTATATGCTTCCTCCATATTCACTATGTATGCGTGAAGACATTATAGCCATAGGTAGATCATAAGATACAGTAACCTGAACTAGAGTACTATATAGTACAGAGAACGAATGCAGACTGGATGTGGATCCAATTTGGTCGTCCCTTCCTGTTCACCTAGCCCCTCTCTATTCTCGCTCCTCCTATTGTTTTCTATGACTAAAATGGCCAAGTTTGAGGCAGTAGAAGGGGGGAGGGGGGGGGGAAGAGAGAGAGACCCAGCCTGATACCCTAATCTCCGCTTTATTCTATTTTAATCTATTGTCTGTGACCCCATCTCTGCTTCTTTTGAATTCGTTGCAGATTTTTGAAGAAAAAGCTAAAAACTATGTTTCTTCGGAACCAAAAAGTTCATGCTGTTATCTTTCACGATTATCTAACAGTATTCGCTGTTTCAAAACTCAATTTTTCAATAGCAAACAGAAGACAAATGCCCATTTAGGAAGCGTTTCGCAGATTATTGAAAAGATCTAAAACATACACATTTCAGTATCTCCTTTACTTTCTACTTTATAAATGCAAGAAATGCTGTACATTCTCTATTTTGGTTGTATTCTAGGGTGAATGATCCAGTCATCGTTGTCTCTTCCCTCAGTCATTCGAATCACTCTCCCTATCTCCCTTCTGAATCTTGAGTCGGAGAGAAGAAAGACAACGAAAAGGAGAGAGCTGCGCACGAAAAAAGGAAGAGCTGCTTCGATTTTGCTTGGAGCATTCTAAAATCTAGATTTTTCTGCTACTGCAAATCTGCCCTCGAACATCTCACAAATGAGATTTCCCTTCACAGCGAGAAGTGCCTTTTGAATTTGATGAGCTTTTAAGATTCTTTCCCTTTCTCTTCTTTCCTCGTTAACTCTAGTCAGTGAGAGAAGACGAGAGATCAGGGGAAAGTGAGAGGGTCTAGTCAGGTGCCACTAAGTGATCAAGAATAAGAGGATGAAGTCATAATTCAAACGACCTTTTTCCCTCCTCTCACATTAGACTTTCGACAGCGGAACAGAGTAGATATATCTCTCTCTCTCTCTCATCCCCCATCTCCCAACTCTTTCTATTCGCTTTTCTCGTTATATTCGCTGGGAACACTAACTAGACTAGGGTCTTGGATCTGGGAGACGCGACGTCTAAATGGTATCCCCCATTAGGCTACAACATCATTTTCTTAGTCTTGTGCCAGAGGGAAGAGGGATGCAATTAGGATTGACTTCCCTCCTCTTTCTTCCCTCCGTCCCTTGTCTTACTCAGCTTACTGGAGTTGACACACGAATCCATCAGCTATTCAGAATATCTCGAGCTTGCTCATCCGTCTTTTGGATTGCTTATCACCAAGCCCTTTGAACCACTTCAGATCGTCATATCGCTACTTTTCTTCCAAATCGTTGATTCATTCTCCCATCCACTAATAAAGAGGTAATATTGATGATGAATGTTCCTGTTTTCATTCCTCTTCATGATTTCATCTGAATCTGTCTTCTTCCATCCCTTCCTCTCTCCTCTATTTCTCCCTCCTTTCACATACTCGAATAGATACTTCGCTCCATATTTTGGCCCTCACAGTCTATTTCTCATTATTGTGACGTCGAGTCTTCAGAGCGCTTCCCACTCTATCGATTCCGTTGTTTTACATCCCTGGCAAAACCCGGAATTTTATTCTAGAGCAAGATGTTGCAGTTTTCCTCTGCATTTTTTTCGTATTGTTTTGTATCCGATTGAATGAGTGGATCTGCAGTCCTCTTCCCTCATCTCTGGTCTCATTTCTTCTCTCGATGATGTTCTGCTGCCGACACTTCGGTCCAGTCACCTCATCCAACCAAGAACATGTGAGATCCTCCACAATTTTGAGGATATTTGAGAAAACCTGTGAAACTAATGAGAAAATGCCCCAAAACATGTTGTCATGTGATCTAATAGGAAGGAAATAATAGAAACGACTACAACCAAGAACATGTGAGATATTTTACGACCAAAAATTGTGAAAATAATGAGAGAATGCACTAAATCAAGGAAACACCGAGTTATCATGAGATGAATTGCAGAAGTGTCTCTCAGCATGAGAATCGACAAGTTCGATCTCATTTTGGATCGAGGAACCACCAATGAACCATATTACGCCGGACAGTCTGTACAGGTGAGAAGAGATCCAATCAATTATTTTCCAGTGAGGGCATCAAGAGTAAGCAGTCCCGTTCTCTACAGTTTCGCCTTTTAAATATCTGGCCTATTCTCTAGTGAAAACTATCACTTGTCTCACAAAACACCGTGTCTTTGAATGACTGGTGAAATTTATTTGGATCGACACCGTTACTTATTTGAAATAATAGTATATTATATTAATAATAGTATATTATATTAATAATGTATTCCTCAGGGTCAGATCGAGGTCCACGCTGCTCGTCGAGTTCGAGTTGGATCACTCCATGTCAGATTATCAGGTGAAAATATGAATTATCATCATTGAAACGTTATCACCTGCTCTTTTACTGGCAAACCTATCTTAATTTTTTTTTTGCCATTTCTCCCTCCCCCCCCCCTTCTAAATATAATTTTGAAGTAGTCAGAATGCTGAATATTGCAGGGACGGTGGAGACAGGCTGGAGGAACAAATCGAGTGATTCAATCTACGAGAGCAGACAGAGTGTACTAGACGAGTACTTGGATCTGACCATGTAAGGGAGTCTCAAGATCATGACTTCTAGTGTTTCTAGTAGCTCTCTCCATTCATCACACTCACTCGTAGCCCCATCCAGCTAGAGACACAATGGAGATGATTACTGTCCCGGATACATTAAAGAAGCCCTGTCATCAATGCCAAATTTCGAATGAAAATATCTCACCGCGAAATGCCCTGATCAAATGTGTATAAAATGCGGTATAAAACGACCATGCTAAACACAGTGTGGAAGGGTGGGGCCAAGATATGTGAGAGATATCCTCCCTTGATCTACCTGACTCTGCCTCCTTGACTTGACCTCAGTCCTTCTCCCTACGCTCTGGCCTCTCTGCCACTCTAGCCTCTCGCAAAAGGGATGACAGGGAAGGGCCTAAAAGTGACGGAGAGAGAGGATGCGCTGCGAATTCTCCCGCGCACATTTTACAGCCCTCTCCCTGATCATCACGCAAACTGCGCGCCTATAACCCGATCCAACATTTACCTACGACCTTCAAATTTTGGATTTCCATTATGGTTCAGGACACCAATCCGACCATAGTGTCAGCTACCCCAACCAAATATTGATCTCACTCCTCCTTTAATGATGTCTTCACTCGTGTGATGACAGTTATCGCTTGCAATGATGATACTACTTTATATTCTACGTTGAATTTTGAATTATGATGTGATAATTTTCTCTATTTGAGGGTGATCGTCGACCACTGCAACGATAGTTTCCGATTGCACGAAGGACAGCACTGCATACCATTCGAGATAAAGGTCAGAATTAGGAATGATCTCTCTATTCAACACCATCTGTCGTAGACAGGAAATAGAGAAACATAATAATGCTCAGAATCAAAACGGCATCAACTGTACATCTCTGACACATCCTTATTATTTCTCTTGATTTTCCGAGTCGCGAAACAATGCCCTTTAGCCCATTTTTGATGACTTTTTACCTCTTGGCATGCTTGTACTCTCCCTCTCTACATCCCCTCCTCCTCCTCTTTCCCCCCAGAGAGATGAGGAGTGAAACTTGTTGCTAGTCGTGTCGAGTCTCTGAAGGAGAGAAGGATGAGAAGGGCAGTCTGAAGGGGAAAAGTGAATGATGCACTTGTGAACCGAGAAAGAGAGGGGAACAATGACTTATTCCAAAGCTTTGGCAGAAATTGTGCAAGTTATTAGTTCAATCACATTTTGCTTCTTATCAACGTGAACATCCCACTTGATAGTTAACTACCGTGAAACGTATCCTAAATAGCCGACTCAATCACGTCTCATTTGGTTTCACAGTGCTGACTTGAACTCTTTGAAACTATCTACTTCAGTATCTGGTATGCGTGTCTCAGGAAGTATTGCACCCATTTCAGCTTCCCTTGGACGTCCTCTCTTCTGTAGAGAGAGAACAGCACGGATCCATTCGATACATGTGCACTGCCGTTCTCGATCTACCCGATAATGGAGGAACTCAATTAGTGGCCGGTGAGGAAGGGATGGAAAGTTCAAAGATAAACCAGAGTTTTCAACCAAACGCACTTGAATGAAAGATTGATGTTGAAAAAAGAGCACAATGTTGCCGGATCGAAAAGCTTTCTCCATTCTGATACGCCATTCTGACTGCCGATGAAGAGAATATTCGATCCGACAAGACTAATGAGCTCAGGAACCAATTAGTGTATCTGAGATGGGTAATAGACTGTATGAACGATGTTTCCCTTCAGAGAAGGAGTTCCGTGTCTTCTCTCTCCTCAATCTGGACGCTCCTCATCTCAGAGCCCCCGCTGTCACTATGGAAGAGGAAGATGTATCTTATTTGTTCAATTTTCAAAATAAAGTTATATGTAATGTTGTTGTATCAGATCTCTCGATGCTGTGGCCTTCGACGGAGTTATCTGGCTGCGAGTATGAGGATAGCTGAGACGGGATTGTTACCAGGTGAGAGGGATAGAGATATATACAATGGATGAAGGAGGTAGAATAGTCATGGAATACCATTCGATATTAGAAAAAAAAAATATAAATTATATATTTTATTAGATCAGATTGGTTTCACAGTCTGGAGGGGAAATGCTCCGTCGTTTCACGCTTTTCTATCGACAATACTAAGGCGATTTTCAACGAAAGTAGCCTTTGAATGTTCAATTCAGAAAAAGAAAAAGTTATCATATTTGAATGTGTTATATGTTCAGGCGAGACAACGCGAATATCCCTATCAATCGAGAATCGGAAGAAGCGAAAACGGTGAGAATTCATTTGGAATTTGCCCTTGTTTCAATGGGTCGGTCACTTGAAAGAACGTCATAAATTCCGATGAAAAAAAATGAGAAAGAGCGTAGCTTCATTTTTCCGGGACGTATGATTTAGTGAAATAGAATTATAATATAAATATAAATATTAATTGATAATTACCTTCAGGCGATTGCGACGGAAAGAGAAGCACGAGTGCGTATTGATATCACTCTGTCAGCAGGTAGAAACATTTAAAAATTTAATTGTATAAAATATCCGAAAAGCTCACTATTGATGCAAATCAGTAGAGATGGCAGAACGGTGTTGCCAAATCAAGTTGTAGTTTTTTCTAATCTGTACACTTTCTCGAGTGTATTGAGAGAGAGAGAGAGAGTTATTCTAATCAGCAATCGTAGTGGAAGCTTTGCAAAGTGTGCTTGATTCATGAATATCACGAAAGATATTTGAGATTGATTTCGTCTCGACAGCCCGTTTCGATCCTCTTCTAGTCGACCGTAAGACGTTTACTGTGGCTGTGGAATCGCATGTGAGACCCCTTTTCCTTAGATGTGAAAACAGATGGAGCAAATTGCCGGAAAAGTTTCGCGAGGTTTTTTTTTCGTTCGCATCAATCGTTTGCAATTAGAAATTCACCAAAAGTAGAATAACATCGTCGAGAAATTTCGACATTCATTTTATCGCTAGTTTCTCCTTCAAAAAGTAGTCACTCTCAGTGTTCGCAGGGCACTTGCAAGGGTCAAGAATGTAATGGACCAGAGACGAAAGAAGTCGAATTCTGTGTACCCGAGGGACTTCCACCGACTTCTGTTCAGGTGAGGGAGAGAAGAGAGAAGCAGACTGGAGCATACAACTATCTCATAGATAGCACACACTCGCTCCTTATATTTCATAATCTACTTTGAACTTTCCACAACAAAACGTGATGACTATGTTTATTTTATTAATTTTTCATCATTTTTTCAAAACCCACTTTTCGAGATTAGCGGGATTCTTGAATTAAAGAGTGCACTATAAATCGTATCCGAAACGTTATTTCAGTAGGCTCATTAAATTTTTCGGTAATCAGATTCAAAAACACTCGTAATTCAGGCGGATGGTCTCATCACGGTCTCTTACTTCTTCAAACTCGATCTGGAACGATTTGATGTCATCGTTCCCGTTGTCATCGGCAGTCTCAAAACGCCGGGATCCTTCTCGTGACCTTCCCCTCTGGCACAAGGTTCCGTTGGTTCCACGTGCCAGGAGGAGTGCCATTACCCTCTGGCACGGAACTTGTGTTGCCGGAACGAATAGTCACTTTCCCCATTTTGCACACCCTCTCGTTACCCTAACCGACAAGAGAGTGTGCTTAATGGAGAGTGCTTGATGGAGCAACACTAGAGCCAAGTGGCAGGAGGAGCACCAGAGTATCCACACCCTTATCACAACCAATATCGTCCTTCCTTCTCTCACAGTCTTTTCCCTCTCTCTTCTGCCCATCTCAAATCATCATTTCTTCTATTTTCTGCCAATTTCATCTTTCAATCTCTTGAAACTGAATACAAATCAGTCTAGGCAGATGTTTGAACAAACCGACGCAGGTCTTTCCAATCTCTCTCCATTTATGTTTTCCGAGTGTTTCCATCCCAATCTCCCTGTGTAGCTACGAGCTTTCTCTCGTCTTTTCATCTGTAGTTAAAATGTTAATAAATCTGAGGAATTGAATTGTAGAAATACTCATCTCCAGCAAACCCATTACATTCAAAAGACGTCGGCAAAGAAATGCAGATGAGAACAATAGGAGAAATATGGCTCTGTTTTCTACCGCTTGAATACTCTGTAGATGTTAAAGCTCGCTTAATCAGGCACATTTACCTTCAAATTGTTTATTTCATGTTACATTATTTGCATACAAATCAGGCAGTAAAACGACTACAAATACTCGGGAAATTTGGGAGCTAACTACCGTATTCAGAAGTAAGCAATTCGCGGTAAGACCATCTTCAATTGGAAACTAAATTATTATGGTTGTGAAACGATTGCGAAAGCTCACACAGTAAAGCTCACAGTGTTTTGTGACGATGCATTATTAGCGGATCAATATTGTTGTACAATGGGATTACAGGTTACGGTATCCGCTCAAGACCGCGAACCGAGGGCAGGATGGTCTGGTAAGTCGAGATGAAACTGATCGAATTTGACCTGTGGTAGGTCAATCGATCACTAGTTCACAGCTCCATCCACTTTTGGCACAACCAACTCTTGCCATTGCTCGGTTACACAGTCTAATTGAGCTTCTCTCCAAACAACGATGGATTGAGGGATAAGAATGATGATGATGGTACATGATACAGATACAGTTTCCTCTCTAGGGACTGCGTCCTCAGTCGCTGACTTGGGCTGCGATGGGTCGGGAGCGGGAAGCAGAGGAGGCTGCAGCTGCTGCAGACTTGCTGCAGCCATGGAGGGCCCCCGCTCGGTGACGAGCACACAACGACTTCCCGCATCTGAAGAGAAGAGAGGAGGGATTTGGCAATTCCGAACAGCACGATATCACAATAAATCGAAAACTACTGGTATACACAATCTCTGACACGTCGAATCACCAGGGTTGAAACCGATTTTGGAAAATATTTTTTTACAACCACAAAGTAGATAAAATTAGAAATAACAAATCCCACTTCTCATACACCACCTGTTATTCATAATCACATGGCGCGAGGAAATTACATTCCTTATTCCCCCCACCACCTCCACCGTAACCCCCCTCTACCTTACCTGCAAACGATCGATGACTGCAGCTTCAACGCGCAGACTGCGCATCGTGCCAGCATCTGACGACCGTTCATCTACAATATATATACAAATTTCAAATTATTGATTGAGCCCAACAGATATTTGTTTTATTACCTCAACGCGAATGAATGGGATCTAACTCATTTCCCAATATGCGCACCTTGCCCTCACTAATGTTGTCAAAATATAATTTTTAATTAATACTTCTTAATCGCCCTCTCACTCACATGTCTCGGCTGTCTCACTGCTTGTGCAGCCCGTCTGCTGCTGGCTGCAGCTGCCGCTGCCGCGCTGCAACTCCACGCCGCTGCAGCGGGCGCCCCGTTCGGAGAGGAGTCCGCCCTGCAACAACATTCTTCCATGGTTTAAAATTTGATTCCAATCCCTAGTGCATCACTATCTGCCAAATAGGATTCTCATGAGGCTTCTTTGTTAGATTCCCATCTCACATCCAATCCGCCAAGTTTAAAGATTTTCCAGAGAGACAGTATAATCAATCCGACAGGACTACCGTAACCCTCCTCCTCCTCCTCCTACCGTACCTCTCATCAGCATCATCCTCACTCGACGTCGCCTCTCGACTCACCGCCACGATCGCACGCGGCTTCGATCTGGAGTTAATTATTTTTTTAGAGCTATTCCCATCAATCATTGTACTTGCAACACCTGATCAGAATACACCGACGCTCCACAACTGTAATCCTCCAAGCATCATTTTTTTTCCAGAATGATTCTGGCAGGTGCATATTTTTACGCAGTAGTGTCACTCTCAGATCGTACTTACAACGCTCGAGCTCGATATGTCGGCACTCTGCAACCACAACCTCCTAATTATATTTTCGGACTCAGAAACCATGCTGGGAATATCATACAATATTATTCTACTATATAAACTACCTGCAACCGCCATCCCCGCAGAGTAAAAATATTAATCAAGAAACTCCGAAAAAATACTATTGGAGTGTCCCAAAAGTCCTATCGCGACTCGACTTAAAAATTCATAATAAATCAGTGCGCGATTCAATTCCGTGATTACGCAATCTTATTGGTAAACAATCTATTGCATCGTCCTGACGTCGAGCGGGTAGGCGATTGCATCAGTCTACGATTTCCTACAGTCATTCTAGTGATGGATACTCATCGCGACCAACGCGCTCTTTTGCTTCACTCCTTCCGCCTTGGACGTACCGTGAAGGAGGCACATTCCGACCTGGCCCTCACGGAAGGAGAGGATGTACCCTCCATTCACACCTGCGAACGTTGGTACTCCCGCTTCAGCGAAGGGGACTACAACCTCGAAGACCAACCCCGTTCTGGTCTCCCCCTGAACCCGAATAAGTCCAAAGTCCTCTCTGCCCTCAAGGATAATCCCAAGATGAATGCGCGCAGTTTGGAGAGCAAGACTGCCACTCCCAAATCCACAGTTGCTAGGATCCTTCATCGGGCTGGAAAGACCCCCAAGCTCCCCCAACTGACCCCCCATGAACTCACCCCAGCACAGCTCAAAAAGCGTGTTGAGGTGTGTCACGAGTTACTCAACCACCGACCAATCTTAGATGGATCAATAAGATCATTGCTATGGATGAGAAGTGGATCACCTACGACAACCCTGAGAGGAGACTACAGTGGTGCGATCCCGATGAGAAGCCCGATCCAGTCCCTAAGAAAGAACAGCACGGAAAGAAGGAAATGCTCTGTTTCTTCTTCTCCGTGCTCGGTCCCATCTACTGGGAGATTCTCCCCCCTGGCACCACGGTCACTAGCGCCCTCGTCACTCAACAACTAGAAGAGGTGGCCATCAGGGTCCCTCCCGGTCTCCTTGAACAGGGTAAAATTCTCATGTTGATGGATAACGCGCACCCCCATCACGCGAACTTGACCCAGCAGAAACTGGACGAGCTCAACATCGAATGGATTCCCCATCCACCGTATTCCCCGGACATCTCGCCCTGCGACTACCACTGTTTCCGCTCTCTGTCTGACTTCTGCAGGGGAAAGAAGTTCAAAGATCGAGATGCAGTCATCAGGGCATTCTCGGAATGGACGGTTTCCCAGTCCCAAGCTTTCTGGAAGAGAGGCATCGCCACCCTGCCTGATAGATGGAGACAGGTCGAGGGAAAGAGGGGATCATACATTGATTACTGAATATTGTATTATGAGAAAGAAATTTAAAAAAACAAAAAAATAAAAATAAAACGACAGGACTTGGGACACCCCAATATCATCCACTATGTCAACACCCCATAATCTCCCTCCCATCCCCTCTACCATACCTCGCCCTTCTGGCTGACAAAGGGGGCAGCTTGCTTCCTCCTCCCGTCCCTCCATTCACTCCTCCCACAGGACCGGATGAAGGGTGGTGGCGTCGCTTCACCTGCACAACTCTCGAATCATAATGGAGAAAGCAGTAACTAGTGGCTACCGTATCCCTCGACTACCGTACCTTCAGTTTCCTGAACTCGTTGCTGAGATCGCAGATGATGACGCCACTGCTCATCTCCGATAGCGAGAGATCGTCCGGCTGGTCACGTGAGGAGACTGGAGAGTGTACCATTTTGTAATTTTAGAACAGTTCTAACCAGTCTCATCTAAATTCCTAAAGCACCTGGTAATTGCTACTCTAGACAATGATTTTTTTGCGTAACATTTGCGCAATAATTCATCATTTTATTAGCATATTATATATTTTTTATTTTTGCTTATTTACAAAATGATAACTTTCTTCAAAATATGTCATCGTCACTAGGCAATCGTCTCCCAACATTTGCTCCCCCCCCCCTCACCTCCTCCATTCTCCGGCTCCTCATTCTCGTCCTGTCTCATCTGCTGCAGTTGCTGCACGGTCGGAATTGCTGCAGAAGGAGCAGTCGAAGTGGAATGCGCTCTTAAAAGGGCTTCTTTTCCACATCTACATTCAGATTGGTGTCAATTAAATGGAAAAAAGAAAGACTAATCGTCCCTGCGCAATATTCTAAATGCTTCAATCCCCATCGCAACTTCAATCCATCGCGTCTCACCTCTCCTTCTCTCTCCGATCATCTCTCTGCTCCCCCGACTGCGCTACCGTACTCCCTCCTCCTCCTACCGTACACTGAGAGAGTGTTCGCTGCTTGCGCGCCGTCGCACGACTGCTGCAGCTGCCCAGACTCTCCGACAGCTGCAAACGAGCTATAGTGAATCTTTGCAACTTCCCTCATAATTTTATACGCTCTAAAACAGAAGAGTAGTTTTGACAACCGCTCGATGCTACTCTCAAATGGCCCCGTTTGAATTCCTCCCTCATTGAACTACGACTACACCCTCAATCCACCTAGTCGTCCCTCACCCTTCTCTCTCCATCCCTCCTCTCTTCCTCTCCCTCTCCCTCCTCCTCCCTCTCCTCTCCCTCACTGCTCTCCTTGGCCGACGTATCTTCGGGGGCGGAGCTACGCGTGCTGCTGCGACCGCAACGACGGAGAGAGGGGGCGGAGCCTGCAGCACAAGGATACTCACTATTTCTGTTATTTATAGGGCTAATGATCTTATGAATGTTTCATTCACATGATAAAAATATTGTTACAACCACAAGCACTACCGCATAGGGCTGGCAAACGATCGCGGTCCCGAAAAGCCAACCCTACTACCGCAGTCACTGAAACCCTCCTCAACCTGGTCTGGATGTTTGATTGTGAACAGGAATATTATTCATTATCGTGGCTAATATTTATTTAAAATGACATCTGACGGGATCGAGATTGCAATAAACACAAACCATAGCAATCAACTCCCCTCCTACACCTCCCTTTCCCTCTCCTCTCCCCCCCCCCCCCTTCCCACTCACCACTGGGTCCCTCTCTATCACTCTGACTCGTCGCTTCTTCTGCTGACATTCGAGGAGGTGGACCCACGGCTGCACGACGACGTTGCTGCAAAGAAGAAGAGATCATATTTTTTCTAATGTTCACCTCCCGGAACCAGGTGGATTGGTGCCCCGAATGCTGTCCTTATAACAATTAGAGCATTGATCATCAAGGAGATCAAGACACGCGCTTCAATCACGTTGCTCCTCCCTAATCTACATCAACACCACTGGTTACCGTACCCCTCCCCCCTCTCTCCATCCATAGACCAACTACCGTACTCTCCCCTCCTCACCTCCAATGGCTCTCCTCCTCCTCCCCGTGGTTGCTCTGGTCCGGCGCGGGTCAGCAGCACGAGCTGGAGAGAGAGAGAGAGAGAGAGAGAGAGAGAGAGATCAGATAGAATGGAAGGACAATTGAAAGGGAAAATCATCATTCAAAGAGAGCAAACCGACAACAAATGAAGACTGTGCAACCTTAATCCTACGGGGGCCTCCATTGTACCATTTATTCTCTATCTCTTCTGCACACTCTCTAGTCGCTCTGATCGGCGGAAGAGTGTGCAGAATGGAGAGAGCAATCTCCGAAACCCTGTCCGTCTCTCTCACTTTGAGTGTGGCGCCGGCGCGCACTCCGACCGACGCGAGAGACGATGAGTCCGTCGCCAGAAGGACACCAGAGTAGATCTGCAACCAATCAAATCAAGGATGTCAATAGGGGGGGGGGGGAATATTATGAGCTTCATCCATTTGATAACCATCGCAGATTGTTGATACCGTATCAATGAATTTTACAATAAATACGATCATTTATAGCGAGAAGACCGTGATGAAATGAAAACAGAAAAACCCCAATCCAACAGACTCCTCAATCTTCAAATCAATTCGTCTCTCCTTCTTTCCCAACTAGAGATTAGCCCTCACAAGGCTTCTCCTCTTCGTAGGCTTGGATATTATCCCTCTAGATTGATATATCAGTCTCCTCCCCATCCCCTACCATCTTCTAATGGATCGCAGTTTTGGAAGCCCCACTTCGAGATACGAAATCTAGCCGAATCGGCTACTGATCCAACAAGAATGGGAAGCAAAACCGAGAGAATCCCCATTATTCGTCTGACCCCTATCTTCCCCCCCACCTCTTCTCTCTCTCTCTCTCCCATATATTTTTCAGTGGTTTGACGGCGCGAAAAAACACAAAAACAATAGAAAGAATGGCTGAAATCTCGAAGCTCCCAGAAAGAAGAGGAGAGAATCCGAAACGAGGGAGGGAGGAGGGAGGGAGAGGAGGGAAAGATAAGAAATCCCGGGGAAAGCACCGGAAATTTATAGAGCTAGCAAAAAAAAACGAGCGCTCTTTGAGCTACTGAAGAATAATCGCCTCGTTGAGGAAGTTTCCGCAAGGATTTCGAAATGACGCGAAGATCGAACAAAAGGCGGTTGAAGCTTGAAAGGTGGAGTGAACTACGAGGGAAAGAAGAAGAGGAAGAGAGAGAGAGAGAGAGAGAATGGAGTGATGAGTAGAAGTAAAAAGAGACATGTACCAAGTGCATGAATATGTGATGAGCTCTAGGGAACGAGAGACTCCGCACAAAATGTTTCCGGTGAGAAGAAGTCTCTCCCTCGAGTTCAAAGTCCCTTCCTTCCCACTCCCCTCCCCCAACATCTCCACTTTGTTATCCCCATATTGCCTCGAAGACACCGTAAAACGTGCCCAAACAAGCCTGGAATTGTCTCGAATGTCATCGTTCCCCCCCCCCCCCCCTATTCCTCTCTCTCTGCCCCTCATCCCTTCCCTCTCACCTCCTCCTATCTATTCTGATATCTCCGTTTTCCGAAACCAGCGAGAGACAATCGGGAAGAAAGCGGAAGGAAGGATGTCAAAAGGCCCCAAAGAAGGCAGAGAACTCATTTCGCATTGATGACAACAATGGAAAAAGAGCGACAAGAGCAAGAGACAAAAGAGGACCGAGAAGAATTTGTTTCAATTCGCTCCTCTCTATCTCATCAAATTCTCCTTCTTTCTTGACTCATCATCTCTAAACTAATCGTGTGTATGGGAGTGAGCGGCGGAACGGGAAAATAGTCTTGAGATAACAGGGGATAACACGCTCATTCCTTCGACGTATCGAGATAGAGAGAAGGCCATGAATAGATAGGAGACACACCGATTACCTGTGAATGGAAGGAAAGCACCTGGTCACAACTAGGGAGAGGGAAGGGGGAACGCTGCTGTCAGGAAAGGGAGGGAAATCGCCCAAGAGAGAATTGTGCTTCACAAACATTATGGATGTACAGAAAACTCAGTGTTATCTCATCAACCATATCCAGTACTTGCTTGGCTTAGGAGATAAATACTGGATCCGAAAGAATCGTATTCGAGATCTCTTTCGTAACCTTTGAGCCATCACCCAGGAATTTGTTGGTAGCCCCAAGGGAGATTCGCGTTTCAGATTCTAATGGAAATATTCGAACTCGGGTCAACGGCGATTACTGACGCTTTCTCCTCCCCTTCCCTCCAACTAACCAATGCTTGTTTGGCAGGGGGTAGCTTGGTTCTCCTCCATATTCTCTCCTTTAGATCGTATACACTCTCTGCCAGAAGCATCCATTCCGTCCATCTGCAGAGACGTGCAAATAATTATTTAAGTATTTAAAAGATTTATTACATCGGGCTGGATATAAGATTTTTTTAAAAATCAAGTGACAAGGCGAAATTGAGAAACGAAGGATTCTTAATTTAGGTTCTCGACGCTACTCATCAGTGGATGGGTTTCCTCCCTTGTTATTAGTTTTTTTAGAAATCGTTTCAGATCTTTCGGTAATCGTATTGGGGAAAACAGGTGAATAGAAGATGCAATGAGTTCTTAATCTTTCTTCCAATGTTCCTCAACAATGAACGCTTATTGGCCCAGAATCATAATTAATCCAATGCTTTATATATTTCTCCTACCGTACCTCTGCCCGGTGACGCTCTCAATGTTGATCTCGACGGTCCGGGCTACCGTACGCCCTCCCAACGTCGACGACGTCGAGGGAGGACCACTCATCGATCGATCGATTCGACCACCTACAGTAGCCTTCTGTTCATCCATCTACACTAATGGGACCATTTCGGTTTTCTCTGCACACTGTCGAGACAGTGTGTAGAATGGTGACTAACTTAAACCAAAAGGCATCACCAATCTACACCACACGCACTCTCAAGTATCATAGCGATTTGCAACGCTGTAGATTTCACAAGAAACATCTTTGTTGGTATATCTTTACTTGCGATCATTTTCTTGCACAAATATGTTAAAACCATGCGAGTAAATTAACGGGATATCAGGAGTGGAGAAGGGAGAAGCCGGGATTACGGTAACTGAGCAATCGGGATCAATTGATACACGAATGGAATCCGGAAAGAGGAGAGAACATATGGCATACTGTAGAGAAGACTTTTCGAAACAGGTAAGTCAATCAACCGATACCGTACACCTATTTACACGATCGAAACGAACAAGTAACTGGGATGGGGGCAGTAGTCAATGGGCAAATAGAGTGGATATTGGGTCAAGCGAGAACAGAGATGGCGAGATTGCATAAGGAAGGAACACATACGGGAGTGGGTTGCAGTATCTCAACAGTCAATATCGATTGGGTACAGTAACCGGATGAGGTCAAAATGTCGAGAACGAGTGGGAGATGTTGGTTACGGTAAATGATATCGCGATGATTACGAATCGATGAATCTACAATATCTGAGTGTTTACGAGGTGATCGATCGAGATTACTGTGAACAAAAAATTGAGGTATAAGGTAGGGGTACTGGTTCCTCATAGAAAGTAACAAATCGATCGATAAGTGATGGGATACGGTATCTCAAGTGGATTAACGGGGGCAAGAAAAATAAAGTAGCGAAGAGAAGAAGCAACTATAGACAAAAGAAGAATAAAAATACTACAAAACACTAGCAACTATAGCCAGAACTATTCGACAAGAGATTTAAGAAAACATTCGAAGGGTGGATACATGGGTGGAACGGGAATGGGGGAAGGCAAAGGGGGACGAATCAGGGAATATCCGTGCCAGAGGGAATGGGGAGAGGAATCCTCAGTAGAATCCCTCCTCTCCATCTTGTGTGGACTGAGAATGCTTCCGAGAGTCAGAAGTGCCTGCATTAAGTGATATTATTACTGATGGCATTTAAATAAATATACAACATTTCAAAGTAGTTGGTGAATCGACTAGCAGTTCTCTCCAATCGGCACACTCATTCGACGAGGGAACAATATGATAACTCCTCTCACTTTCTCTCTTCTTCTGTCCCTCTAGCATCTCGAGGATGAGCAGGTGCATCACATCCGCAACGTCCTACAAATATTCCCTTCTTCATCATCACAAGCCTAGCATACATCTACAGTCAGAATGATATGCGCTGCATGAAACAAGAAAAGGCGTGGTATGAAGAAAAAAAATGAATATCTAAAGATACCTGATCCTCGACGGGACTCGTCACGGGCAACCGATTGTTGTTGTCCTGCATTTTTGATTTTAATATTTCCTCTAAAACACGCCGCTATTATTTTTTATTAAAGCGAAAGCGAATAGAGAGAAATCGAGCAGATTCATGTATAACTTCGGTGTCTGTTAATCATCTTCAATCGCCTCACCTTCACCCAGAAGCTCTTCCCTGCGTATGGCACGAATTCGAGGTAGTACGTCACCAGACCGTGCTTCGTGATCAGATGGAGGGCACTGCAAGGGGAGAGATCGTGTACCATTGATATCGTGGATATTTTGCAAGTTTTCAGTTTCAGATTGCTCCTTTCACGTTTCAACCGCAATTCATAGCTACGCTAAACACAACTAATTCGCTTCCTTATTCTCGACTAGCACATCCCGTTTCACCAACCCCATTTCATTAATATTCGACTCCTACTCCGATCGAGTTCCCTTCAAATCTCAAACGTACGTTTCTCCCTTTGCATTCTGCACATTGGCGATGGCTGCCCTTCCATCTGCCGTCTCCACCTCCTTCAGCACCCCCACAAGCAGCTTAGCCGCGTCCTCGTTCCTCAAATTAAAATTTCGCTTAATTCTCAGAATAAATTTATTTTATTTATCATGCAAATATTTTTTAATCAGATAATGTTGCGTTTCCCGACCCGTCACTATCTCGTTTCACCCTTTCCCCAAAGCCCAGTTGTTAACTCTGTTTTAGTCGAAAACAACAACAAAAACGTGATCCTCTTTTTCTGAGAGGACAGCTATCACCCGTCACTACCTTCTTTTATCTTCTCCCCAAATCATTGCAAAACTCATATCTATTATTATAAAACTCATAGCTTCGATACGGTGGGGAAAAACGGTCGCTCACTTCTCGGTGCACACCAGATGGAAGACGGTGTTTCCATCGATATCTGCCTTCCCGATGTCCGCCCCTTGTTCTAGCAGATGCTCTGCAACATCAGGAAATCAATCTAGTTACCTTGACAAAGTAACTACTCTTTTAACCACTCTAATGTGTGTCAAGCAACTGACAAACATAAATATGACTGCCATAATCACTACAGTACTCCCCCAAGCGTCGTAATCCCTACCGTACTCTCCCGACTACCGTAATCCCTCCTCACCGACGACCAGATACGCTCTGGGTTTCATGGCAGCCAGCATGAGGGGCGTCCTTCCCAGGTAGTCCACTGCCTCGATCGATGCATCCTCCTCCACTAGCAACTGAAAGGAGAGGGTACGGATTACAGTAGTCATAATATTGAAGAGCAACTGCCCTGCACCCAAGAATTAATGTCCATTATTAAATATGATTGTTTTCAGTCGGTCCAACCCAAGATTTAAAAAAAAAAATACCGAGAACGCAAGTGCCATTTAATAGTAGACATTGCGAAACACGGAATATCCTAGATCCCAAACCCGCAGATTCTCGTTTGACCCGTATCACGAAAGCGACTGATATGAGAGAAATTTGATATGACGGTCGGTGCTATTGACCAGTCTATCAATCAATCCCCTCCCCCAGACCAGTCTATCAATCAATCCCCTCCCCCTACCGTACCTCTACACAATCGAATCTGGCATTGAGTGCAGCCAGATGGAGGGGCGTCCTTCCCTCTCTGTCCACCTCGTGAACTAGCGATGGATCGATCTGCAATTATATTTTTAAATTATAAGAAATAAAATTAAATGCAGCAATTTTGAACACATTTGATACACGTTTCACTGTTTCATCAAGAGAAATATCACTCCTGCTTCTATATTTGATTAGTCGGTTCTATTCCAGCAACAAAACCCTATCGACAGCAGATTTAAGAGTTTGTTAGCATTTCGAATTTTCAAATCAATAGGACTATTCATGCTTCAAAGCTTGCACAAGAATAGTTCACTGCCATGTCGTGAATAAATCCTCCATTTGATTTTATAGAATAACCCACTGACCGATAGTAGATGGGCCAGACAGGCGATGTGTCCCCTGGCTGCAGCCAGCAGGATGGCCGCCGGTGTGATGGAGGAGGGCGCTGCATGGGCTGCAACCGAGAGAACTATTCATATTCAACCATTCGTCTAGTTGCACTAATGTTCCAGCTTGGATGTCAGCATTGCAGGGATTCAAATAAAACATTGATCACGGTTTTTTTCTTTCCAATAAAAAATATATAAGAGACGAATCGCGAGATATTCGAGAGCCCCGCGGCATTAGAAAATTAGTTTATATGTGTTTCACCTAGAATACTAATGCTACACAAGACTAGCCATAACGATTCCATGTCCACATACAGCTCAATCTCTAAATGTCTTCTCTCTCCCTCCTCCCTACTCACCTCCACTGGGCGACAGAAGCATCGAAGAGGCGGGACGAGAAGCAGGAAAAGGGGAGACGCCGAGAATGGCTGAAAGCACATCTTAATGATGTACCCTCATCATCAGTCGTGATGTCTTCTTTCTCAAGTAGCAGCTATTTCCATTTTGCATACTCCCTCGTTGCGCTGATCGGAGAGAGAGTGTGCAAAATGGAGAGATCCAAAATCGAGAAGTACCTAATGCACTACTCACCACTGTCTCCACTCTTATCCAACTTCTCCTCCTTCTCTTCCTCTCCTTCTTTCTTCTTCTCTTTCTCCTCCTCCTCAGCCACTTCTTCTCTCGACTCATTGAGCTGTCCTGCGGTCGATGTACCTGTATAGCCATGCTTCACTTCAACAAAGGGCATTATAAATCAAAATAAACTGGCGATTCGGCTTTTTGTTTCACATACAATGTATGCCACGCGCGGATATTGCAAAATAAATGCATAAATTTCGTCGTGGTAACAAACATCATCATGTTTTGTGTTCTTCCCCGCAATCCATCATCTTCCAATCACACGAAACATGATTATGTTCGAGTACATTCATAACCGCAGTCTCCCTTCTGCCTACTCACTCTGATCGGCGAATGAGTCTCCCTCTCCACCTCCTCCTCCTGCTTCCTCCTCCCTTTCTCCTTCTCCCTCATGTTCTTCCTGTCCTCCTTCCCCTCCTTTTCCCTCTGTTTCTCCTCCTTCTCCTCCCTCCTCAAGGAGATCTTCCTCTTCTCCTCTCGATCTGCTCATCTTCCTCACACTCGACGGGGAGAGGGGCGGGGCAGTGGGGGCACGGCAGGGGGCCAGTGTCTCAAGCGTCTCCAGCTGAACAGAATATACATTGCTTTCAAATGAAACACTATTAGATCATAGGTTCGACTCATGTGAAGTGTGGCAATGTGTGTCACTACCGTAATCCACTTCTTCCTACCGTACCTCTCCCATGGCTGCTGCCCAATCCGCCGGTAGTCTGCCCTCGCCATCGAGTCGATGCGAACGAGCGCCCGCCTGATACAATTATTGATTCATTTTGATTGGATGTGAAACTTCCGCTTGCAATGAGGTCCGAGGTACAATAATCAAGTTAAAGCAACTATGAAACACCAATCAAACCGAATGTAAATCCTCCAAATATTCTTTCCACATTATCCCTGCCACTCCCCCATCTCCCGTACCTTGACCAGTATCTGGACGATCTCCTTGTCTCCAGCAGCAGCCGCCACGTGCAGGGGAGTCACGCCGCTGTGGTCGCTGAATACCAAATTATTAAGGTGATTTTTACTGTAAAATCTGGTCCCGCTGAACCTTGATTGCAGTTTTGCATTCTTGTTCTACATGAGTGATATTTCAACTTCTGAGAACAGTGGAGAAAATATAACAGTGTATATATAGTGGATAAAAACCCATAATTTAAGTATTTATAAGGAAAAAATTTAAAGAATCAAGAAAAATGAATGTAAACGCACGCGTCATTGGGGTCGCAGCCTGCCGTCAGCAGCGATCGCACCAGGGCACGATTCTTCACGAAGACCGCCCTGCAAGAATAAAATCGTTAGAACGGTTCAACCATCGCACAAACCAAGCTGTAATAGCTCATGACTGAAACAGGAATTCACCATCATATCAAAAGCATGCCTATCCCAACAAAAGCTCTAACAGAAGCCTATTCAGAATCTTAATTGGGCAAGCTAGTCTCCTAGATCACAAAAGTCGCACTATTGTTGCCCAATTAAATAGTAACTCTCTCTCTCTCTCTCTCTCTCTCTCTCTCTATGCACACTCTCTCGTCGCTTTAACGAGCGATAGTGTGCAGAATGGAGAGAGTCTCATCCTGACCGATGGAGGAATCCCCTTCCAGCCACGTCCTTCTGGTGCTCCGCCGTCTTTGATTTCTCCATTAGTAGATTGATGGTCGCCGTGTCGATTCGAGATGTGATAGAGAGCATCGCAGGAGTACTGAAGGAGAGAGAGAATTAGAGATAGAGACAGAGAGGAGATGTGTCAGTCTCGGCTCCAATACTCTCATTGTTAACGTATGTATTCATGCAAGCACAATCTCGTCACACCCAAACCAGTCACTAATGAATAACGTCTGAAACAGGAATTCACTGTTGGAAAGAGAAGGGAGAAAGATACTTTTAGAAAATTAAGTTTTGTATTCAAATCCATGCGTTTCTCTGCTGAACGCGAGACACACCAATAATTGATGAAAACATAAATACAGTCAATATGATCTTCTCACCGCATTCTCTTGTCCCTCAGATACAGGACATCTGTCATTGCCATCGCCCATTGAATGCAGTGAGTGTGTCTGAAGAAAAGAGCTTATACCGTGCCCACTCATAAACTTCATCTATCGCACCCCATTTAGTTTCCCGACGATTGATTCCTACAACCTTTACTCACGCCGCTAAAATTATTCATTACATCTGCCAATATTTTTTTGAGAAAAGAAGAACGAGAAGATCGAATTCCACATTTTATCTTCTAATATCTCCACCAAATGACACACGTGATCAGCAGTTCCTACCTATTGGCAGCAGCCATATGGATGGGAGTCTGCCCCTTCTGATCACACCATCCCAATTGCTGCTTCATGTTCTTCTTCGACAGTGACGTCAGCACCTTCGCACACTCGAGGTAACCTGAACAATAGCCGCAATTATTCTCATGTGTCAAGATGATCATGCTGTAAGGATTTATTTTTCCTGACCGAACCATATCACTTATTATTTATTCGCCAATTCGCTGACCATGTGTTGCGGATGAAACACAAATATTGCGTTTTTCTCTCTCGCGTGTTTTCAATCTCCCACTACCGTACCCTTCTCCATGGCATAGTGGAGGGCGATTCTCAGCTTGGTATCAGTCTCGAGGGCCACTTTGTCCACCAGCACACACGCGCCTTGTTCCACCATCGACGCTTGCATCTAAACAATATTTTATACTATATTTTTTGAACAGTGTAATAATAGAATGCTGATCTCTCAATCAAATGAGAAACGAAACAACGCCAAATTTTGTTTTCTGCGTCTGATTCGTTCACATTACGGTGTCTGAACAAGAAATCATCCCTCCCACTCGATCTCAATAACTCAACAAAACCAAATTTTCTAAAGCCGGTTAATCTCGGTTACTCTATCAAACCGAATATTCTACACCGTTCATTGAGGATACAGAGGCATTGCAATAACTCTTCATTCCCCTCTAACTCGACAATATACCGAATCCTTCCCTCTGACCTTGAGTGCATTGACGAGTACCCTGACTACGGACTGCTTGTCATAGGCAGCCGCCACGTGGAGAGGAGTGAGGAAGAGAGGAGGTCCAGAGGAAAGATCCAGAGTTCCCATTCCGTCGAAGAGCTCAACCAATACTCTTCATGGTGTTCTTCTTTGTTTGTTTCAATGGGCCATCTATTTAACTACCCTTCCCAATTCTCTCATGTAAAATTACATCTGACGGAATAAATAAATTGCAAATGAATAAACGTACAAATTGTACTAGACTGGAGTTTCCTCTGCTGGCCGCGTAGTGTATGGGATAGGATCCATCAGCGTCCTTCCTCTGCAGAAGAGACCCATTCGATCGACACAACGCCTGAGAAAGAAATGCATTATCATTATCCCTGAGATCGTATCGTTTGTGTTTAAATAAAATGCTTGTTGGGTAGGAAATGCCAAGGAATCAATAAACCACCAGTGAGATTTACCTTCACAACCTACTGACAAGAGACACAAGTCTGCCAGTGAGGTCATTATTGGAACCGAACTGATCATTAGAATACACATACTTGTTGAATTTATTCACCCACAAAACACCAATTCACCAGAGCATGAATTGCACAAATATTTGCTGTTCCGTAGACATAATAGAAGGGACATTCTCACCTGGACGACGGGTGTGCATCCCTTGGCCCTCCACACCGCGTGGTGCAACACCGTGCGCCCTTTCCCATCCTGCGCCTCCGTGTTCGCATTCGCCCTGTGAGATTACGGTAGTTAATTTTTTTGTGATTTTACATAAAAATTTTACTTGTACACATGGCGCACATTTACCATACTCGCGCAACTTCGAATCACGTGCAAACATAGTCAAAATAAACAAGAAAAAGTGATTAAGTATTTTTTTTTTAAATAATCGAGTGGTTCAGATATAACACATAATTTCTACGCTGCCGCATGGTTCTTTCCCCTCTACAGTAAGGAAAATGCTACCGATCGAACAATGGCCTCTCCACTCTGCACACTATCTCATCATTCAGTCTGACACTAAAGTGTGCATAATGAAGATTGCACCATTCTATCTACCGTTACCCGCTCTTCCCTCCTACCTGAGTAGCTTCTCGACCACATGGATACTGCTCTTGGATGCTGCATAGTGGAGAGGAGTGAGACCGGAGGAGTCATGGGGAGAGACCTCAGCACCCGCCGAGAGAAGCGTCTCCACGCAGAATTCACTGACGACGTTTTTAAATATTATAAAATTCCTAAATCGTAGCAGTCACGTTCGTGTTTTACACTACCCCGATATCTTCCCGTCTGTCCCTCGCACTCAATCTATCCATCAATTCCATCACAAATCCCCGAAAACTTCAGAATTGACGTGGTTCCGTTTGTGCTTCAAACATATATCGAAGGAAAGACTGCCCCCTGAGATTCAATCAAGTGTCCTTTCCCCGTCATCCCCTCCCCCCCCCCCCCCCTCTCACTTGTGCTCGATGGTGCTGACTGCAGCCAGATGGAGAGCCGTCCTCTGCTTCTTGTCCACGAGGTGCACGTCCGCCCCGCACTCAACCAGCGTCCTGGAAAAATAACCATGCTACTAGCATTCACATAAAATGTCAATAGTTCATATGTAAACTGTTGTACTATATTTTGACGAGTGACATAAATTGAGACTAATAAAGGAGAGTAGAACCCTGCCCGCTTACTTGACAGTTGAAACGTATGAGTGGAAGGAGGAGAGGTGAAGGGCAGTGAGACCGTCTCGCAGTTGACTGAAAATGAAGGAAGATCGGTATCGACCAAAATCTAACATCATTAATGATGTAGGTGAAGTCGAGTTTCACAGAACAATTAATACAATAACATATCATCCGGCACTTATTTGACTGCTTCCAACTAGTGTTGTAGTATCGAGAAAAGATATCTCTCCATTGTCCACACTTTTTAGATGGACAAGATGAGAGTGTGCAGAATAGAGAGAGCCCTTCAACTCACGCGTTCACATCCACATTGTAATCCTTGAGGAGATGCTTGATCACCAATTGATGGCCTGCCCTCGCTGCCACGTGAATCGGCTGGATATCACCGTCCGCCTGCATAATTTAATTATTAAAATAATTAAATAAATAAATAACGGGATATTATTTGAGAAGCTGAAAGGATCTCATTGGAACTAACATCAATATCCAGAATGAATCTTGTTGAAACCATGATTTCACAAGTGTGAAACTTCTAATTTCGGTTGAAATTGAAACCAACCTTGGCATTGGGATCGACTCCATTCTTTATGAGTGAGTCGACGCGACTGATACGACCCTGGAGAAGAGACTGTAGATTACTGCCAATACCCTGCTCTCGTTGTCTCTTTATGTCGTACTCGAATTAATATATATATTTTTAGCTATCTCCATCTGCACACTCTCATCTGACCGGAATACCGAAATGTCATCCATAACTCTTATTTCTTCAAGCAATCCCCTCCTTCATTATAGTGTCCTACAGTATCCTTCCTCCTCCTACCGTACCTGATCACAAGCCAGATGGAGGGGCGTGAATCCTCCCGTCCTCCTCGCATTGAGTGCCTTCCTCACAGCAGGAGCCTTCGATGAGGAGGGAAGCAGCTGAACAGAATTTATTATTAGATATCGTAGAGCAATAATTGATAACATCGAGTGAGGTACTACAGAGTCGGAAGATCGTTCGTTATCAAGATCTTGCTGAAACCCAAAGTTCACAAGCGAGACAGAACCATCGGCTACACAAAATGCCTTACAATCCACAATTTTTGCACTTTTTCTGAATTCTCAGTGACATAAATGGCTTTCCCTCCTATCATTGTATCTCCTTTCACTCCACCCTGTCCATTAGTTTTGCCAGATTGCATAGAATCTCTCTCCATTCTGCACACTCTCTCGACGCCCTTACAAGTGCTAGAGTGTGTATAATGGAGATACTCCTCCTCTCTCCCCATCTACTGACACTGAGATAATAATCGAGTGCATGGCTGCTCTCAGTATGGGCAGCAGCGATGTGTGCCACACTCGTCCCATCAGCCGCCTCTCCTTCAATCGACGCCCCGTTCTCCACCAGACTGAAATAATTCGATTATACCGACAATGTACAACACCAATTGGCCTTGGTGCAATTCCCTCCCTCCCCACCAGATTCCCCTCATAACTCACATGCGAATGGCTCTGATATTCCCCGTGTGGGTTGCATAGTGGAGGGGAGTGAATCCATCGTTGTCTCTCGCATCAATCGGCTGTTCCGTGCGACGGAGCAGGCAGTCTGCACTTTCACTTTATTTACATTTTTTTCCAAATGATATATTTCACTCTCTCACTGATCTTCACTCTCGAAAGTATTTTCAGAGCAAGTCCCCTTTCCAAGCATCCACCATCCTTGGTCTATTGATTCCTATCCTTGCAGTTACTCTGATCAACAGGGAGAAACTATCAGTTCCAAGTTTGCTCCATCCACACTCTCATCGTACCAACAAAGCGATACCCTCAATTATGACTAGACAATAATATGTTTCACCGTCCTCACCAATGGCGCCACTCTTTCCCGTGAAGGCAGCATAATGGAGGGGGGTCCTTCCCCTCTTGTCTCTCCCTGCCAGATCTGCCCCCTGCTCCGATAGCATCACCATGATCTGCAAGAGACACAATTCATATACTAATTACTCAATTTTTTCTTTGAAATTTGTTCCAAAGACAACTTAAATTTTCTCATTTTCTTTCAGTGCTACTCACAGTCAAATCAACAACGAGCTTCACATTCGATTCAACAATACTTTTTGAAACACCCATTCACCAATTCGATATCCAAAAGGAATACCAAACTAAGAGGACGAAAGGGTTGGAACTGATTATTTTACTATGTTGAGAGCTATCTGATCTTACGTGAGGCTATCCAACTCGATTTACCAACCACTTCTGAAACCCGTTGTTGCCGAACATGATCGTTAACTTCAATTTTTTGTTAAAACTTTTAAAATCGAAAGTCGAAATTTGCCAAATGAAAATCACATTTCCGAATTATATCCTAATCAATCAATCTAATCTACAATACTCCTCCTCTCACCTTCTCGTGTCCTCCGATGGCCGCCCAGTGTGCCGCACTCCTTCCCTCCTTGTCCCTGCAACCAAGAGGAGAGAGTACACCATACAATGGTTCATTTCCTTCCACCACTCTATCACAGAGCTCAATATTCAGTGGTGTTCATTCGAAACCTACGATCAATTACAATAAATTATTTTCTTGTCATCTTCATCTACACAAGGATGATACACTGATCACTCGGCTCGCAATTATCAAAACAAATACTATTATTATCAGCTGTAATACTCTCGGCATAACGAATACAAGAAGAGTAAACCCATATCCGAATGGTAATGTCTTCGTCCCTACCGTAGCCCCTGCTCACCTCACGGTGAAGTCTGCATTGTAGTCCAGTAGTAGTCTCACGAAGTTCTCGTTGTTGTAGTAGGCAGCGTGATGGAGGGCCGGAGATCCCTGCTTGTCCGTCTTGTCTGCAATTATTATACTCGTATCTGCTCACTAGTGATGACAAAGCGGCATCGACTCTCCTCATTTTGCGTGATCTCTCGTTGATTAGAGGCGAGAGAGCACGCGAATCGAGGAGAGTCGAAGTCGATTTGTTATCCCTGGTGCCCATTCCAAAGTATCATGGATGAAAGTGGGACTCACTGAGATGTTCGGGGCTGAGTGAGAGTAGGAGGAGGGCCGACTGATAGGAGTTGTGAGTGGCTGCGACGTGGAGAGGAGTCTGCTGCAGCTTGCACGGCGACCACTGATTGGCACCTCAAGGTGATTGGGATGGATTGAATTGGAATGGATCACGGACTAGAAAAGAAAGGGGAATTTCGGCTCCTGTGGAATACTACATATCTGCAGAGAATACTGTTTCCTTGGTTTCAACAACAACAAGGCGATAAAAAAGGGCTGAAAGTTTTGATAGAGAAAACTCACCTACAAAACACCCAGACATTGGGCTACAAATCTTTTGCCGAAAGCCCATGTTTTTTTACACTAGTCTGAGCAACCATTTCGCAATACACGGCTTCAATTTTTACGAGGCACTCAGTTTTGATGAAGAGATTATAGATTCAGAAGAGGGGAAGGAGGAGAAACCCTAATCTCTTCTCGGTCTGCATATATTCGCCCCATAGTCAAACCAACCAAGAAACACTCAAGTAGAGAGAAAAGTCCTAGAAAATGAAAGCTGTCAGAAAATGCGCCCATTTAAGAGCCCGTCAGAAACATGCTTCATAGATCTGTTTTGACTGAAAACACTCGACTAGCACTGCTATGCAGATTGCAGGAAGTGTTGCACTAATTAGGGAGTTCTTTCTAGCTCGTTACCCTACACGAACATTAGAGTATGCCTCCTACCTGATGAGAGTAGTCTATCGACTGCCTCCACATTATCCTTCTGCATGGCTCGATGGAGGGGAGTCCATCTGCTGTGGTCTTTCACGTCCGGGAGAGCGCCGTGCTCTGGAATGAACCATTCGTATCGATGTACTTCCCGTTATCTATCCATCAACAATTATCCGTTTAAAATATCCCGTGATGGAATCAATAAATAATGAATGAATTTGAGCTTTTAAAGGTATTCAACCACCCCATTTCCTTGCCTTTCGGAACAACCAAACTCTTCCGGAGCATAAATATAAACGACACTACCGTAACCCTTCCCTGACTACCGTACTCCTCACCCAGCAGCTGCTCAATGTAGTGGGTGTTGCCCACGAAACAAGCGTAGTGGAGGGGGGCGCACCCAGATGAATCCACCTGGTACAGAAACAATAGTTAGAATTTTTCGTAAGAAAAAGATATCGATAGCGAGCATGACATAAATGTATTAACGTACAGATAGATTGCCTATTTTATCGGTTGAAGTTCTGGATAGTTTCAGCAAACAAACTTGCCGAATATTGAGAATGTTCAATTCTATATTTTGGAATCTATGAATCAGTCACAGAGCCAATAAACAAGTACTGATTGAGCCCCAATCTCTGGTGTGCGTCCCTAAGTTGGAATCAATCTTGAATCGGGTTCCCAAGTTGCCTCCAATCTTGGGAGCAACTTGGGGGACCGATCTCTCGATTCCCAATACTCTCTCGCTTTTACTCGGTACAGGATCCCAACTTGATTCCAACTTGATGTACCATGCGAGAGATCGAGAGAAAGAGACAAAACGAGAGCACGTGGAATGGAGAGATCATGGCGGTCCCCAAGTTGCCCCCAAGCCTGGACGCGACTTCCGATTCGAGCTTGATTCCAAGTTGGGGACGCACACCAGAGATATTCCAATAATCAATAACTAACCTTGTTGACATCGTGAGTGGATGCTAATTCGGCCTCGAATGTAGCGTCATCTCCAGTGAGAATTGATGTGGTGAGATCACTCTGAAATGCACACAATTAGAGGTTTTGCAGCAAGTAGAAGAGATTTGTTATGAATAACATCATCAACTGAGGATCCACACACGATTCGCTACACAACAGCTGCGAGTTTCACAAATAGACTGGCACGGTAAGGATTGTGAAATAATGGGTAACAACTGTCTCCATTTCGCACACAACCTCAAGAGGTCGAGCAAGTGAAATGAAGACAGGCTATTCCATACACCACTGTCTTGCTCTACTTTGGTATTCTACAGCAGTGAGAGGAGAAGAAGAAGCCACTGGGAATGGTGACTACTGAATACTATGCACACGACAATAGCCAACAACAAAACTAACTAGAGTGGGGGGAGGGATCGATGGATCCACTCTAAGATGCACATCGAAAACAATCACACACTCAAGACAAGTCAGGGACCGAATTAGGACTCAAACAAAAGCGGCAACGATACGATTCCAAGCGAGAAACTGATTAGAACGGACGCTCTTCACAAAAGCATTCAATGTGTTTCGCATACCAAAACGTTGTGGAAGAATGGCGAGATCAGGGAAGTGATAGCGGAGGCCGGATGAGCCATACTTAGATCTTAAATTGATCACTGATTTGGGGGGAATCGACACAGAAATGTGCAATGACGCTGCTAGGTAAGCGAGAAAAACAACAAGAAGTATCTCCCTACGCGGAGAAAAACCGGAGCGGTTGTGGTGAGGTTGTGTTTGTGAGACAGTGAAGTGATCACCTGCCCACTCGAGGCCCAAAATACAAGTCATTTTCAGTGGGAATTCATTCCGGAATGGTGCCAGAAATAAACTAGAGTATGTGATGGACGGTGCGAGAAGCCATAAAATAACCTTTTCGAGTGAAATTTCGATGGAAATCAAGCCAACTAACCTCGTGGAAGAATTGAGTGTCAGCAAGTTCGTCGGGTAGTTTATCGTCTAGATCCTCAATGTTCTCCTGCTGACCGGCGAGATTCAAACGATGTTCCTCACTGTCGTGGAAGATCATTCGTCAGCATGTACTCGGTCACCTGACAGAACCGCACCGACACCTGAAAAGGGCCGTCGGCTAATCGATCGTCAAAAAATAATGACAAAAAACATAACGAAATTGAGAGTCAATTGCGAAAACAACCAAACGCGTGAGTAGGGTCTATTTCTCTGACCGGAAGAGCTTTTCCGGCAAATGCGATGGTGGGATTTTTGGAAACGGCGAAAAGCAGAAAGCGGGAACTTGAAATTTTACTTTCAAAATTGCCCTCCTAGTATAGGTGATTGGGCAAAATTTCAGGTGACCTATAAACAGACATCGTCTTCCCGGGGGTGGGGGGGGGGGGGCGCAAGTGACTAGTCGTGGAAAAAGAGTAGTGGGTTCCCTAGAAACACACACTCATCCAGAGTAACTAGAAACAACACAATCATGCATTCGTTTGATGTGCACATGGATGCATCCGGATGCCCTTCATACATAAGAACAAATCGTGAGCGAAGCTGTGTCGAGCGTTTTACGTTTCCTCGCGAAAGCAATAAGCGAGCAAGTAGTAGTTTGAAAAATTCACAAGTTGGTGCGTAAGGGAACGGTGATCCGTCCCTGGTGCTCAACATACAGGTTAGCGAAATAAAGGATCAAAACAAATACAAAAAAAAATGATTTTGAAAAAAATATACTCGAATCTAGATCCAGTCCTCCCATTAGCTTACAGTAATCTTTTGAAATGCTGGAACCGGCTCTGAATATATTTTGGCTCTCATTTCTGGAACTGATTTTAAAATATTTAAAATACTTAAAATTATTATTTACAATATTCAAATTAATATAAATACTGTTCATGCATATAATCTACGGCTATTTCAGATATTTTAATAATAATTTAAAGATCATGTGTGGTAGTAGTCCCTTTTTACTTTTATGTTTTTTTATTGCGTCAGATGCGAGCTATTCCCTTCTGAAAAATAGTGAGATCTAAGTCTGGTTTGTTATAGAAAGGTCACTCATCCATCCCATCTTTCATCTATCCTTGGTCAATCACCTATTTTTTTTTCCCAGTGGGGCACCAGCAAAGTGGTTATGGTATCTAAGGCTGCCCAGTGGTTTCCCAGACTTGGGAGGGGTGGGGGGCAGGATGGTCAAATCCTTCCCAGTGGTTTCCCAGCAACATATACGCAATCATGCGGTAGATGCTGTGCACCCCTAGTGCTGCATTTCGCATTTCGTTTGTTAAACTTTATCAATTGATTCCTTTCCCACATGCATACTGTGTTTGTGTGATCTTATTGGCTCTACCACACTTGTGCAATCTCCCAGATTCCATCTGATCTCATATACGCCATATGAGATAAATCGCGAGAGACTCGAAAGGATTGGGGTATTCACGTGCTTAGGAAATAGTTTCCCCGATTCCTCTAAAAGCAAAACTTGAGTACTTCGAATGATGCCCTATGAAACTACGTTAGCCAAATTTCGATATCGGATCACATCTCCGAGTATTTATAGGTCATAGTGGGTTCCCAATGTTTTTTTTTCCAAATTCACCTCAGGAAAAATATCATAACTTGCTCCAAAAATGAAGCTAGAGAGAATTCTAAAAAAGCAGGAGGCAAAGGGTACCTACCTCCACCCCCCCCCCCCCCCCTCCGAGGGGGGGGGGGTGGAGGTAGGTACCAGTAAGTATCACTCTTCGGGGCTTCTTGTAGTAATTCCGATTTGAAAAGTTAGATATATTTTTGGAAAACTGAAAGACCCGCTCCAGCGCATGGACGAGGAATGACATCCTCAACAGAAGAAAGGTTGCCCTTTGCCTCCTGCTTTTTTAGAATTCTCTCTAGCTTCATTTTTGGAGCGAGTTATGATATTTTTGCTGAGGTGAATTTGGAAGGAACCCACTATGACCTATAAATACTCGGAGATGTGATCCGATATCGAAATTTGGCTAACGTAGTTTCATAGGGCATCATTCGAAGTACTCAAGTTTTGCTTTTAGAGGAATCGGGGAAACTATTTCCTAAGCACGTGAATACCCCAATCCTTTCGAGTCTCTCGCGATTTATCTCATATGGCGTATATGAGATCAGATGGAATCTGGGAGATTGCACAAGTGTGGTAGAGCCAATAAGAGCACACAAACACAGTATGCATGTGGGAAAGGAATCAATTGATAAAGTTTAACAAACCAAATGCGAAATGCAGCACTAGGGGTGCACAGCATCTACCGCATGATCTGGAAAACCACTGGGCAGCGAGATGAGAGATGGATAAGGAAGAGATTGGTTGACTCTTCATGTCATATCGTACAATGCTTTGCTGAGGACCGAGTGTCCAACAGTGAGAGACATTATGTAGTGGAAGGCATAAGGAGAGTGATGCGGTACGCATCTTGGTTGGGCTGATATCTCTATTTCACTCACAATCAGATAATATTTTAATCAGTAGGGATCTGTCTGCATTAGTAGGTGATTGACCAAGGATAGATGAAAGATGGGATGTATGAGTGACCTTTCTATAACAAACCAGACTTAGATCTCACTATTTTTCAGAAGGGAATAGCTCGCATCTGACGCTATAAAAAAAACATAAAAGTAAAAAGGGACTACTACCACACATGATCTTTAAATTATTATTAAAACATCTGAAATAGCGGTAGATTATATGTATGAACAGTATTTATATTAATTTGAATATTGTAAATAATAATTTTAAGTATTTAAAATATTTTAAAATCAGTTCCAGAAATGAGAGCCAGAAAATATATTCAGAGCCGGTTCCAGAATTTCAAAGGTTACTGTAAGCTAATGGGAGGACTGGATCTAGATTCGAGTAAAAAATACTCAGAACCGGCGATTCGATCCGGCAATAAGTACATTTTGGTGAACGTCGAAGTCCGCGAGTTTAAATTTTAAAGAAATCGGATTTATCGATTTTTATCGATTGTTAGTTCACAAGACGATTCTATGGCCTCCAATAAATTAAGATGGATTGATTCCATTGGTTTCAAGCACTTGAAATATATTAATCTATTCCAAATTATCTACGATTGACGACTAATCGAGAACAGCGGTTAAGAAATATCGGTCGACGTGTTGGTCGCGTTACCGTGTTTTTGATCAATTTGAGTGTCGATTTATCAATTTTTGGTCCACGATTTTTGTTCTGTGACCAAGCTTTCAGTACCGGTATTCAAATGAGCACTTGCATCACTCAATCCCGGAAGAAATAAATCAAGAACGTGATATTTCTTGCCTTTTTCTGTGGCTGTTGATCAAGGACCGTTGCCACATTTCGTCCTCAATTATTGGTACTCCTATTCTCTGATTGGTCGCGTCCCTCGCGCTTATCTCTAATCAGTTCCGCCCTTTACCGTATTGCCAGCCGATAAGGAAAGAACACTGCTGCTGCTCACTAGGGCGACGTTTAGGTGCGCGCTGTGACTTCTGGCACCCAGAATGTTCCTTCCTTCTCTCTCTTCTCTGTCGTCCCGCCTCCACTTCTCTCATCTCTTTGCATCTTTTACCCTCTTCCCTCCCTCGCTCTTGCATCTTTTCAGCTCGCTCGCCCCAGTGTCATTTTGTGCGCTTTAGAGAGACTCTCCCATGACGAAACTCTTTCCTGACTCTGTGACCTACCCTAAATGTCGCCTTTTCTTTATTTTCCCTCTAATATCCACGTAATATGTGACTCTCTCTCTCTGAAATGGAGACCTCTCTCCCTTCTTTTTGCGTCCGAGAGTACCTCATTTCTGAGTGCGTCAAACACTCATCTGAACCGACAACGTTTTCTTCCCTTGTCCTCTCCTTGCTTCTCTAACCGTCGTCCATTCTAGTATCTCTCATCCGCCTTCTAACTTTTCTCTTCCCGGTGCGCTCTGCCCCTCTCTTCTCCTCTCCTCCTCCTCCTTCTCCTTCTCCCTCTTCTACTCGCTCTTTTTGCTACTCGCTCTTTTTGCGTTTGTGTGTGTCTCTCTGGCCGTGTCTCATTTTCCTCCTCTTCTGCTACAATCCGTTATTTATAACTCCTCATCACCCGCGGTATCCATGTTTCAACACATATTCATGTTTGCTTTATCTATTTTCGGGGCCATTTCGAGAATGTAATTTGATAGTCTGACGCGGCTTCCGCCTACTTTCGCCTCGAATCACGAGCTTTAAAAAATATTATTTTACTTTTTAAAATATTTATTTACAGGCAAAATGCGGCTGCTCGTTGCGAGTCGTCACATGTCGCGCAGTCCTGCTGTCATCCGACTGCTCGCTTCCCAGGTAGGTCAAAGACAATCATCTATCGATTAGAAAATAATAAACAGTTCGATATCTATCCATTTTGAATTTTAAAGAGCCTCTATGTGTGTGAGAGAAAAGAGCAAAAGTGCAGGCTATTACGTCACTCCATCTTCCAATAGTCAATGGAGGTCACGATGGTGCCCGTTTTCATTGCGCCCTGCTGTGCGATTCTAGTAGTCTCCAGATAGTGTAAACTGTGATAGCTCAACTGTCTTGTAGTGTGCCAAGTGTATCCCTCGTCGTTGAGTTTGAATACTTTTGTCGATCGTTGGAGTACTTCTATCCCACTAAAGTTAGTTTTCAAGCAAACGAGGCCTGGTCACGGGATATTTTGGATGCCACTGAAGGACATGGGAGTAAACAGGGATCATGAGGAACATGGAGGGATGGGCGAAAGTGAGGGAAAGAGGGGGAGAGAAAGAGCAGTTCGGAATTAGAATTGGACCGCGTGATTCCCAATTGGGCAAACAACAACAGACGTAGTCACGACGGTAGCCACATGACTCACATTTAATCCCTCAAAGAACACTCAATTGTTTGGGCCCGGAGAATAATATTCTGCGGAAAATATCAATCACGCCTTTAGTGTTAGTGAAATGTCGATGATTTTTTTTATTTTTATCTTACACCATTGAAAGTTAGTAGGATGATACCAGTAACAATGATCATCTCAGGCCTCTCAACCTGCATCTGGCCAGCCCCCTCCTTCTCCTTCTCCTTCCTCGCCTGCCTCTCCTCCCATCACTTTCCTTCCTGTGAACGCGGCATTGGCCAAGGAGATCGAGGACAAATTCGCCGCTCTCGATCCATCCTTCAGGAATACAAAGGAGGCATTTAAGGTGAGGAGAGAGGAGGGAAGAGAATATAGAAGAGGGGGAAGGGTAGGAAGGAGGAAGTAGTCGTTGGCCTCTCACAGGAAACGTAAAAAGATGAAGACGTGAGAAGAAGAAAGGAAGATATTATAAGTGATATTATATTGGATATCAGTGGAGATGATACAATAGAACGTGTTGAATCGACGACTTATAGTTGATCGTTGACACTTGAAATCACCAGTCATCTCTAACACAATCTGTTCTTTCTCAGTCCAAGTCCAATCTCGATTTGATGCGAGCCCTCGTCGTGCTCAGAATGTGTGCAGTGAAGCCACTCGTGAAGAACAATCAGGTGAGAGATGATCTCTGAACTTTGATCTCTCAGCTTCCAATCTGTGATATAGTATTTAGTTGATCTTTCCTCATTGTAGATCGTCCTTGCCTCGATGCGCCGTATCCTCGGCAAGAGCCTCTTCAAGAAGGTATTTTATTTATTTAAAAAATTATATTTCAAACGTTAAAATAAAAATCTTCCAGGCCCTCAAGAACAGCTTCTACGGGCATTTCGTCGCTGGCGAGACTACCGAAGAGGTTTGTTGTTGTGTTGTTATTCTTAATATTTAATAACATATTTTTGTTTACATTTTAATCATGTAACAATGTTTTTGTTCGTCCTCGATGGATCTTGTCAGTTGAGCCAATAGAGAGATAGCAATCAGAGATGGGGCAACTGCTTGCGTGTGAAAGAGAGAAGAGGAAGAGGAAAAGATGGGGTTCAAAGGGTCATTCGACGAGGAAAGAAGAGAAATGGGGCAGAATGTCATCGAAAAATGGAGGGAATGGGGAACCACGTGGTTTGGTGCTTTCAGCGAAGCACATGTTCTCAACAAAGATTCGGGATTAGTTTTTTCGCAATACTAATCAACAATACTTCAATTGATTTCTTAGTAAGATAGAGTGGGCGTATGTCATACGATATTCCTTCTCCAGTTACCGTATCCCATGTACAGGTAGGTCACACGATCGAGCGTCTCAAGCGATTCGGAGTCAAGTCCATCCTCGATTACTCAGTGGAGAGCGATCTCAGTCACGATGAGGTGAATTTTTCTTTAGACATTAGTAATTCAAAAGTGTTGAGTAGAGTATGTAATTTCTCTATGCATAGCTATCTTTGGCACATAATTTAGAAATGCTTCAATGCCTGTTACTTAGATCTTTCAACTGCAATGGCGTCATTTTCTTTAGTAGTAATGTAACATTAATCGGTATAATATTAAATACAATCATTTAACAATTGGCAATTATCAGGCGGAACAGAAGACGAACGCGACGTCTTCGATGGAGGCAGATGTGTCCCCGCCTGTTAGTTTAGCGTTTCACTACTTATCTTAATCCAAGAATAGAATGCTATCAAGAGGTATCCAAAGATATCCAGAGACTGCTACAATACACATTTAGTAATGGCTAGAGCTCTATCTCTCTATCCTGTGAGTGTAGGCAAATGTGGTCTACGGTGCGTAAACGAGTAAATACGAGCAACTGAAGGGGAATGAGCGGAAGATGAAGCTCGTCTGAGCTGAAAATACCGTCTCACCTCTTCTGCTTGTTAGATCACTACGCATTTCTGCAACACTGGAAATTTTGGCGAATAAATAATAACAATAAAATATTAATGATTGTGATTATCTCAATTCTCTTGACAGGCGATCGTGGACACTGGAGTGGTTGACTCGGCGACGGTTGATCTGACTCACGAGAGATACTCTGCCCATAAGGACTTCGCTGATAGAAGAGTCAATGTCCATGCGGCGAGGTGAGAATCACTATTTAGTGATACTGATGGTTAGAGGTTTCAAAATGAGGATGTAATCAGCAGTTGGGGTTCCCTCAATGTTGAGAACATACATTCATACCTAAACAAAACCTCTATTATTTTATGCCGATAACACTGTTTTTCAAAGTGACGATGTAAGCAACAATATTCGCTCGCTTTTTGTCAATGCGTCCTCAACCTGTCGTCTAGAACAAATAACACTGACATCGAAAATGGTCAATACACTCAAATCACGGAGTTAGCCACCCTTCTGCCACCCTATCCCTCCAAGGAGATGTTCGGGGCGTGATGATAAAACTCATTATTTGAGATTAGATTACTTTTTTACTTTTAAATATAGTTTTGATCTCGGTATTAATGGGTTTCGCCTAGCTGGTCTCAAAGGTGCGAGTAAAAAGTAACTAATGGAAAATTAGTGCAAATGATATTTTGCTGCTTGCAGGACGTACATCTACGAGGGCGAGAAGGCGTGCGACATCAACAGAGACGTCTTCTGCGAGTCGATCGACGCCGTGGCCAAGGCATCTGGAGGAGAGGGATTCGCTGCCATCAAGATCACCGCTCTCGGTGAGAGGGGAATACAGTAGTCACGGAGGGAACAGACAGCCACCAATATACAAAAGCAGTGGAATAAGTCGTGCAATGTTGCTTGCATACTCTTTAGAAATCGAAGTTTTCGATGCTCTATAGATAGGGATTTTGTGCGTGCAGAGGATACGGTAGGAGTATGAATTGATGGATTGATGCTTAGGTCGTCCGGCGCTGCTGCTGCGTCTGTCTGAGTCGATCGCCCAGACACACAACTTCTTCAAGGTATACTTCGAGGGGGAAATGATCCCGGTGATCGTAGGTCACATATGGGACATGTAACGGGCGGATAGTGATTCTTTCAATGGTTCTGTCGTTGGATGAAAATCAAATCGCACACTCTTTCATTCTCGGCGACATTGGGTGTCACTGAGATTCTAAAGCTCCAATGATGGGTAGTGATCAATATCCTGCGTATTTTTTTTCAATTTTCCCATTATTATTTAAGCATAGACGTTCCGAATATAATAATATTTTATCCCGACATATCTAGCGAAGGTTACATTAGCATACCGTAATCCTTTCACCAGGCGTTGACGGGAGACTCTCTCGGAGGTCTGCAGATAAAGCGAATCAGCAAGGATCAATTCGCCCAGAAATTAAAGGTAGGAAATATCGGTGGTGAAAAAATAATCACCAGGTGCCGCGATGCTTCGAGAGGCGCACATGTTTTCAATAACCAGTCGGGATTTGCTTACACTCGTTTCTTTTGATAAAAATTAATTGAATTTTAAAATGAGAAAAACAGATGTTTGACTTGCAGAATTTCGGCGTGAAGATCGACAAGGAGATCATCGAGCAGTGGTTCGAGACCGTCGACTTCGATAAAGATGGTGAGTGAGAGGAGGGGCGACGATTGCTAGAAGAGGGGAATTGTCAGGTTGATGCCGTACCGAAATCACTTTTGACCCAGCGGCTCTGGGCTCCACACAGTATTTGTAACAGCTGAATTAAGGTCTCATTCGATGATTCGAAAATTTTCAGTTTATAAATATAATACAGAATCCAGTAGCTGCAGGCGGATATTGGTCTTTTCTACGTATTACACCGCCGCTTGGAGATCTTCAAATGATCGTAAACATCAGGAAATATAAATTGAACAATTGCAGGTTTGGTGGACTTCCACGGTTGGGATCAGCTGCTGGAGGACAACCAGAAGCTGGGACAGATGTTCAAGGTACATTGGGATATCCATGAATAGACCCAGATCGGCAGTTACAATGATGATATGGGATTTTACTTGGCTATGTTTGTTGGTTCAAATTGCTAATTCATGCTGCGTTCCCAATATGTTAGACGGCAGAAACATGATGTATGTGAGAGGGTATGTTGGAATAAGAATGTGCCTATTATTTTCGTTAACAATTATGCGGGTGCGTTTTATGGGGTTGAAACTTCAATGCAAGATATATTCGAGATTAATTCAAAGGCAGAAGTTACTATCGACCGCTGTTTACCTACTGTAATCTAATATTACCATACTCCCTGCAGGTGCTCAATATCAAGACGGGCAAGCTTGAGCCGCTCATCCAGAATCTCACGCCTCAAGAAGAGCAGGAGGTACTGTAGTCGAGAATACGGTTGTCCCAAATATATCTAATCAATATCTTGCAGTTCACGAACATGATCCAGCGCACGGTCGAGGTGGCCGAGTACGGTATCGCCAGAGGCATCAGGTGTGTTAGTCACTGAGAGAGTTCGTGCAGTATGTGCAGTAGGCATGTTTTCGCCCGATTTTCCACTTTCTCCATTCTGCAAACTTTTGTCTGATTGACTGTTCATGGAGTGTGCAGAGTGGAAAGGGTCTCCGTATTATACAGCCTGTCAATAAAAGGGCCGTTGTGAATATTGCGTAATGATGATGCAATCACTCCTTGCAGACTGATGGTAGACGCTGAGCAGACGTACTTCCAGCCGGCCATCTCCCGAATGGCAGTAGCCATGATGAAGAAGTGACGTTGCTTTTGATATCAGATTCCCTCGACTTATTGTTGAATCATACCGGGAAACTAATATATGAGAGGGGTGAAACGGGAAGTGGTAGGGGGAAATATGTTAATTGTATCCCATCTGTTCCGAACCATCCATAGTCGTAAGAGATTGTGCTGATAGGGGTGTTGAATTGGTGAATCGCGGGATGGCCTTTTTAACGTTGTTCTGCATAATTCCAATCGCTTTTCAATCACGAAATTGCATGACGAGGTTTACAGTATTTGAGCATTATTCATTTTTCTAGCCATTTTTGTGCTTGCCAATCAAGAAATGTGATTAGCTTGGATATGAAACACCCATGGTGCGGGTACTTGTCCTCTTTGATTACACTCATCATTACAGGTACAACAAGGACCGCGGTAACATCTTCAACACGTATCAGGCCTATCTGAAGAATGCCCTGGACGATATGGAGTGTGACATGCAGAAGGCAAGACGGTGAGGGTTCTGGCCTCGGAATTCAGCTCTCAATTTTGCACGCTGCAGCTGACCGGCGAGATAGTGTGCATGGAGAGAGCCCAGTTGTAACAATTAGGCTGTTCGACACGAGATGCCAAAGCTAGCAAATATCTAACCTCCAGATATTTTTTATTTCGTCTGAAGCACTACCGGATGGTACACATTATATATTCAGATTTGCCTTGTGACATGATGATCTTTGATCTCTATTACAGTGAGGGATGGCACTTCGGAGCGAAGTTGGTGCGTGGAGCGTACATGGATCAAGAGAGAGCGAGAGCAGAGGCCATCGGATATGAAGACCCAATCAATGAGAATTATGAGGTGGGATACGGTGGATAACAGTAATCAGACGAGTATCGATATCTGACTTTTCTTGTCCTTAGTTGTTCCAGCAGTCCAATCACTTGTAGCATGAAGAACTCTAGTGGTAGTTGATAAACATGCATGCCGTTATTCGGGTAGAGTTAGAGTTGGCGCTCAAATTGAAGCCAGTAAATGTACACCCCTTTTTTAAATGAGCCATCCTACTTTACGTTTCGTCATTCTGATATCTGAGGTTTGCGTTGTGATTTAGCAATGCGATCTGCATAGTTCTTCATGAGAACATTATAGTTCACTTGATATTCCCCTTGACCTTTGTCATATTCACTCTTTTCCTATTTGGACAGAATCTGTAATTGACTGAATTATTTAATTGCAGGTAACTGGCCGTCAGTACGAGCGCTGCCTCACGAGAATCGCCGACGAGTTGGCGAGACGGTATTATCTAAATGAACTTAGTTCTATACGTAGTAGACGAAACATACTTTGGCCATCCGAATCGAAAAGATATTCCCTTTTGAGAAATATTTGTTCCAAAAAAAGAATTAACAAATCGCTAGTCGCTTTCAATTACTCATTGTCATGTGAAACATCTTTGCACCTAGAATCACCAAATATATTATTATCGAAATAATCTGTTGCAGTGGTCGCGGCAACGTCTCCGTGATGATCGCCTCTCACAACGAGGATACCGTACGATTCGCCACCAATCTCATGAGGGTACGGTATTACAGTAACTCATTGGTTATCGATAATAGATTATTTTATTGTTTTCTGTAATTTTGGAAGTTTTTCCAGTAATACGAAGGGATACGGATTGCTTTAGAAATATCAATTGCTTATAACAGTATATTGTTGGAGTATTGTATCCAATTATCGATTTTCTCTGTCAGGAACGTGGGATCGCTCCCAGTGAGCGTATCATGTGCTTCGCCCAGCTATACGGAATGTGTGATCAGGTACGATAATGCAGTGCAAATATGAATGAAGAGTTAGAATCCTTGGTGTTTATGATGATTTCAAGCGTCGATCTTGATTGATGTGAGGACCAGCTCTCGAAGAATCAGTCGATGCCTTTTCTAGTCCTCTCAAAATGATTAACGAATTCTCTAGACGTTTTATCTCAATCTACTCGTTGAGGTCTCGTTCTCCCTGGGTCAAGCTGGCTACTCAGTCTACAAGTATCTCCCCTATGGTCCCGTCGAGGATGTCCTACCGTATCTCTCCCGTCGTGCACTCGAGAACGGTAGTGTGATCGAGAAGGCCAAGGTGAGCGACGATTACTATATCAAGAATTTGCTCGTGTTTCGACTTGGCGACCTTTCCTAATGCGCGCACCACCTCAGGTCGAGCGAGGTATGCTGTCATCGGAGCTGTGGAGACGCATCTCCGGCGGCCAGTTCACCTACAAGCCCTAAGCAGGTGCACATTACGGGTTACGGTAGGTGCACACGCTATACCACACCACCACCGAACGACGTACGATTACGGTAGTCGAGTAATATCGATTGATTGTTGTGTGATAGTGGTTTTCCCCAGTTACGTTCGCATGTTTTGCCCTCTTATTGCAGTACCGTTGATTGTTAGAAGTTTATTTCATTATCTACCGATGATTTGTTTTATTGCCCGAGTAATTCTCCACCATTCATAGACCCATTTATCTAGATTGATCACATCATTGTCTGTTCCATACCCTTCATCCCCCGTTCCACTCCTATTTGTGCTCTTTTACCTCGAATCATCCTAATTCAATACTAAAAAACTGCGAGAAAAATATTTTTTCGAGCCCAGGGAATAGGTTTACAATTAGTTCCAGTTTTGTTTTCGTTTGTGTTTCTTTCCGAAGCATAATTTCGAAAATCTCTTTCCATAATTTCCCCTCTCAAAGAGCTTGCAATCACATCTCCGTAGTATAATTTGCATACTTAGGGTATTGATCGATCTTTGATCTACCCCAGTCCTTCCCCCTTTACCATTTTCTCAACTCAAATAGGATTAGATCCCTACTCGTTTCCCCGTTCTTGCTAATTAACACGATAATATCTATCGCTTTAGGCAAAGCTAAGTTGCTTTAAAATCTCCAGAGATAGTTTTATCAATTCCCATCCCGTGAAATCTGATTTTCCCGTGATATCTCGACATTTTTATTGTGGTTGAGAATTCGCCGGATAAAGTGTTCGAGAATTAACAGTCTCTGTTTCTCTTCAGTGTTTACGCTCAGTGTTTACGCGAGAAATGCATAGTCACGCTAATTGTCGGATAATTAGGATCATTAGAGAAGAGAAGAGAAGAGACGGAGGTTGCGTTTAGAGCAGACAATTGCAACTGAATGCGATGAAAGTTTGATGGCTTGAGTCTCCATTGCACTCCGGGAGGTCGGAATACTGCTTTGAGATGTCACTATGACTTGGAATGAGTAAGTCATGCCAAGTCTCATTTCCTGATCTCTCTCTTCTTATTTTGCATTCTCAATCGTTTCTCCGTCTTGAGATATCAAGAAGGGTAGATTCTTCTCTGTTCCTTCCTGATCCAGTCTCTTTTACTCCCTTCAAGCACTTTGTTCCGCGTACTTTCAGCCATAACTCGCAGGCAGATTTCTCTTCGCATTAGTGCCATGCCATGATCATTGGAGTGAATGATCCCAAAGTGAGAAGAGGGGAAGGAAGAAGCACTCCCTGTTTATTTCCATTTGAATGATCGACAGATGTTACTAGATCCATCTTTGACGGTGAGATATGCAGATCATTTTGAAACGTTTGTCAGTCATCATTTCTAAACTGTACTGTCGACCCTGCAGTTGTTTCACATACCTACCTGGTATTAGAGATGTCATTGCGATGCTCAGGTCTCTCCATTCTGTAGACTATTTCGTCGATAACATAGTGTTGTGATGGTGAAAACAGAAATGACTATTGTGCCTACTAGGTTGCCTAGTAGGGCTATTCGGGCTTTGCGGGCCCGCAATCGCGCGTCTCTCTCTCGCCTCTCGATTGCATTCCCGCAATGAGAATTGCGGGCCCGCAATCCTCCTCCCGCCCAATCTGAGGAGGGAAGATGCTTTCATTCACCCGCTGCGCTCTAGTCTGCGCGGGTTTGAGAGAGGAGGCGGAGGCGGGCGGAGCGGGAGCGGAGGAGCGCTCTCTGGGCGGGGGGAGGATTGCGGGCCCGCAATCGAGAGGCGAGAGAGACGCGCGATTGCGGGCCCGCAATTCCGCAATCGTTTAGCCAACCCTATTGCCTAGTACCTCGGTGTATCTACCGTAACCCTTCCCCTTCTCTCGTTTGTCCATGAACTGTCACTCAATTGTCTCTCCTTCTCATCATCATCTCATTATTTCTCCTTCTTCGCAATTTAGCAACAATTCCACATGCTGATTGACTTACGATACAACCTGTTGCCTCTTCCGAAGGTTAGAGAAGGCGAGAGAGTGGGAGAGATGGAGAGAGAGCAGAGACTTCACCTGGTGAATAGTTATGAATGATTTATGTGATCCTCTGCCCTCTATATTATTGCTCAAGGGTATTGCGAATCGCTCTACGATTTACTGCTAGACTTCAATTGCTGTAGCCAAGTAAGTACCAATTGAATGAAATCATGAATGTCTTTGCGGTTTTGACTCTCTCGTCGGTTGCACAGCAGTATTTAGAATTGAGAGGGCTGCAAATTGAATCGGCATCCCTATTGATATTATAGTCGTGGAATCTTGGGATTCCCCTCGACCTGAGGTCATTCAGGATGACTCATTCATTGCTGGTAGAGTGACAGACGGTTGGAAGTGTTCTCAACCATGCAATTGACTCTAGACCACCCAGGGAGAGACACGGGGGACTACCAGACAGGAAACCACTCGATTCTTATTGAAAAGACAGCTGTGACAATGACTCTCGATCTCATTCGATTATTGGTTCCTTCCGGGTGCAGCTTCCGGTCCCTCTGGTTCCATTTCTCGGTGTCAATCTGGTTCCACGATGGTACCATGACGGTACCAGCTTATTTTCGATAAACTGCCACCATTCCATCTCTTCACGCAATTACCACTTGCTGCCTTTCTTTTAATTATTTCCTCTTAATTGGAGAAGAAGCAACTTAGCGAGTTTCGAGGCAGTTTCCTATCGGTCCCCGACTGTTTCTCTAAGTGGAAAAGTGTTCGATAAGACTGTAGAAGGTCTACGCCGAGTAATCCATTATTTAGCTTCAATCCTATGTGTTTCACGCGGAATTCAACCTTCTAATATTCGGAGTCTGTTCAATAACTACTTCATTTGGTCTGGATACTCTAAATAGGTTCTCCACTTTTTCCTCCAGTCCCAGAGTCTCAATCCAATCTTGTTCGTGGCTGAGTCTAATTTGTTGTGGAAGAGACAACGGAGCCTCGACCCACAATCGGTGATTTACAGTTTTCAAGGGAAGAAAAAGAGGAACATGCTCGTGGGTAGATCATAAACTCCACCCTTCCTTCTTCTTCCCATTTTCTCTCCCCCCCTCCCTCTTGTTCCTCTCTTCTTCTTCTTTCCGTTGCGTGATCTACTCTATCTCTTTCCCTCATTTTATCGTCGCTCGTTCGGGATTGGCTCTGCTCAATAAACCGCGAGAGAAAGACAGCCAAGGGAGTGGTTTGAGAGATAGACGGATCGTCTGTTTGGACTGAAGACTCTCATGGACTGCTCTAACAAAAAGAGGCAGAAACGCGCCTCCCAGTCTGCCCAGTTGGGGGTCATCCCTGCCTATAGATAGGTAGAGGTTATTTCACGTTTTGCAGTCATCAATAGGACTTCGCTATGGTGAGCTGAGCTGTACGGCTGATCGATAGGTTGGACTATGTAACCTACACTGTCCAAATTGTTTCTAGAGTTCGTGATCTTTGCAGCGCTGTCACAATTGTGTTTCCCCATTGCCTAGTGATCACGCAATTCATCCAGTCCATTTCTGTCTCTCTCACTTCTCAACTTTCCCTCTATAATAGGTCTCTCTTCTCGTCCATTAGTAGGGTAGGATACGCCCGTCTGAATATTCGATGGACTCTCTTTCCAAGGAGAGGAAGAAGCGTTTCACTCACTTTGCATGCTGCCCTACTCGACCTTGTAGTCAGTTTTCTATCGACGATGATCTTATTCTTTCTATCGTATCCGTAGTCTATTCTCTCTTGAGAGGTTATTACTACGTTACAGGATCGAATAATGCTGTCTCCATTATGCAAAAAAGGTGTGCAAAATAGAGCGAGCTACTATTCGGTTGGAATCATCGCTAGTTGTTACTGGAATGTCATTGGCATCTCTCTCGCTTCTCATCTCATCACCATTCCAACTCATTATAATCATGCCTCTACTAATGGCCAAGAAAAGCAAGTGCCAATTGGGAATGCTAACTACTGGTGATGCCATTCCGACCATGACTATCTCCATGCTGCACAGTCTATAGCCGGCCAGAGCGACGAGGGAATGTGCAAAATGGAGAGAGTCTCTCACCCCATTGTGCCTCTCTCCCCGTGTCACTTCTCATCACTCTACTGTCTCTAACTGACTCCATTCCCCATCCAGAGAGAGGAGAGGCTTCCACTGTTGACACCACTGATGTATTTCAATTGTGACTCTCTCTCTGCCCTGCACACTATCTCGCCGGTCAGACAGATGAGAGAGTGTGCCGAATGGAGAGAGCTGATACGATGTGCCTAGTTGACACCATTGTGGTCACTCATCGTTTTAGTCTCGCTCGAATTGCAACTGGCTTTCTTTGGATCATTCCAAGTAAATGAACACAATCGGTTGTAGACTTTTTATGTAGGCTCGAGTTTGACCCTACCCTTATGCATTGATTCTCATTGTCTTACCTTTCTTCTCTTTTCTTATTCACCCCTTCTCAGTAACATACGATATCTATCTATCTAGATGACTAAGTTGAGTACTATTTTATTGGTAGCAGACTGGATCGTTCCTCCATGGTTTCATAGAGTCTATCTGCTCGATCTTCCCACCCATCTTTCTCTAACTTGAAAGAGGATCCCGACCATGCGACACTTATTCATATTTGAAGGACTCTTCCTACTGTCACTTTGCCTGTCTCTCTCCGATCCACACACTCTCTCGCCTCTCTCTGCCTTCTCTGTTCCCTCTCACTCCTCCTCTCTCTCGTCTCAATCTCACGAAGAGAGTGATTTACAACCACCTGGACTCCCTTATGAGGTCCGACCGGGCATGACCGGTTGAGAATCGCACTAATTTGCAAAGTGCACGCTTTTTTTGAGAACGCCTAGCGTAAGTTGAATCTCCTGTCATCATCACTACGTAATATATTTCATTCCTATTACCTACCTTTCCTAATGCCATAATATTGGCAGTTTTCGCATATACAAATGACGAGCTCGGCTAGATATAGTAGATTAGTGCCAATTTAACAATATTTAGTCGAAATGCATATCTTTGGACCGAAAATCTCGTTTTAATGAATTCTTCAGTTCACTTAAATTCTTGAATTTCTCGCTCGTCTGGTAATTAGTTTCTGGTCGTTCGTTTTATGCCCTCAGGGCAGAGCTGCACTCTCTCCATTCCACACACTCTCTCATTGACTCTCCCTTTCTCGACTCTCTCCTGATCCCACAGTCTCTCGCTTCTAGCTATCACCTACTTTATCACTGCTCAGTCAGTTGGCGGACGTTTTTTACGCACGATTCTGGAGATAAAATACCTTCTCCTAGACGATTGAATCATCGGACAATTAATTGATTCGAGAATCGTGTTCCAAGGATACTGTAGACGTTTTCTATTGTGGCTCTAGAACATACCTCTAGAACGAAATTTCATCATGACTACTCAATCCTCCCCTCATTCCGGATGTTATAATAATGGCAGTCAGATTGCCTCCACCTGGTCTCCTCTCCTCTCTCCTCCCCTCTCTCCTCTCCTCTCTTCTCATTTCCTTCCTCACTTCTGTATTCCCTTCTTGTTCTTCTCGATCGCAGCCAATTGACAGTCCAGGAGGCTTCCATTCTATTTTCTTGAACCGGCTTTTAGCAGATCCGGAAAGTCGATCATGACCCCATAAAACTTGGCAGCAAAAAGACACATGCCACACTCTTTTCTTCCCCCGTCAGGCTTGTTTGATGGCCTCAAATCACTGGGAAGAGAACGGTTTTGTTCTACTACAAGTGATCCATCTTCATGAGTTTCTTCTCCATTCTCTGCTCTGCTTTCTATTTTTCATCTCACTCGATACTGTAGAATTATTGATTTCCGATCTAACGAAAAGAACGTAGTGAATATCAACTCATAAATAGTTGTCTGATGATCCTTCTTGTTATTCCGTCTCTCATCAGTCGGAAGGGCAAAAAGAGAAAGAGAAGCGATCACTCCTCATCAATCTCAACATTTGTCCCTATCAATCTTAAAGAGAGGAAGGACTCCTCACATTCCAAGGGGAGAACACTCCCTCCTCCTCATCCCGAGTTATTGAGAGATAATATTCTGTGATCTCTCTCTGATTAAAAAAATATCATTGCAAATAGCTGGTGATTTCGGCTTCACGATCCTCATTCTTCTAGTATCTAGTTTCTCACTGTCTCAACTGCCTTCTGTTGTAAGATAGTTCCTTCTCTCGACTCCTCATCTCCTTCTCTAACCATCCCCTCCCTAACCCGATTCACTCCGTAATTTATGATGCCTCAGTATCCGATTCGGAAGCGTTTCGAGGGGGTCGCCCCCCCCTCCCCCCCTCGCCCTTCCAACAATGTTAGCCTCTGATTCCCCCTTTCTACTCGGTCAGAGCAGAAGAAAGAGTGGGCGAAACGGAGAGAGTGCAGAGAGAGAGGGAGCCGAGATTTCCGGACACAATCGACGGCTAAACGAGCATGCCCGGAGGCTAATTGGGATGAGGAACCGAGGGAGGGAAGAGATGTCCGAGAATCGCCAGAGGCTCACACTGGACTGAACATCGTCAGTGAGAATCTTCGTATTCCGAGTTTCGCACTCTCTTTCTCGGTTTAATATTGCTTATCGGCACAGTTGAATTTGTGCTTGTAACCCTGCAAGAGGGTTAGTCATTAGCTTCAACCCGTCAAAGCTCCCGCCCACATCATTGCAAAAGGGTCCTATCGCTCTCTCCCTTTCATGCCTCCTCCCTCATCCCAATCACTCATTATCCAGTGGATAATATCCACCCTCTGGTACTCGATTAATAGCCTCCCCCCCCCCCCCATCAGTCTCTCATTGAGTTCCCTCTCTCCTCCTGTCTCATTTACCGCCTCCTCTCCATAGAGAATCCATTCGGAAGGTAATCGAGGTCCGATAATGAGTCTGAGCTGGCACCAATCTGGGTCCGAGTGGGGTCGATGGCACCGTCATGGTTCCACCTCTGGATCCAATCCAGACCCAAGTGATCCTCTGGCTTCATTGGTTCCACCATCGGGAATCTCTCCTCTTGTCACTCTCCCCTCTGGCTAACAGCAGTCATATGTCATGTAGTGGATCAATCAAATCGGTCTCCCCTCTCATCTTTCTGATCGAGTCCATTCACCAACCATCTCATTGTCCCTTTAGGCACTCAATCTAAAAAAAACTGTATTTCCATATAATCAGACGTATCAGATCAACTAGGAGTCAAGTGGAAAGCGAAAACTATTGTCAGAGACAACCTGCTGTCCTTCGCTTGAGCGTTTCTTGCTATCGACGATGGCTCTGAATAGACCCACTACTTGTGGATGATGTTTCCTTCAATCGAGAGTGCCTCTCCCTCTGGCAGATCTCCTTTCATCCTCGGACATCTCTCTCCTTCTCTCTCTTGTAATGGAGACAACACATCGGTGTCTTCTTCCTCTCTCTCCATTCAAACGGGAAGTGGTCAACACCTCCCAGATACGGAGGGAGAGGGAGGGGGGAGAGGGGGGATACATCCAGACACTCCTGGACGATCCCTTATCCCTGTATCCGTCCATCAACAGACTATCCAGTTCACTCTATTCCCATCTCCCGTATTGTGTGCTGAAATAAAACAATTAGTTCCTGCCCCTCATAGTGGGCGGAGTCTGCAGCCATCATCATGACGTTGTGAATATTTTGAGCGCACTTCTTTAATCTTCGATTCAGTGGACATAATGTTCACTCCTTCATGCTTTATTCACAGTTTCATAAGAAGTGGGTGAAGGAGACATCCATCATTGCTATTGAAGATTCCATCGTCTTTTGGTATTGTTTTCAGTCGTAGTTACTGCCTCAGTTAAACTCAGCGATCAAAGAAGTCTCCAATGGGTTCTCGTGTATAAACTTGTTCCTGATGACGGGAGTTTGTCAATTCCACTTGGGTTTGCACAACAAAACAATTTGACATGTTATCATTTTTTTTCTCTGAAGTCAGCATCTCTTTTTTTGTGCTGGCTGAAGACGCTGTAGATTTGACCCCGTGTGTCTGAAATTCGCACCCGATTCCTCCGTCTTTCTCTCGTATCTGCTCATCCCTTCCCCTCCCCTATCAAATTTCACTTGTATCTGTCCATCATCAGAGACTCGAGACACGAGTGGCCAGTAGTGTAGAGGAATAGTAGCTCTCTCCAATCACATTTTTTGTCACCCTGCCTTGGGTGATTTACCAAATGGATTCATGCAACTTTTTTTTTCATATGAGCGAGAATCGGCCTCATATTGTTAGCGGCACTGAAACTCAACTGAAATCCCGCCAATTTCTTGTTGCTTTTCTGTTTCTGTCAAAAACACTTGGCCAGGCGTGTTTATATTTAGAAAATCCTCCTTCCTCCTTCTTCCGACAATGGAATTATCTCTGTCTCTCTGCACTTGGCCCGCTATCTCGTCTTCAATGACTAGTGAAAGAACAGAGAAAGAGAAAGCGGAAAGACACAAGCCCAAGATGTCTGGGAATTTCCTCTTCCTCTCTTCTTCTTTCCATTCCCAGTGTAGAAACAGTCCTCTCCCTCCCTCCCTCTAACTCAATCTCCCAATCACATTCCTTATTAAATCAGTGAGTTTTCCTCCCCTCCAGCTCTCTTCTTCTCTTCATTAGACGGGGTAGCAAACCCTCTCTTCCAATCAGCCGAGGCTAGCTCATATTTGACCACTTGACATGGAGAAGAGACGGGATGGCAATATGGGAGTGATTTTGCCCCATCCTCCCTCTCTTCCCTACAGACCCTCCCCCTATCTCTGCCAATTAGCCCTCAGGGCATCGGTTATAACTGGGCGAGAGATCGCGTGAGATGGAGAGGGTCATTTACCGCACCCCTAAAATGCCCGGCAGACTTACGGTCGTTACCGGTCTGTTGCGAATCTGGTCGATTTCCGTGCGCTGGTTGATGCAGATCGGCATTTAGCGCCATTGGCGGAACACCAAATTACAGTGAGATAAGCAGCTTCTCTTTGGTATTTGGCAACACTAGGTGTGACCTTTGACTCGGTCGCTTGTTCCCCCCCCCCTCCCCCGAGGGAAAGAACACCTTCCCGTCCCTTACCCATATCTTCTTTCTCAAGCACTCTTCTCGAGTCAGAGTCAGTCCAACTCAGAGTCCATTACCCGCTCATTCCATTGTCCTCTCCCTCTCTCCCTCTCCTCTTTCATTCAAGCGAGTATGCTCACTTTCACACCTTCCTCGATCACTTTTTGTGACCTACCCTTTGTGTTCCATGACGGGAGAGAAGAGACACTTCCCCCTGACGTTCCCCTTCTTCCGTACCAGAGAACCAAAAGGATGGTTCGATACCATAGGAACAAGGACCCCGGAACGGAATTACCCATGAATCGGAACCATCGGAACTGAACTACCCATGGTTCGGAACCATCGATGACACTCTGGTTCCGTCATTGGGTACCGTAGATCCCCTTCTTCCCCTCTGCGTGAAGTAGTAAAGTGAGGTCACGTATCCGTTCTTCTCCCTTTCCATTCAATCTCGTCGCCTTTTCTCTTCTTGAATCCATCTTTCCATTCTCAGGACAATCTCGTTATGAGAAGGGGAAGAGAAGAGGGAGGAGGGGATGGATGTACTTTTGACGCGGCACGAGGGGCTATTGCACAAGGATTTCCGGCTACTCAGCCTTCCGAGCATCCGGAAATTCTGCAAGTCTTAGCCCTGCAGTTGGTGAATACCATAGCTGTCGTCATGATCAGTCCAATCCAGTCCAAAATCGCGCATCTCTCCTTACTGTTGATGCCCACTATTTGAGTCTTCTGGGTGTTCCTCCAATGAGTCTGGTCCCTCTCTTCCCTCCAATCTCGTATGTTGTCCAATTTGTCGTCGTTCTCCTCTCTCCTCTCCTCTCTTCTCATCACACGCAAACGAGCCAACGAGGAGTGAAATCGGACGCCCCCTTTGCATGAGAGAGAATAAGAGACCGGAGTCTGACCTAGGGTTGGCTAAACGATTGCGGGATTGCGGGCCCGCAATCGCGCGTCTCTCTCGCCTCTCGATTGCGGGCCCGCAATCCTCCTCCCGCTCAGAGAGCGCTCCTCCGCTCCCGCTCCGCCCGCCTCCGCCTCCTCTCTCAAACCCGCGCAGACTAGAGCGCGACGGGTAGATGAAAGCATCTTTCCTCCTCGGATTGGGCGGGAGGAGGATTGCGGGCCCGCAATCGAGAGGCAAGAGAGACGCGCGATTGCGGGCCCGCAAAGCCCGAATAGCCAACCCTAGTCTGACCTACCCTCGATGCTCACTCCATCCTCCCTACCGCATACTGTATCTATTTGAAACTGATCGATCACTCTACACGCGAAGAATCTGAATAGGAGTCATGAAGATACCACATTTAGACGTGTAGTAATAGAGAATTGAATCAGGAAATATCCCGATAAAGCTGACCTCTTGACCTCTCATTATTCTTATCAGGAATCCGTCCAACAATCTAAATCCTCACCTGTCCTATCATTCTTTTCTTATCAACTTAGCGCCTTTTGTGGGAATTATTGCTCGGCGGGGTAACATCCTTCCCATCTGCTTTCTACCATCTCAACCTTCTCCCAGAGTGTCTATCGAGTATCGAACCGATCGAGTTCATTAAAGAGATGCCAAACTCCTTCCCACCACCCGTTCCCCTATCAATCCCTTCTCCCTCTTTTCTCCTCAAGAAGACCTTCATACTGACAGTGCATTTGTCAAGTAGGAGAAAGGAAGAGGAAATCAGGGACAAAAGGATCGATAATTGACTGCGGAAGATTAATATTCTTCCTCCAATTTCCTCTAATTTTCCGAGGACCTTGCATCATCACTAGTCAATCTCTCTTTCATCTGGATAGAGAGGCCATCCAATTTCCCCCTCGACTCCTCTTTTGGTCGTTTTCATTGCATAATCAGACAGATATTGTCTATTGAGAGAGAGAGAGGAGATGAGGGGGATAAGAGGGGGAGGAGAGATGAAAAGGACCACCCTTCTCTCTCTGCCTCTCTTTCTCTCTCTCGTTAGATTGGGATAGATTCCCCTTATGGATGGGTTGACTCCGCCCATTTTTCACCCAATCTGGGGGTTCTAGCCAAGTTTACGCGCTGGTTTCGCGCCACCACTCTTTGCCTCGCGGCTTTCCCATAGTGAGTAATCTTCCGTTCTCTCCCTCTCCCTCCCTCTCTCACCTCTCTTCTCCCTTGTACAGTCAATCAATCAACATTATCTCTCTGTCCTCTCTCCTCTCTATCCATCCAAAGGTCGATGCATAGACAATTCAGAATGTTCCATTCCTGGTAGTAAAAGCCCCCCTCCAATCACTTCCAATCCCGTTTTGACCAGCCATTTCCTAATTCAACCCGCTCCTCATTTTCTTGTCTTTTCGCGCGGTAATCTCTAATTCGCTCACACTTGCAGCTTTTTAGAGCGAATAAGTGTTCCCCCCTTCTGACCCATATGATTCACTTCTGTGTGATCTCTTCTTTTACCTTTGACCTACTCCTATCTCTCTCTTGCCTGGGGGGTATCAGTCCAATGGAGGGAGAAGTGGGGGCAAACCCGTCTACTTACCATACAACCGACAATAGGATTTGGAGTGTTCGGAAGCGGGGAGAGGGTTGATATAAGAAGGAGAAGAAGGAGGAGGAGATGCCACAGATGACAACCAATTACTGTAGAGTACTTGCGAGTTTCCCTTCTTCTATAAGGAGAAAACACCGTTCCTCCAGTTCACATATTTTCTGTGTAAGAACGGATCTTGTATCACAACCAGGCTTTCAAACATCTGTTCCTATGGAACAGCTCTGAAACTGATCTCTCCCTCCTCCCTCCTCTCATCTCCTCATTTCTCTCCTTCATCCCCACTTCACCCCTCTCTTCTCCTCTTGCAGATTATGCTAATCACGGTTACTGACTGAACCAAGTATCCTGGGGGTCAGGTACCCGGATCCATGGACCCAATCAGGTACCATAAACCCTTGGACCCAGATTGACGGTCCCACCAGGGGCCAATCAACTGTTTCCCCTCTCTTTGAGTAGAAGGGGCCTCTATTATTGGTCGGAGAGCCGCTCGTTTTGCTAGAATCGGGCCCAATTAGCCTCACCTTTCTTCCCTCTTTCCCTCTTTGGACTGTACCTTTGGACTGTACTCATATCCCCCGTGTCTCTCTCACTTCCCTATGTTCTCTCGTCTCCAATAGCATGATCCCCATACCAAACACACCATTACGCAAGTCTTGTTTTTATCCCGATCGCCCTCTCGTTCTCGCCTGTTCTCTCGTCGGTTAGAGTGAGCGAGAGAGCAGGCGATTTGGAGAGAGCACAGAGTCGGTTCCTCCCGTTTGATGTGCTAGAGTGCATGAGACAGGTGTAATGACAAGCCCCCCTGGAGCTTGATCCCTCTCCCTTGACCAACCTTGTCTTCTCTCTATCAGTCCTCCCCTACTGATCTACCCCTTTCCTCCCCTCAACCTCTTCCCCGTCTCTTCCCTCTCTTCCTCCTGACCTTTCGCTTTTTGTGGTCGTTTCACTGCTTTTTCTCCCCTTCTCTCTTCTTTTCTCACGCCTTTCCTCTCCCTATCACCGTTCCTTTGATGTTATCTCAAATTAGCTTGCTCTAATTACCCGGCATTTGAGAGAGAGGCGAGGGGGAGGCGTCGGGTACCCGAAAAAAGTCGGGTACCTGATTTTTTCACGCGCTTCTCCGCCATATTTCATTCGCGAGTTGCGCACAAAAAGAGCGTTTGCTCGGTCCATTTTGGTGGTATCGGTACCCAGTTTTTCCAGATAGCACTGCTTATTATCAAGGTTGTATCAGCTAAGACCGTCCCCTCTCACAGAATTAGCCCTCCTCTCGAATATCCCTCCAACTGCCCGATTTTCGTCTTTTTTTGACCGATTGCGCACTAAAAAACGCAAGAACTCGGTTTGTTTTCAAGTTACAAGAACCACGTTTTTCGAGAAAGCACCGAAAAACATCACTGATTATGATGCCGTTTTGACCTAAGACCGTCCCTTCACGGGAAATTAGCCCTCCTCTCGATTGTCTCTCCAACTGCCCGTTTTTGGACGTTTCTGGACCGATATTCCACTAAAAACGCAAGAACTCGGTTGGTTTTGAAGCTACGATGACCCCGTTTTTTGGGAAAGCACCGAAAAACATTGATAACTATGATTCCGTTTTTATCTAAGACCGTCCTCCTTAGCGGAATTAGCCCTCCTCTCGATTGTCCGTCCAAGTGCCTCTCCTCCCCTCTCCAGTTTCGCTTACCCGTCTCGTCTAGCGCGCGCCATCTAGTCATCTTAAAGCTCCGTTCTCGGAGCTGTGCTGCAAGAATGGAGCAAACGCGTGTGAGAAAATGTCGGGTACCCGAAATTTTGTCGGGTACCCGACGCCTCCCTCGCAAATGTCGGGTAATTAGAGCAGGCGCGCGCTCTCTCGTCGGGTACCCGATCTCGGGGCCGTTTCGAACGCGATAAAATCGGGTACCCGATACCCGAAACGGCAACACTAATCTCAACTATCAATAATTAATCCAGAACGGTACCAGATCCCCTGAGTCCTTTCTCTGTATCGATTGCTATCGTTCGCCACTTTTCCCGTGTTTTGCGTTTTTCTCATAAAAATCATTGTGTTCCAGTGCCTTTCCACACTTCGGCATGGACTAATCGATGGGATCGCTGGCCTACCGTATCCTTCTGGGGGCGATCTTCGTGGTGGGACCGCCCTTCGCTGCCGCCAGACGCCTGCCCAATATCTACTGGAACTCGAGCAACACCATGTGGGTTACTGTAACTTACTTCTGGGTACTGTAGATTACTGTAGTGGATAACCATTCCCGGGCATGTTGTTGCAGTATGTTGGCGATAAGATCCTCGACCGGGAGAAGGAAGGGAAGGGCAGTTCATAGATGTTATCTGGAGGGTGCAGTCAATTCATTACCCTTTGATCGGTCAAGGGAATCGATCTATCATATCGAGAAGGAGGACAGGAGGGGGGGGGGAGGGGAAACCCCTAATCTGTAGATCCAGAGTTGAGGGAGAAAAAGCGAGAGTAGTTATGCTTGTGTGGTGGTACTCACGAGAGATTTGAGTGATCCGAAATGACAGGTCACCCCCCCCCCCCCCCCCCCCCCCCCCGTGGCCCCGTTTCCATTTCTATTGAACGCACAAACCGATTAGCCATTATTATCCGTGCGGTGCGAGGGGCGATACAAAGAAAAGAAATGTTGCTGGCGATGAATGGGAGGGGTCTCGCACGGATTTCCGGGAGGGAGATTACGATAGATTATCGATCGCATTTCCAGGTTCGATTTGTCGACCGATCGTCACGTGCTCACGGTGGAGATCGGCGATCAGGTGGGTCATGATTCTGAAATATGCTTGCTGGGAAGGAGAATGAGGCTTCTGACAATCAATTGAATCTCACATCGGATTTCTGAGATAGAGAGTTGTCCGAAATATGGATTGTAGAAAAAACAATTGTATTTTTTCTGGATGTGTGGATCAATCGACATTCTGGGATATCTGAGATCAAAGATCATTCCAGGTGTCGATCGTGTGTCCGGAGCCAGGTGCCCACTACGAGTTCACGCAGCTGTACCTGGTGAGTGAGGGTTACGGTAGATTACGTTCCTTCCCCACATACGGTAGCTTTGGGTCGGGTCTCGCTTATCCATATTAACGCCCAATTAGTCGTTGGGAATGCGCAATGATACCCCTTCTCCCTTCTCTTTCTGTGTTAGAAGTGCATCCATCTGGAAAGAGGCTCGGATCTCTCTCGGGATAGTGCGAAGAGAGGGGAGAGATAGGATGAAACCGGTCACTGATCCTAGAAGTGATGATGAGGGGCATGGGTTCATTCATTGCCTTGGGATGAGATAAGTCCATTCCAGTAGGTAGATCACTCCCTTTGATCACTCCAATCTGTTGTTGTCTTCACTCTCTCTTGAGTTCACTCTCACTTTCTGGGATTGGTTGGATGTGTTCATAAACCCCTTTCCTTCTCACACCAAGGGGTTTATTGACTAGGGCGATGAAAGATACTAGAGAACCGTTAGAGGAGACCCGTTCACAAGGGCCGGAAAATGGGTGAGTAGGAGAGGGCCGTCAAGTGTTTTGACGCCTGACTTGGATCTGTTCTACGTGTGGTAATGAGTTTGGAATGATCTTAGTGCCTGAGGGGGAAATGGGGATATCCGGTGAGGATGATAAACATCCACTAATTACCAGCCTCTAACGAACTACTCAAGGGGGCAAACACAAACAAACACCCGGGGCAACGGTTTGTGTAGTAGGGAGTACACTCTAATGATCGACGCAAACTCGAGGGAACCCATTACCAAGGCCACTTCTGGTTCCGATGGGACCAATGGGTCCAAGCTGGTACCTCTCCGGACCCCACACAAAGAGAATCACGCGAGAGTCATGGGCCATTTGCGAAGAACGAACACGGTTCGAGCATTTCGAAAAGGGATGAAAGGGGACGGGCAAAAAGTGGATGAGTGGAGCCACACTGGCTGGAATGGAGGAGGGAGGGGAGGGGGAGAGGGGACGAGGATGAGGGGTCTAGAGCCAGTAGGATTATTTTTTAAAAAAGTGTTTTAAAAATACAAAAAAATACACCAGCGTTTGGGATGGCGTCCTATAGCCATCGCAAACGCTGGTGTATTTTTTTGTATTTTTTAAACACTTAAAAAAAAAGGTTCATTGCGAGTGAAATAAGTGTCTGTTAATTCACTCGGGTCAGAGACGCAGACACATACCAAAACATTTTCCGACCCCCTATCAGCGCCTCGTCTTAAGAGCACTGTCTTGATGTGATAAAGGGAGAGCCAAAATCGTATTCTAAAGGGAGAAATCCGAGGGGAATTTGAACGAGTCTGTGAGCACGCAATAATAACCCGAAGCTGGCAGCAATAGGGGATGATTTACGAACTCTTGATGACCACGTCTGATTACGGTAGGATGGCTATCGTGAAGTGAGATCAGAGGGTAGGGGGAAACGAGATTTTGATATGACTGTTGAGATTTCCAATTTCAGGTTTCCCATGAGGAGTACAACAATTGCTACCTGGTGACCGATTTGAAGCCGAAATTGATCGGTGAGCATTTCAATTATTGATTGGCTATCGCTACCGTAATCATCTGGAATGATTTTGAATAGAGTCCCTGTCCATTCTTCAGTACCCACGTATGTAGTAAAATCAATTTTCTGGATTATTCATCCACTTTTTCTCTTGTCCGCCTAAAGAGAAGGTGTGAACAGTGTTGCCGCATGGAATAGTTGACCTCACCATTCTACACGGACTTTCATTTGTCTGATCCATCATAGAACGAGAATAATGGAGTTGGGTACCATTCGATCCAGCGACACTAGTGTGCAGCATCAAAAATAACGAATAATAAGAGCGATAGATACCGTAACCTATCGTACTCCGCCCCTACTCCTCTCTTACCGTACTCCTCCTTAAGGGGCATGCACTGAGGATGATCGTCAATCCTCTCTATCGATCGTCTTCCGCAAGTATTCTCCCCTTCCCGGCGGACTCGAATTCATGCCCGGTCACAACTACTACGTCATCTGTGAGTGGGAAGGGAGCTACGGTTGTCAGTTCCTGATTACGGTACCTTACGGTAACTGTTATTTGGCAAATATCACTCTACAGAAACTGTAAATATAACCTTAGATTATATTTTAAAATACGGTAGCTGCTGCTGTCAGTTCAGAAAGACAGGTTACTGTACTACAGTAGCCAATCGTAGGAGTTGAAATGAAGTCAATCTGTGATCGTCGAGTGGATAATTGGAATGGTTTTTCCAGCGACATCGAATGGAACTCGAGAGACGCTTGAGAATCGGAAGGGAGGACTGTGCGAGAGAGCCAATATGAAAGCCAAATTCGAGGTCCAACCAGGTACGGTAAAAGAGTGATTACTGTAGGATTATTATAACAGAAGGAGAAGGTACCGTAGAGGATTTGGTACTTTCCTGTTTTTTAGCCCCCTCGAAATAACCCAGGCCACTCATTTTAGCTCCTTCTAGGCCTAGAGAGGGGTTGTGCTTTTTCTAAGGAGTTTCATGAAAAAAATTTCGGTGTCTGATTGACTGAGAGTAGACCGACATGAGGACAGTGATATTAGAGAAATGAGATGGGTTTATTCGAGGGGGGCCAAAAAACAGGAAAGTACGTGGATTTTTGGGATTCGGTACATGGGGAGTACGGTAGAAAGGCACTGTAGAAACGGAGTACTCTAACACTAACAGAGTAAGGTATTGATTAACGCCATTACAGATCACCATCATAAGTCGACGCGTCATGAGGAACGGAGTAGTGCCAATCCCAAGTTCCAACACGCAGCGAGAATGACCGTCGTTGAGTCAGTGCATTTGGATTGTTTCCTTTTCAATTGTACATGTTTTCCTACTCAAACAGTAAAGAAAATGCGTTTCATTGGATTAAGTTTCACTCACACCTTTTCTTTCCTATCTCGAAGGAATAGGATAAAAATATAGTCTTAGATTTAAACGTCTGATTTTGTCATAATGGATAGAAGAGAGAATGAAATAAGGAGATATATATCAATTGGATTAAAAAATATCATAATTTGAGTCATGAATCTGAATCGACGATTGCCTCTGAGATATCGATGGATGGATCGAGAGTGACGTATACAATTCAAGAAAGGACAGAGGAAGGAGGAGATGGTGAGGAGTTGATCTTTGATCTTTAGTTGGGTTCTCGTTCTGATGTTAGCAACGGGATTCATTCAGTGGCTACTCATGATAAGAGATCTGGGGAAATTAGTTTTGGTTACATACACGATTAATGGTGGATTTGGAAAAGAGTTAGGTTGGTTCGGAACGGGTACGGTAGGATGTATTTTATTACACAAATGTATCTCCAGACGATGCCTCTTCCTCGCTCTCCCTCCTGCCTATCGTACTCCTACTGACGATCGGCTATTTGTTACGGCAGTGACCTACCGTACTCCCCACCCCCTGTGTGTACCTACCGTACCCCGCGTGACCGTCCGTAGTAGCTCTCGTTCATCGATTTCTCTCGTTACAGTACCCTCCTCCGTGTTATTGTGTTATTACAATACTGGTGACTGCTTCTTCAATCAAAATCATCCTCACACGATTCTATTCCCTCTGCACAGCGTAAGGACTCCCACCAAGAATATTGCCTGAATTCTCCGTCTCTTTTATCAAACCCTGCCGTCTATATCTCACGGGTTCCTCTCTAGGATCACAATCTAATGTCTCTCACGTAGTTTGCTAGTAGTTCTCTCCCGTACTGTGAGCGAGGAATCTTTCAGTGACTGCAACTGTGATTTCCCTCTCGATTTTCTCAACTTTGCCTGTTTTATCCCCTCCTCTGCCCTCATCCTGCCTCCATTCCGGTTGTACACATTTCTGAGAATATGAGATAATATGAGATAAATAATTTGCGATTTAAAACTCATGAGAGATTCAGTTGCTTGTTGTTGTGCACGCGATTCGAGAATTGAGAGGGTCGTGGGAATGATAACGAAGGAGGGAATCGGTATGGAATAGGAAGGAATGAGAAAAGATCTGGATGAATGACCGTCGTAGGCGACCTCAGAACTCGTTTATTTCAATGGCAACGGTTGATTTAAGTAGTCTTTACTCATATTTTTCAAAATTTCAGAAAATGTTCACGTATTTCTCTGCAAAATGGTCCACTCTGGACCGAGATGACTGACCACTTGGCGTCAGAATAGCCTGAATAGGTGACGCTCCGTTGCATAGTTGCGCACGCTCCCCACCTCCTTCTCCCATCCTTCCACTCCTCCTCCTTCTCTCTCCATCAGCCCCCCCCCCTGGTACTTTCCTTTCTTTCTCTCAGATCTCACACTAATTGCACGCTTCCGGGCATAACTCAAGGCAGAGAATGCGCGATTCTAAGATTTATCCCGAGTTGAGCTGCGAGAGTGAGCATATTCACGGATTCAAAAGATCTTTTCCACGATATCATTGTTTGAAACTTGAATGGAAACCCTTTTTTCTCAACGCCACTTTAATGATGCATCAGAATCTCTCATCTCCATCTCTTGGGTGTATCTGCACCTCCTCCTTCTATCGTCTCCTTCCATCCTTCGATTGTTGCAGCAAATTAGTTTCGTTATCTCTCCCCCCCTCCTCCATCTACTTCTTCCCTTCATCAATCAGATTCCTCCCTCACATCATTCCTTCTCTCCGTGAATACTGTCCATTCCGACGATTCGCTTATCCTCTGTCTTCCTTCCTTTCTTCTCGTGATGTTCACGCAAATTTGGTTTATCGAGACCATCTATTCTCAGTCTAGGCCGGAACTCTGCGGATCACAAATCGTAGAACTGTCAATAATACACCAAAAATCTCTTCAAAATCAGCTGATATCGATACATAAACCGATTTCTTCTTAGTGTAGCCAGCGAAGGGAACGAGAGTTGATCATTAACAGTTCATCAACTTCAACAATGAGTACCTCGTTTTGGTTATTGAAACATATTAGTTTTGATATTACCAGTTCTAAAGTGTCACTCGGAATGCTTGCCATCTCATTTTCGTGAATTATTATCTCCTTCCCTCTCTCCTCCTCTGTTCTCCTCCATCCCCTGGGATTCCCAACTCCCCTCCACTCCTCCTTTTGTTCCCATTCACTCTTGCATACCAATGCTCCTCAATCTCTTCTGGAGGGAAGAAGTCACTACCGATAACGAATTCTCAGAATCCTCAGTCTCTTCTATTGACGATTGGCTGCGCGTCTTTCTCTGGGAGGAAAACCAACCGAGGAAAACAGAATCGGCGTCGTCAAAATTGTGGGTGGTTCTTCTTGAGGATGGAGAAGGGAAGTCTCTTCCCCTCTCTGATCCCTCTTCACTTCTCTCCAATCTCTAGAGGGAGGATAACCAACACGAGAGATTTCACTCGTTCGCTTTCTTCCTCTTCTTAGGCTTGGACTGGATACATCCGAACTTGACATGAGCCATCACAAGGGCCAGATTCCTTCCCGGTTCAACGTCTTTCTTGGGACAGAGTGCATCCTATCTGGAGGGCATCGCCATGATTGATTATAGTTTGCTTCTCTTTCTTCCTTCTTCAAACCGAACGTGCAAAACCTAACGAAAACGACTGAATCCTGATTGTTTTTTGTTGTCTATTTCAACCCAATCACTGTTCTGTAAACCCCCACGCATTTCCAGACCTCCCCTATCCAATCGTCATATATTATGTAAATATCCCTCGTGGTCCTCTTTTCCCTTCCCAAATCCTCCTCCGATTCTTCGATTCTTCGTACACAACGGAAGTCACGACGCGCCAATTCGATCAGAACTCTCGTAGATTCCCCCTTCCCCGTCCCTTTTCTTCTTTTCGTCTTCTCCTTCTTTCTTCTTTTTCTCAAATCCTGGATATGCTCGATTCCAGCACGTTTCATGCAGTGTAGATTGTCTAATCGTGAGATCACCAGTCTCTCCATTCGCCCGGTCTTCTCACACCCGCAAATCATAGCGAATTCTAGCGATTTCGATTGAATCTCTTCATCCTGCACAGTCTTTCGATGGTCAGACAGACGATAGAGTGTGCAGAATAGAGAGGGTGACAGTGAATTCCTCCTCCAACCCTCCCATTTTCTCTTCTCACGCTTGATACGGCCGCTGAAATTTCAGATTCGCGCGCAGTTGAAAGGGGAAAGATAGATGGAGTGGAGCAATGCGCTTTTTATCTGTTCTCGCTCCAGAACCAGCCCCAATTTACTCTGGAAACGCGCAGTTTACAGCCAGTTTCCGTCCCAAATCTTCGACCAAATCAGCCCGTTTCCACTCCCTTCGGATGGAGTTTACTCGCGCCTTTCTTTCACTCGTATCAAGTAGCTTTTTGAACGCTGTTGTTAGGTTCACAACTCCCTCTTCGTTAGTTCCGAAACGGTTGAAAGTGTCTCTTCGTCAAAGTAACGACCTGCGATGGTCGATGAACGTTTTGAGCTTAGAAATTAGATGCCCAAAACCGGGGTTCATTCTTCCCAATGGCCTCACAATTCAGCCTCTGTTCTGATGACAGATCGACTTTTCGACGTGTCTTCCAAATCAAAGGCGTAAGTAGAAGAAGAATGCAATTAGGGAAGAGAGACGGAGAAGAGGCGATAATTCATTTGAGAGAAAGACTGAGAAGGAAAGGCGACACCAAGAATAGAGAAGAAGAAGAAGCAAGAGGCAATTAGGATGAGCCATTTCTCCCCTCGCGCACTCTATTTTCGAATCTTTTCTGGATTGTAAGGACGTATCTCGGTTTCGAGCAGATCATTAGACAAATATATTCTTTCCTTCCTTTATCTCTTCTCTCATTTTCATCTACATCTTAATCATCTCAAACCAAAGAAGATCTGCCTCCAATCGCTTTCTTCGGTATTTGTATACCGGATTATAGGTAGCTATTCCAGATTCTCGTTTACTTTTCAACGATGGTTCGAAACTCAACCAATTTTCAGAGATAATTTTCAACCGAACTTTAAAATCCTTCTTTAATCCTTAATCCCATTTCTATCCATTACAAAAAGAAGGTTGTGCGAAACTCAACGCATTGCGCATTCAGTCTAATTCTGTAGCTTTTCTGTAAACTTTCTAAGTCAATTTACGGGTTCTCTACTTGTTATCAATACCATTCTTCATCTCTTCTCTCTCTCTCTCTCCTCACTGCGTGTGATGGATGAACTCCCGAATCTGAAGAGGGAGCGAAAAGCAGTCGGAGATTGAGATTCTTCTCCGTCTTCTCGTCATTTCTGTCCTTTCTCTCTTCCCTCTACTCTTTCTCCATTCCCTTCCCATCTCCTCCCCATCTCTCGTGAATTCCACACTCGCCCATTCCGACGTCGTATCTTCATCTCTCGATCAGGTGCCGCATCCCCAGTCTTGCGACCCGTGCAGCCAGTCAGAAGTCAGTCTTGCGACCGCTGCGACCGACGAGAGATGGCTGCAGATCTGCTGGGAATCGCAGCGATTGTCTTCTTCTACGTCCTCATTCTCATCGTCGGAATATGGGCAGGAAGGAAGACCAAGGATGCTAAGGTTTCCAAGAGAATTCCACTTTTTCATAAATTCTTCGGCTTTGCTATGGAAAAACGAATTACTGTTTGTTTATCTCTTTTTTCAAAACTATGTGTGCACACCAGAGTTTAGCAAGAGGCTCTGAAATTAGCTTGATAAACGAGATTTTTTAAAGTAAAATAATGTTAATTGTAGGACATGGAGGAAGGAGAACACACGGAAGAGGTGATGTTAGCAGGGAGGAACATCGGAACTCTTGTCGGAATATTCACCATGACTGGTATCTAAGCTGGATATTTCCCATGAGAAGAGATTCAGTCTTGATTTGAACATTATCTATCTCAATTCTGCGCACTCTATGGTATGACGAAAGAGTGCGTATAAGTACTATTCGATGCGGTAAAGCTAGTGACTTCGAACTAAAAATCGTAGATCCTAGATAGTAAGATGAGATAAATGAGAGATAAAAGATCAATGCTCTGATTGCAGCCACTTGGGTGGGTGGCGCGTACATCAATGGGACGGCAGAGGCACTCTATAATGGAGGATTACTCAGTTGTCAGGTGAGAAGAGGAGGGGACAGGAAACTAGAGCACATCTGCAGTAGTTCCCGAGAGAGAACTCTCATTCTTCGCACACTAAGGAATAGAGGAATTGAATCACAAGTTACTATCTGAGACAGCCTTGATAGAAATCGAAGAGTAGATGTACACATTGTTACAACTTATTCAAGGAAAGAAGATATATTGCAATACAATCAAAACTCGTGTGAAAAATTGACGTAAATATCGTTATGTATCTCATTTCTTTGTATCTGACAACACAACAATCAGCCATCGTCTCTCTTTATCTACTGACCAATGACTCGTTTTTGGTTGATTGGAGGCCGGCGGTTCATTCTGTCGACATGACGAGGGTTGGCGGTTCATTCTGTCGACATGCCAGCATGGGGGTAGGAGGGGAGGAGGGATCAGAGATCAAAGATCAAAGATCAGGGAAGGGAGTGGGGGACGGGAGTGGGGACGAAATTGTTAGGTTGAAGATCGCTGATTGTGAGGGCTGGCTTCTCAATTGGTGGGCGGAAGAGGGCCACGGCCTTGGACATTCTGGAACAGATCAAAGATCAGATGAGAGATAAAAGATCATTCTCACATGGGAGACGTGTTTGTCTCTGTCCTCCGATCTGGCCGAACACTCTCCAGTCGCATTGGAAGTGTGACGAATGGATGATTCATCCTCCCAATCCCAGTGCTCTGTCATCCGAATTCCCTTCTCAGAGCACACCTCATAATTATTGATTCATTCATTATACAGTGTCTGTAGTCTCGAGATGCTGTATCCATATACTACAGAATCTCCAGACTACAATATCGTCAGACTACAGTAGGCTTCAGACTACAGTATGCTAAGGCTACAGTAGTCTTCAGACTACAGCATCCATAAATTGCATCATCCCTACTCCATTCACCTTCTCCAGCGAGTGAATGTAGATGTCGTAGCGAGGTGTGTCGTAGAAGCCGAGACTGTCGATGTCGGCAAGGATCTGCAACAATTTCCGTTGGAGACGACGTTTCGGAAAAATTCGTCGAGCACACCGCACACCACACCACACACGCACCTCATCGAAGCAGGGTGGACATCCAGAGAGGAAGGAGGTTCTCTCCTCCCTGCGCGCACGCATCTTTGCCTGCTGCACCGCCGTGCGATCTGAAAAGTCGTCGATCCGGACTGCACTCACTGTACACACCACACCACTACCGTAACCCTTCCTCACCAGTGACGAGTCTCCACGGTAGACAGCCCTTGGTGACCTCGACTAGCAGATAGTACCACGACTCGACGTCGTCTCGTCGCGACAGATCCTGACGAGAATGCGCCACCAGCGAGCCGTATCTGAAACGTCGTCCATCCCACATGCGCTCGGAAGCACACCACGGCTACAGTATACCTAGTCGTGCCGCGCCATCCCACCTCGCCACGCGGAGCGTGCAGGTTGTTGTTCTGGAATGAGGTAGGGGGCATGCAGAGATCAAAGATCAAAGATCAACCTTGTCCACGTATCTCCTTGCGAGTCCGAAGTCGAACATGAAGATGGTTTTGTGCTGTGAATTGTGTCGATGACCGGGCGCGAAATTGCCCGGTTTGATGTCACGAGAGAGGAAGAGAGCCTCGTGCAGCTCTTTGATCGCCTGAAGAGATCAAAGATCAGAGATCAGAGATCAAAGATCAATCCTGACCTCGAGCGTCTGAATGGCGATGCGGAGGCCCGTCGACATGGTGAACTTGCGATCCGCCTGAAAAAGAGCGAGGTCAGATATCATCGACCAGAGATCAGAGATCAAAGATCAACGATCAACTCGCCTGTTCGGCTCTGAGTCGATGGAGATCCTTTCCGAGCAGCGTCATAACTATGAATACGTACTCCTTGTTGAGCGAACCCTGCAGAGCCAGATGTTAGTCAGAGCCGGCAATTAGTCTCTAAAGCCGTTATTCTTCTTAGCCGTAACCGAGAGCCATCAAGTAGTCCTCACCCCGTCGACCATGGTGCAGAAGTGCTTGAGACGGCGTTGATTGGCCGCCTTGAGGACTGACGCCTCCACGAAGAGCATCGACTTACTGTACTTCTCTACCTTCACCGCCAGATGTCTGAATGGTCGGATACAGCAACCCATCGAGCACAGTAATCTATCGACAACTGTTCGACCACCGTAACCATGATCGATGGAGAACTGATTGAGTACAGTACTTCAGCGATCGATCGATACAGTAATCAAGCCACAGTCGGGTACCGTACTCGATGGCTGATCTACCACGGTATACCTGCCGAGTATGGTGCACGAGAAGACTGTCCCGTATCCTCCGTCTCCCAGCACCTCGCCCAGATCGTAGTCATTGTTGTGTCCTCGAACTTTTTCACCCTGGAGTACGGTAGGTTACGGTGGATCAGACGGAGGTACGGTAACTTACGGAAACGGGGAGACGATCCGTGTCCGTCTGCTGATTAGTAGTCATAGCCTCGACCATTGAAGGACCCTGAACGAGGAGGGGAGTACGGTAAGTGTAGAACAAGAGGGAAGGGGTACGGTAGAGGGGAGGTCAAGGGGGGAGGGGGTACGGTACCTGTGAGAGGGGGACGGGTCCACTCGCGTGCCTCTCTGAAGGATGGAGAGGAGAGAGGGGGAAGAGAGCCGCTCGCAACGATGGAAAAGAGTAGGAATGGAGGAAGAGGAGAGGGGAGGGAGAGGGGAGGAAGAATCGAGGAGAGGGTAATTGAGTTGGAGGGACAATGGAAATAAAGGGATTACGATTTTGATTAGTTTTCAAAACAATAGATTAGTTTTATTAGGTTTTCTCAAAGTGTAAACAGTGAATTTGAAAACGAAGTTGATGGGAGTGGAACGAGCATGGCTCCATCGTTCTGAGCATGCAAATGCGATCCCAACGCATGTAGATTTCATCCTCGACGTTGCAATTAAGGATTTTTTCGAAGATGAATATAGATCAGATTTAGGCTCAACTAAGGAATGTAGATTAAAGATCAGAGATCATATATCACACCAGACCTATTCGAGAAACTGGATTCTTCGAAAATAAGGATAAAATAAATAATTGAGGCTCCATTCGGGTACGCTATCTCTCTGGTGGTGGGAGGAGTTCTATTCGCGAAGAGAATGAGAGAGGAGGGATACATTACTATGCTCGATCCATTCCAGGTACGGGGCGCAATCAGTCCAAGTTCACGAGCTAGAGAAAACTATCACAAAATATGTTTTTTACTATCCACAGTTTACATGTGAGGGCTTGAGATAGTGGAAGAGCTCAATAGGATACAGGCTTATCTAGTAGATCAAATAGCCCTGGAAACATCCTATTTCAGATAAAATACGGTCAGCGAGTGGGTGGTCTGATGTTCCTTCCCGCTCTGCTGGGAGAGACATTCTGGAGTGCCGCCATTCTATCGGCACTTGGTAAGGAGGAGAGGGGAGGGGATGGGGGGGGGAGAAGTTCAAACATGATCAAGAGGAAGATTCGCTGGTCTACTGTAGACAGTACAATACCTCGTCATGATGAGTGAAAAGGAAGGTGATGAGGGAGGAGAGATATCGGCAGAAGGGAAAATGCTCTTTTATAGAATAATCAGCTCAAACCCGCATTATCCCATCAGGAGCGACGCTCTCAGTGATCCTGGAGATCGATATGAATGCCTCTGTGATCATATCGGCCTGCATTGCCGTATTCTACACATTCACAGGTATCGTAATGTCGGACGAACTTAAGAATCCTCAACAAAGTATCTGGTTCCCTCTATCTATTTGATAGATAAGGCATTCAACAAGAGATAACAGAGTTATGCACGATATTCTCTAGATTCTGCGCAGTATTTCGTTTGTCAGACAAACAAGGCGTGTGCATAATGGAGAGAGCTAAATTCCGAAAATACATCTTATTCGAGGTGCCTGTATACCTACAGTGAATACACAGCAACATATACCTAGTGATGACACAATACTATATTTTCATAATGAAATTTCATGAAATAATCCGTTCAGGTGGTCTCTACGCAGTTGCCTACACTGACGTCGTCCAGTTGTTCTGCATCTTCGTCGGATTGGTGAGTATAGGGAGGTCAATCAGTTCGTAACTGGGATATGAAGTACGACACCAATTACCCAACCAATTAGCTGGACGGATTATGTTCTGAAAATCTGTTCTGACGATTTTCAAAATATGTTCTGAAGATTTTCAAAAATAATAAAATTATTTAGTGGGTGTGCGTGCCGGCTGCCTTACTACAGAACAAGACTGAGGACATTTCGAGAGATCCATCGGGATGGATTGGTGAGGAGATGGATGCAGGGATTACGGTATCCATCGAATGATCGATGGATGGTACCGTGGATTTCGGTATCCTCTGAATGACTGATAATACTAAATACAGCGATTCTTTGGCATCATTTTCATTTTCGAAAAACATACAGTACTGGCTAATCGCATTGGGTATCTAATCGCATTGTAGAACCTATAGGAATCCATTTCTGGAATGAGCTATCATCGACAGTAGGATAGTGAGCAGAAAGGAGTTTCAAACTGGAACGCGATCTCCAATCGAATATTCAGGCTCGATTGGAGGGTTCCGTGAGAATACTCTGTGGTGGGACAACATGCTGCTGCTTGTGTTCGGAGGAATTCCATGGCAGGTGAGGAGAATGAGAGACAAGAAATTCCAGAATGGGTGGTTAGCAAATGAGTTTTCCTTAATTTTTTAAAACTTGACCATCCTCGAGAAAACAAAAGCGTAGTTCGGAATGCTATGGATTGTGAGATTCTGTCTAGAGGATCTGTGGATACTTCGTCTCGAGCATTTTCGAGCAGAAAATACTTCCAACCCTCTCCCCTCTTCAGGTATATTTCCAACGTGTTCTTTCATCGAAGACGTCATCTGGCGCCCAGAAGCTCTCCTTCGTCGCTGGCGTCGGTATGAGATTGTTGTTTAATTAAATAATTATGATTTGAATGATTGAAGGCTGTATCGTGATGGCGATTCCTCCGGCGCTCATCGGAGCCATTGCCAAGAATACTGGTGAGGAGGGATACGGTAGAAGGGAGGGGGAAGGGTACTGTAGGTGACACTGTTTTTGATCAATACTTTGATTGCACGCTGAAACTATTTCGAGAGCTCACCAGTAAGTTTTTTTTAGGGACCACCAGCCTGAGAGCCGACTTTACGGAATCTAGTCAAAAGTAGGCTCAATGTGACCGGCAATATCAATTTTGCTTTTGAATGTATGTCGATAGCTTTTCTCTCAAGCCCGTGAGAGCTTCAGAAGTGCGCGCGCGTCTCCCAGCCAGAAAGGGGAGAGAGGCGAGACAAGAGATAAAGGAGCGGACTCTCTCGCGCATCTCGCGCACGTGTCTCTCTCCCCCGCTTTCTCGTCGCTCTCCTCCCGCGCTCATATTTAATTCAAGCACAATTCGAGGAAAATTATTAAAATTCCAATTTTGCCCTTAAAATTCCTCAAAAATACAAAGTAGCAGAATATCAACCTGCGAGCAGTGTGCTTGCACTGGAAATACCGTAATCACCCTATTCCCAACCTTAATATCGATTTTTGACCTACTCAAACTTGTCAGATACCGCTCGCCGGCCGATAGATAATGGTAATAGCTACTGATCAGGCTTTTGGGCGAGTGATTTGGTTGTGAATGCCGGTTGTGCTCCCTCGATCTCGCTTTTGAGGGGAATGGTGTCGAGGGAAAAGGGACGGGGCTGGTGGTCCCTACCAGTAACATATCGGATTCTCTTCGGAATGGTTGATTACAGACTGGCGTCTCACTGACTACACTCCCTATGGGAACGGAACCAAGTACAAGGTAGGTCAAGAGGAGGAAAGGATGACGTCATCCGCTCCTTTGAACCTGCGGAATCAGAAGGAACTCCATTCGGCACTATCTATTGTTGCTCTGAGCGATCGGAGAGTTCGTGGGATGGAGAGAACTACTAACTTTATTGAAAATCAAAATACAATCTGATTTCAGTCAATTCCTGCAGGGAAGACCAACATGGTTGTTCCCCTCGTCTTCCAGTATCTCACTCCCAGATGGGTATCGTTCATTGGTTGGTTGCTTAATTATTCTGACTGAATTCGACAAGCAGAGACATCATAATGACTGCTACTCAGTTATACTAAAGGGTTACAGTAGACGGTATCAGGCTGCAGAATTTCGACTATGCTTATCTCTTAAGATTACGGTAGCATCTCCCTTACCGTACTCCTCTCTCTCTCAGGCCTGGGTGCAGTCTCAGCAGCCGTCATGTCCTCTGCCGACTCCTCAGTTCTCTCTGCTGCTTCGATGTTCGCCCATAACATTTGGAAGTTGACAATCAGACCGAATGTGAGTGGAAAGGGAAGAGACTGATAGCATGAACAGGATAGATAGATATCAAACCATCCCAGTGAATGATCTCGCAAAATGCAATGGAACACTTTGCGCCGAACCTCTCATTGCGCGAAACTGACTATGGCGAAATATGTTCCACCCGGCCCGTTTCGGAGTGATCATCCATCCGTTCCAATCATTGATCGATAGACGTTTACAATAAATCAGCTCTTATTGAAACCCTCTCTTACCATACCCTCCCGCTTACCGTGCCCCTCCGTTCAGGCGTCGGATCGTGAAGTGATCATCGTGATGAGAGTGGGTATCATCGCAGTGGGAGTGATGGCTACCATGATGGCATTGACCATCCAGAGCATTTATGGATTGTGGTGAGGAGAGAGGAGAAGAATTGTAGAGAGAATGGAGAAAATAGGGCAGAAAGTTTACGAAATCTATCGCAGGACAGCGAGACGTTCGTTCATTAAGGATATAACTCTTCGGAAGGAAGATATTAATCATAGGACGAGTGTCATTCCTTTCCCTCAGGTATCTGTGTGCCGATCTCGTCTACGTCATTCTCTTCCCTCAACTTCTCTGTGTAGTCTACTTCAAGGGCAGCAACACGTATGGATGTCTGGCTGGATATGCTGGTATTTTATATTATTATTTATCTGAACCCCAGGCGCAGCGAAATCTCGATGCCATTAGAAAGTGGCAGTGGATTTGATCTGGTTCAAACCTGCTAGAGAATAGCATAACTTGAGATAACCATGCAATTTCCATTGATGAATGATATTTCATGTATGTATCCAACTCAAAAGTCCATTCCAAATCCATTCCAGTTGGTCTGCTCCTCCGTCTCTCAGGGGGCGAGCCAATGCTCGGTCTCCCTGCCACCATCCATTATCCTATGTTCGATATCGTCGAGGGAATTCCCCAGCAGTTCTTCCCCTTCAAGACTCTATCGATGGCGGCATGTCTCGCCACGATTGTCGGGGTACGGTAGTCGCTATTTTCACGAATTAAGAATGTCTTTATTCACTGTGCGTTAACAGAGCAATGAGATGAAAAAGGAATCATTCCATAATTCTAATCTCAACTCACATTCCAAGAGAGAATTTTTTTTGGACGCTTCTATTAGAGAGAGAGAGAGAGAAAGAAGGATTGATTCTCGCGTCAATGAATCTGCATATCAGCTCAAACATTCATTCCATCAGGTCTCGAAGTTGTCTGTTCATCTCTTCGCGACGGGACGTCTCTCTCCCTCATTCGATTTTCTCAAATGTGTTACGAATGTTCCTCTGGTCAGTTACACTTGATTATATTGTATGAATTTTTTTTTAAACATTGCAATTTTTTTGTATTCTCATATCTTGACAGGACCACGTCCCTCTCCCGAATGACGTCAGCTTCAACGTCTCAACAGAGGCTCTCCATCTTCCCAAGGTATGAAGAAGATCCCATTTCTCACTTCTACGCGACCTACTGTGAACTATCATCGAAGTTCTCGCTCATCTTTACATCGATCTTTCCAGCTAATGAGCTAACATCACAAACGCTTCGACCAGAATAATCTCAAATTCGCACTGGATCAATAATTGTCTCTCAGGCGAATGGTTCTTCTCCTCCTCTCGCAGCCACTGAGAGTAGTTTCCTCCAACCATACAGCAACAACTACAATGCCATCGGGAACCAATAACCAATGATCTCCATTAGTGTGGTCGGATCGAACAGTAGATCTATCCATTCATCCCATTCTCTCACTGGTAAGAGCCAAGAGATAATTGGTAGAATAGACAGATTTACTATTCGATCCGGCAACATTAAACCCCTTCTCCCTTCCCCATCGAGCTTGCCACCCTTTTGTCTGTATCTTCCGACCCTCACGGGTAACCGAAACCCCTATTGATCTCACACCGTAGACAGAGAGTAGCTCCTGGGTAGATCACACAACTTGTTGCAATCGATAATGTCGATATTGAGACGATAAAGATATTATGATCGATGTGCTGTGAAAGGTGGTGCACGCGTGGGATCTGTAGTGATTTAGGGACGAGAGAACACTCAAAACAAGCCATTCTCATGCTCCCTCAATCGATTCTTATCATTTGCCAGAGTTGTGGTCCAGTTATCAGCCTCTATCAGTGTCCCCTATCAGTCACAGCTCCTCACTGCTCATAAACTGGAGTGATCAATTCTCACGAATCATTCCGGTCAGGAGACCTCTCTGCTTGCAACTTGTAGTTGTGGCGACAACCAGGCGCCATTTATCTCTCCTTATCACTTAATTACGTGAGAATCGCGTCGTTTTCCGAGATAACTCAGCCCTGATCTTTCAACGCTCAAAGTTCAGCAGCGCGAATCTCGTTTGTCTTTGAATAATCGCACGTGCGCGAGTCTCTGCGTCTCTTCTTTTCCCTTGTTCTCTCGCCTTTCTCTGACCAATAATCCACTGATCGGCCGATTGATAAGGAAGGAGACACTCACCCATTCCAGTCTCCTCACTCGACTTTTGCGTCGCGCTTTCCTACATAAGGACCTTTTCCCTGGAACAATGCCAAGCCACTAAGGGTACGTTCCCTCATCTTCCTCCTCCTTCACCCTGCAACCATGTGCAAAGTAGGGGGTTACGGTAGTTGTCCATCATCGATCGATCTTCCTCTCAGGAGCCTCCTCCATACTGTGGAAGTGAAATCATCATAGTGACGCAAAGTGTTGAGACGGGAGAGACGATCAATCTGAAGATGGCCGCTCCATTCGATAGTGACGATATGATGAAGAGGTGGGAAGAAGGAAGTGATCTACGTTTAGACGTTCCCCTCCTCAGATCTCTATTCGGAGCCATATTCGGATTCAAGAAGAACTCCGCTAGCAGTAGCTCTGTATCTCGATCGAGAGCCTCTTCGGTAGATCATCCTGAGCAACCAGGTATACGGTAGTCGATCGATAATTGATTTTGCTCCTGATTCAGGTCCGTCCTGGGCTTCGGCGCCTATCCATCATCATGCCGTCGTGCCGGCCTCGACGTCAGTGCCTTCTGGAGGTTCCTCGTCGACGGCGTCATCTGATTCTGGCCACTACCCTCCCTACGCTCCTCCACCTCACCATCATCCCGCTTCCTCCCTCCCCAACAATCCTCCACTCCCAGTTCTCACCACTCAATGCCCGTACTCGCGCCAGTCCTATGCTTCCTTGGCGCATCAGGCTCAAGCGCCATCCGCCGCCTATCCGCCTGCAGCCGGGTCCGCTCCGTACGCGTATGGAGGCGGATACGCGCCGCCTCCCTACACGCCCTACGCGTCCCATCCGCACGCGAGTCACGCGGATTATCACAAGACGAAGGCGGATATCTACAGGGAGATCGTGAATGAATGCGAGGAATTCGAGAGAAGCACCACGGTGAGGACAGAAAACCAGTTCTCGATAGGAGTACGGTAGTGTAGTCTCTCTCTCTCTCTCTCTCTCTCTTTCGATCAGTATGTCATCATCTGATATCATTCCCTTCTCTCATGCATGTTTACGCTCTCTAGACTCATTTACCCGTCCATTTCTGACGGCGTTCCGACGTGAAAAGCCAGTGCTCGATGGTATGACTGAGTGGTACCGTATCCAGACGACGCCTCTGGTTGAATCGTCGCCCGCCACTCCTACCGTACACTCGCCATTGGCCAGCCAATGGTGCGCTCATCTGCCGCCACAGCAACAGCCGATTCATGAGATCACAGCGAATTTCTCGGTAAGATCCAGTCCAGAAGTCAAGTCCAAACATCTGTCGAATAATTCTTTCTGGCATGTAAGAAATCGTTGATGCATTGGCTGTAGACTTTTTTTCAGATCAGTGTTAGAAAATGTGTAATAATAATAACAACAGTAATAATAATAATTTGGAGATGATGGATCTCCCTCCCACTGGCGGGTATCATGCAATGGACCAGCAAGTCGCCAACCTCGTCCAGCAACAGATCGATATCAAGGTACGGTAGAAGTTACCGTCATAGTCTGGATACGGTAGCACTCAGTTGGATTATCGAGCACTTTTCTGCCATCAGTAACTGTAGGGTGCAGAGACCAGAAAACGGGCACTGCTACGAATTTCATATCGGTTGAATTGAGTGAAGCGAACTTTGACCCGCCCTGAGAAGCGAGCAATGATGCAAGGCGATAAGCGATTGGATAATCGGGGGAATTAGGGAAGAAGAAGGGACTGATCAATGATGAATGAGAGTCCATTGGTCGAGGAGAGGAGAGGGATGACGGAATGATTCGTAGTCGATGAAGGAGGTTTGACCTTCCAGCATCCTGAAGGAGCTATAACAGGACTTTGAGAAAGCTCTTTCAGATCAACCTTTGAAGGTTTTTTTGGAAACTGTATAGCTATTGATTCAATTCCGGGATATACACTTTCAGTCCCGTTTCAGCCGAATGAAAAATATTTCGGTTGCTCAGCGCGTCAAAGTTAGCGCAGAAGCGTGCCACTGAGTCAGCAAAGAGCGATGGGGAAATTTCTAGTAGAAGGAGAATAGAGAGGGGAGATATTTCATCATAGACCGCACTGCATTCCCCCCCCCCCCCCTTCCCCCCTCTCAGCTGGCTTCTTCTCTTCTACTCCACTATGAACGCCATTTAGCACTGCGAAAACGACTTCCGGGTTTATTTTTGGGAGATAATATAATATAAAAATATTGGTTGATAAAAATCAGTTTATTCAGCCGATTCTCGGGGACAAAGATGCAATGGAAGCCCTCGTTCGATTGGTTGTACAGGCTGTCAAGGTTACATCTTTCTCTAATACACTCGTCTTTCAATTTCAACGCATATCTTGCATCTAACGGGCTTTCAATTGTATGCAATAAATATTCAAAAAAATATACATAAATATGCCAATAATAGGACACGGGAGCAGCATCGAGTCCCGTCAATGCCCACTCGCCCGAGGAAATTCTCAAGAGGAAGAGACAGATGGTGAGGGAGTTTTGTTTTTATTTACCTTAGAATCGTTCTGTCAATATTAGTGGAGAGATGAATTAATTTGATATTTGATTAAAATAATAAATTTGAGAACAACGAGGCAGCTGCTAGATACAGAAAGAGACAGAGAGAAGAGAAGGAGAAACAAAATGTGGTGAGTCGAGAGAGAGATTGATTTGAATGCAATGGAGAAATGTTTGGAATGTTTTCCAGACAGAGTTCTGAACCCTACTTTTTCAATGTGTGAGACAAGGTTGGATGGATGTCAGTGTTAATTTTATTCACGAACAGTGAATTCCCCTTCTTTTGACGATCAATTTTGACCTGCAAGAAACGTATAAAAGGTTAATCAAGTCACATATTTGTCTTCCAAATCGTTCACTCTAATGGATCTCAATCACAGGAAGTGGACTCTCTGGAGCAGCGGAATCTCGATCTTAAAAGGACAGTGGATGATATGGAGAGGGAGATCGCTGTATTGAAGAAGTATGTACTAGAACAGAGTAGACCATCCCTCCCCAAAGAGGAACAACAGACTTAATCGACGGATTGGAGTCTGCCATTTCCCGGATTTCAAGTGACCGGTGATCCCATTGTCTGATATTTATGCAGTTACCATCCCCTCCTCATTGGCTGTGATACATTCCTAATATTTCTCAAAAATATTTTAAATATTTTAATCGTTTTCGGCTCTGAACCCAGGATTCTTAGGCGTTTATTGAATTCAATTGTATTTTTGCTAGATGCTAACTAAGAAAGAAGAGAATAAACTACGTATGTCTCATAGTCAGAACAGAAAAGTCTTCTCTTATTATTAGTTTGGAATGTTTACCAGACAGAGTACAGCATTTTTGCAGTTTATTTCGCAGGTGAATTTGCAGGTAATCAAAATGACTAATGAATAGAGACTTTTTACTCTTTCAGAATGATTTTTCTTTGTTTCCGGAAAGTGCCACTTCTGAGTTGAGTGTTCATGGTCGGAGATTGCAGTAGTGAATGTGGGATGAGCTTGCTAACTAGGGATGGCTTTGTGGGAAGGATAATGGGATCCCGATGGGATAATTGACCATTCTGCATAGTTCCCAGGAACCCTTTTGTGCGAGATGGGATTCCCACTCCAATCCAGTAATCCCAGTCCCCTCTCATTCACTCTCATTCTGAATGACTTGCGCGGTCTACGCTCATCGAATGCGAGAGTGAACGATTGGGAAAGAATGAGTGAGAGAGTGAAATCGAGTGAAAGATTCCCAAACGAAACAAAGAATCCTGCCAAACTTGGGAATCCCAACTTCCCAACGATCGTTCCACTCATTTTTCATCGTGGGCCAGGAATGAGAGGGAATCATTCCGCGCTTTCGCGGGAAATGAATGGGTAATTTTTCCCACAAAGCCATCTATTGCTAACAATAAGTGATCATCCAACATAATACTAAAAGATTTATGTGGAAAGATGAATTAATTTTTCTGATGTGGGGAATTAATCAAATAGTCTAATATTTCCCATCTCCAACAATTTCAAGAGAAGCTTGCAATTACTCATTGAATAACTGGATGAATTGACTATTCAAGTGAAGATTCATCTAGAGATTCAAAGTTCTTTTGAAGAGTCCGAAGCGTTTGTATCTGCAGATTTCAGTGGCCAAATAGGAACTGCACTGGTCTGCATTTCTAGGCCCATCTGTATTAGTCTGTGGACTTTTTCTTTATCATATGAATCATCAGTCCTTACTCCAGACTGAGCGTGGCCCTTTCTGCCAACAACCTAGGTAACTTGATCTGTCAGAGTCTCAGACAATTCTTCCATTCTTGAAGAAATGTAAATCGAACAAAGAAATCGGATAAACCGCTACACAAGTGAGCTGCACTGCCAGTGTCTCATTGTATTCTGCAGCCTCTTCAGCAAGAGAGAAGACTGCAGCTGCAGCCAGTGACGAAAACACGACGACGACCAGAGATCGTATCGAGAAGGAAAGAATGGGGAGATTCAATCTCCATTTTAACCCTTCCCCCATTCCACGGGGGCTCATGGGGTGGATAAAAAGACGGCCACCCAAATCCCATTCAAAACTCTTTTTCCGCACAAATAAATATACCGTAGCTAACGGTTAGGAGGGGAGGGGAGAGGTACCTGCACATCTATAAGGTAGATGTAGTCAGGTGGGAGCACGCTAGACGCGCCAGGTAGGAGAGAGGCAGGGGAGAGGGGGAGCGAGGGATAAAAGTTCGCGGCGAGACGGTTAGACGGTTGACGACATGCTCTGTGCATTTCTAATGTATGTCGGAGGAGCTTTTGAGCCCCCGTGCATTCAGAAATATAAAAAGTGTTCGATGATGATTGAATCCCCTCTTTCTTCTTCTCTCATTTGCACTTGTTATGTGAATATCGACAAAAACACATTTGGTTTTTTCTTTGTTTATTCATGTATGCCCTGCCCCGTCTTCACGAGGTCTTACGAGGTCTTACTACAGAACTACTTGGGGGTCTTCTTATCCACGACATGCTCAAGGATGGGCGCGACCTTGCCATCTGAAGCAGATACCGTATACTTCCTCTACCGTACCTCCTTCCGGCTTCTGCACCGATTTGGATAAGGTAGTGGGCTTCTCACGGTTTTGGAGCTCGACGAGACGGGGATTTTGAATGTCCATGCTTGTTGAGTACTCGTCCGGACACTGAAAAGAGGGAATGGAATCATTGGTATCGATCCAAATGGAAGACGAACCTTGGCGGCAAATCGAGGGCAGGGATAAGCATTCGTCTTGTTGATTTCGCACTTATCGATAGGAGGAATGTCCCGGCTACGATTGTATTTGCGACGTTTCTGAAGTGATTGAAATGGTAGAGAAAAGATAGGGAGAGGGGAGTAAATTCACCAAATCTTTGGGCCATTTATGCGGCATCTTCTTCGAATTATACGATTCCGCTGATCTATTCGAATTCTTCTCATTCGTCGTTCCAGACTGAGTTGATCCACTCGAGCTTCTCGATTTAGAACTTCATAAATATTTTATGTTAGCACTATTATGTCAGGTCAGAGTTAAATATTCTGGATTGTTTTCGTACAAACCTTCGTGTTTTTCTTCTTCGCCTTGCGAGCGGGAGCAACCACAACGGGCTCTTGCGGCGGTGAAGGAAAAGGCTCATTACGGAGCTTAATAGGGGGTTACTGTACTCAGATGATACGGTAATCGAAAGTACCTTTTTAAGGTAGAATATTGCAACAGCCAATCCGATTAGTGCCACCAATCCAACGACTACGATAGGTACAATCAGGATATCGATTGATCCAGTTGCTGGATCATCTAGAGGTTTAAAATACGCTGCTATCGATTCTTCCGTCTCTGGAAAGTAGACGCGTTACGGTTAGCGTCGCGGTTGAGTTACCGTAACACCCGATTGACGCTCCACGAGGAATAGTTTTTGGTCGGTACGAAAATAGTCCAGTGTTTTTTTGGCACTCGAGACTATCACCATTTATTTCTTTACAATCTTCGTCGTCGCACAATCTAAAAAAAATAATAAGATAACGATAACATTTGAAGAGATAAGGTAACTGATATCAGACTGTCAATCTAGATCAACTCACTTTAGAAGGAATCCGGGATAACAAACAATCTTCTGTATTCCTTCTGTGATGTTTTTGATTGGCTGGAAATAAAGAATTGTTAATCGTCGATACTCTGATAATACTAACGTAGAGACAAGGTGCATGGAGACTTGCGCATTCAAGAATGAGAGCAGAATGAGTGAAGCAGTCATCTGAAGTACAGTATATTAGTTTGATCCTAATGGATACTGTAGACTACCGTATGCCTACAGTAATACAGGTCAAACTCACAATCCGGGGTGCATGATACCTTCGTCACTTCAACTCCATTCACCTTCCATATAGGGTCATCAGTTTTAGTTCGATCCCATTCGAAGGTCGGATTATCCATCCATTCGATCCTTCCATCTATTTCCAGAAACCATCGATTGTGATCGCACTAAATTAGAGGAATTATCTCTCAGGAATTATCGACGGGTGATAGACAACCTACCGTAGTCTTGGCACAATCGTCTCCAATCACATTGAGTGCATCTGGATCCTTACAAGTGTAGGGCTTCTGACAATCGATTGGGGGAAGAACTTCGCATTGGGCGCATGCTGAGAAAAGAAAGATCAAAGATCAAAGATCAGAAATTACGTGCTCACCTTTGGTGCCACACATGACCGTGAATGGCTCGTGCAAGTTTATGGATTCACTGTCGATCTTCTGCAACCAAGAACCAGATGTGCATTTGATACTATCCACTGAGTTGACATCTTCAACAACACTGTAATTACGGTGTATAATTGACTACATTGCCCTGCAGAATACAGAACCTGAGTCGGCCAATATTGCATTTGAAATCTGTGATATCATTCATATCCTTCAAAGGATCGAGCTTGAACTCTTTTACGTAGTAGATTTTTTTCAACGTTGATGGGAGATCTGGATCGCATGTACCTCAATAAATCTTTAATTTCTAAGAATGACTCATGAGCTCACTGGATGCTCTGTCCCACAGATCTCCACCGCCTTTGTATTATTTGAGCACTCGATTCTCTCCGACTACGCCAAATTGAAGTGCCGGCTCATTATCATTGGTCTCGAAATTAGCGCCGATCTGGAAAGTAGAGTGTCATTAATATCGTCACTATTAGGGATTTTGGATTTCACGCTCGTTCTTCACTCTCATCAGACATGTGCAGAGTAGAGACAAATCCCAAAACGGAATCACTACTCATAAGCACCTTAAACTCGGATTTCATAGTGAACGAGCAGTAGATTCGATTATCTGTGAAGGACACCTTCTTCGTGGCTTCAGATCGTCTCGTTGATTATTATTAACTGAATGAATGATTGAGCAAGTGCATTTCCCTTCTATCTCACAGATTGTGATAGTTTTACTAGAGACTGCCACATCTCCATCAGGTTTGCACTCTATTGTGAAGGTTCCTTGAACGATCTTGACTGATTTGGTCTTATCCAGTTTGGCCGTGCCAGTTATCGATTGAATGTGGTTAATATCAATCTCAACGAAGAGCTTTTTGTGGCCACGAGTTCTGAAAAAGAAGAAATAGTAGAGTAATTGACTGCGAAGGGTACTGACCATCGTGTCGGGCGCGGTTCCTCCAATATCGACCGTCTCGCCTCAGATGAAAAGAAGAAAATGGAGAGGAACGATAAAATCAGCCTTTTATCGACCCCCTAGACCATAGTCAAATGAGTTCTATTGATGGAAATGGGAGGATTAGCAATGATTGATTTAGATTGTTGTGGAGTTGGGCAAGAAATAACTACGTGAGACGCCGTGTTTTGAATAATGAATGGGATAGGAACCCATTCCAAGCATCCATACCGATTATATCCTCAATTATTCGTTCCTAAATAAGGAACTTTGTTTGGCTTTCAGGTATCTTCTGGTCGAAGTAGTGACTCATTTTCTTCTTCCATCGCTCAAAGAACATCAGTGAAAGAAAGCGTTCAAAAATCCAATGACAGTTGAAATCGCGCGTTTATTCATAGGTTTTCTTCCTTTCGTTAGATTCTATGGAACATCTTGCCTGAATGGAGTACATTCCATGAATTGGGAGTGGAAGGGGTTAAAATGGAGATTGAATCTCCCCATTCTTCCCTGTTCGATGCGTTCTCTCGTGTGTTTGTCTCTGGCTGCAGCTGCATTCTTCTCTTTTGCTGCAAAGACTGCAGAATATAATGAGACACTGGCAGTGCAGCTGATGCACTTTGCTGCTGCGACATACGGAGACAGGGAGCAGGAGTGTGTGACTCGGTGAGGGAGGGAGGCTAGAGGGGAAGGGGAGCCACTCGTTTGAAATTTTCAACCAAGTATCCCGTTTATCGCCCAAAAATGGTTGCTGTTGAAAGCTTACTTAGGGGTGACCTCATAGATTTCGAGAGATTTCTGTAAGCAAGATCGTCAACCTTGAGAGTTGAATGGAAGCAAGCAAATGTCGATCTCCCTGTAGAGAAAACAGAGTGATTTCAGTGCCAGGGCAGAAGATTCGGACTGGATCATTCACTCGAGTCCTATGCGAACTAGCGATCCCACGATACTCAACTGATCTACTACTGTAGGATACAGTAATCAGTGAGTAGGGAAAAGCTTAGAACGCTGGGGGAAGTGGGTTGAGAAAGGAGGCTAGGATAGAAGAGACAGAGAGATAGGAAGGGAAGACAGTAAGGGAGAGGAGGCTAGGTATACTGTAGCGATAGGTGCACTGTGATGGGACTGGAGCTTAAATACTATTCATTTATCAATACAGTAGGCAAGAAGATAGGGGAGGGGGTCGGTGGTTGGAGATTGGAGAGAAGATGGAAGAAGATGGAACTGAGGATCTAAGATCCTTGGTGGATACTGTAGAAGACTGGGATCCCTAGCGGATCAATGGGTGGATGGATTGGGCAGGTGCCCTGGATTGATGGAGACTCGCGTCACCCAATTGGGACTGCGCGCGAGGAGAGGTTCTGTGGAGCTCTCAGGTTGGATGGGATCTCTATGGGATCACTGGATTGGATTGGAAGGGCATGTGCCCTGAATTGATGGAGACTCGCTTGCCGCACGAGGAGAGAAGACGACTTGCTCTTGCTCCGGGGAGGGAAGGGAGGAGAGGCCCTTTTATACCCCCTCTGCTGACGTGTCACAAGAGGAATGCATACTCTTAATGGAATGCAAATCGTCTCCTGTGAGGGAACAACAGATGGGATTAGGGCGGGGCGTATGCAAAGCGAGGGATAATTGAATTGGGGACGTGAGGAATGAGAAGTTCGTATGCTAATGGATGGAGTGCGTGTGGAATTGAAGAGGGATGGGCATGATGACGTGTAGTATTGGATTGGGGAAAGAAACTAAGGAAAGTATTGCGTAAGAATGACGACATAAAGAGTAGTGACTGTGAAGGTCGCTACAAGTCCTGATATGGTAAGATTGGAGGATGAATCTATTTTGATTCAGATCGAGCTTCTTTTCGGAATATCAGATAACTCTTGAGATCAGCCTATGACTTGCGATCAAAGATCAAATTGAGAAGGAAACGAAAGCAATTGGCAGAAATGCGACATAATGAAGCAAGAATGCGGAATGATGATTGCCCATTCGGAGAGTCAGAAGGAGACTGTTATCTCTTTCAGAGGAACAAAAGGAGCCGTCAGTTATTTATTGATCTTTGATCTCAACTCTATTTACATTTGAACGCTTCAATGTAGTTGTGGATGTATTTCGGGACCACTCGAATATTAAATTTATCCATTCAGATCCAATTATTCAATGAGGGATTGCAAGCTGCTCTTCCCCTTATGAAATTGTTGGATATGGGAAATGTGAGATTCCTTTATTAGCTCCATGCTTCGGAACAAATGAATGCATCTTTTCACATAAAGCATTCGTTGTGGATGTATTCGTGAGAGATTCATCATCGACCTCGTGCCTTAGCTAATATGCGGAACAACTATTCATTCCAGATTAATCGATACTTTCTCAATGCTCATTGGAATACGTGGAGAATTGTGGAAGACTATCTCAGGGATAAAAGATACAAGGTGAAATTTGTGAAAATTCGAATTTTCGAAATTTTGACAAGATGATACTGATTGGTAGTGAATGAGTGATGTTTGAGGACCATGGTGTCTCAATCACTGGCCATTCCCTGGGGGAGCTATGGCTACTCTCGTTGCACTCAGAATCGTCCAGTCGGGTATATTTAGAGCATTTAGCATGCAAAAGAATGATAGTATGATACAATTTGTAAATGAAGACACATGGCAATGCCACTTCGAGGCAACAAATAATATGCTTGGAAAGTCAACCCGGGACACAAGAAGAAAGAACAGTCTAGAGAATGGGATAAATAATAGTAGTCAGATTGAAGAGAAAGGAATCTATTCATTTCAGAGTAGAGACTGAATGAATAGGCATTGACATTGACAGGTCTTCGTTCCTCCGACGCCATTCGTCTCTACACATACGGTGAACCGAGAGTGGGAGATGCCAAGTTTGCCAAGCTACTGGACAAAAACGTACCTGAGAGGTACACTTTTGAGTTTTTTCATTGCATTCAGCTTTTCAGACAGTATCTATGATAGAAGTTCCGGATCAGAACAGGTCATAAAATCTGATTCCTTCAGCTATCGCATAGTCCACAATATGGACATCGTCCCTCACGTTCCCAGATGTAATAAGGATTGGAGTGGAGTGAGAATTATTGATTATCCTTTGATGAAATATAGTCATCGTCTACAACAAAACCACCAACACTCTTAATGAGCAGGGGCAGCAGTGTAGGGCAGGATGGGTGGGAAAACGAACAGTTTTCCCTTCTTAAATCATTTTACTTACAATATTTATTTCAGCACTGCAACGAGAAGGGATTCTACCATCACGGAACGGAGATGTGGTGAGGAAATGTTACTAAACACGATTTAAATGCTGCTTCAGGTACTCGGAGAGCATGTAGATCGGAAAGAAGAATTATGAGATTTGTGATGGTATGTTGTGGGGGGGGGGGGGGGAGACAGCATCAAAATTGAATAAAAACTGTGAAATTTTTTTTACATATAGCACGCTGTAAACTAAAAATTCTGCATCAGTTGCGCGGACATCAAAACTTTGCTTGTCTGGGACTTTTATTTGAAACTGCTACTAAATTGGGAGAAAAAGACACACCTTAAAAATTCAGCTGAAATTCTATGGAATATTAAATTGGTACTATTTCCAACTGGATATTTAAAAAGTGCGAAAGTTTCACAATTAATATTGAGAAAAAACTGCACCAAATGTACTTTCCGCGAAAAAGTTGCACGGCAAAATTTGACCGAAAAAAAAACGCAAAAGAAAAAAAAAATTGCAGTGCAATTTTTTCACTGTTTGAGCAAAAGACGAATCTTTTCGAGGATATTGAACCGACGACCTCACGAATCCGATTCAAACTCTTTGCCGATACGCCACGCGGTCATGTTTCCTTCACTCTCGATTTCGAGCAATGAATGCGCGGCGGAGCAGTGGATGCGCGCCGTATTTTGTTGAAGATCATCCATTTGAAACATACTTGATTCCTCACGTTGTGTTTCGTGTTGATGCTACATACTCTTGTTTTGCCCAATGCTCTTTCCACAGTAATATCTGATTGGTTTCTTTATGTACAAATGTGAATTGGTTTTGCTTTGTATCATACGTATGTGAAATCAACACGAAACAAAACGCGGAGAATCAAATATGTTTCAAAATGGATGATTTCAATAAAAATAAAGCGCGCATTGATTTGCTCCGCCGCTTATTCATTGCACAAAATCGAGAGTCAAGAAAACGAATCGGCAACGAGTCTGAATCGGATTCGTGATGTCGTCGGTTCAATCCCCTCGAAAAGTTTCGTCTTTTGCTCAAACAATTGAAACATTGCGGATGGAGAAAAACGCGAAAAAATTGCACTGCAAAATGTTCACGAAAAAAACGTGAACAAATTGCACTGAAATTTTTTGGCGTTTTTTTTTCGATCAAATTTTGCCGTGCAATTTTTTCGCGGAAAGTACTTTAGGTGCAGTTTTTTCTCGGATATTAGAAAGAATACAGGTACCCTGCAGCTACAATTTCAAGAGCATTTTTGTGAGATTTTCTCGTGCCGCGCAACTGGTGCAGAATTTTTAGTTTACAGCGTGCTATATGATATGAAAAAATGATGAGAAAGTGCCAAATACAATCATTGAGATTATCCTCTCTCCGAAGACTCCACGTGCTCTAATGGAGTCAGCATCGCCTTCTTACGTCCTTCCAAATATTTCTACGATCATCTACACTATTTTGGAGTAAAGGTCAGAATCATGATTCAAAAATTAATTTAAATTTAATTAATATATCTTTAAAACCTCTTTTAGCTCAGCGAGTTCAGAAAGAATGGATGTGGAGAGGAATTAACTGGGAAACATGAGGAAATGTCCATGTGAGATGGATATTAGTTGAAATCACGAAATGATTGAATTGCAGAGTTGGGAGAATCTTTCAGAGAATCAAAAAGCTCTTCCCGTTCTCGTGAAGACATGCATCGTTCCCTCTTTTATTTGCATTGATCAATTTCACTGTTGGGAATAAATTGGTGGAATTGCGAAGAATTTCGGAGAAGACAGCACCAAGTATCCAGTCATAATGGTTGGTAGTCTCTCCCTGAATATTGCATGTCCTTGTCTTGCCTGGCCACTGCAATTATCGCCACTTGCGGGACACAGAGGTGCCAACTACCCGGGAATCACTAATAGGGATGCCAAGAGAGGAATGGAGACACTCTGAGTCGTATTCAGTCTCGTTCATATGCTTGCTTATATAAGAACACTCGAGTTTCATACGAAGTTCATTATTTCTGAATTGTGATGGTCCAACAGTGTGAACTCAACTGACGCCTCTTAAAATATGTTTCAAAAGCGATTCTTCACTTGCGAGCAACATCGTTTTGCCGTGTACCTATGCTCCAACAGTCAATAGACGATCTACTACTCAAATATTTACTGCCAAACTTTCTCGAAACACCTCTTCTTCTCCAACCGACTCAATCGTGTACGGTTTTTGCGTGTCTCACGGGTAGAGAGAGGAGAGATAAGGGATAATGGAGAGAAGCAGAGATGGAGTAGTTCTTATCCCTCCTCACTATTTACCCCCTGCCACTCCCCCACCATCGAGGAGGAGAATTCCACCCCCCCCCCCTCCCCCCTCTCCCCCCATGTGTACTAACCTCCAACCAGCATTCTCCCTCCAGATCATCTGACGATTCACGCGTTTCTGTCACAGTATCTCTTTTTTTCTGGGGTGTTACAGTATCCTCTCGCTGTTCGTTAAAACGACTGAATCAGTCAAGATTTGTCTTCATCCTTTACAATATTCGCCACGACTAAAGAGAGATATTCATGACATGGGGGCAATTATCCCTATGAGGGTGTCTCGTAACTCAAGCTTACGCAAGTGTGACCCCTAGCGGGGTGTCACTTACCATCACTCTCTCCCTTTCGCGTGATCTCTCCTCGGTCAGACAGAAGAGATAGTGGGGAGTGACCGCTGGCTATTCAGAGTGCTCTTTGTGTTGGAGGGGGGGGGGGGGGGGGGGGGAGATTCGCGCTTCCTGGGGGTCTCCCTTTCACCTTTCACTATCAATTCACTTCTCACTTCACACCTTTTGCCACATTCCGATGAATCTTCTCTTGTGCAGCTTCTCACAATTTTTCGGAAATTTGCACTGATCTTATTCTGTCTTCACTGAATATTTCACGCTTATTTTAATTTACGTTCGCCGCTTTCTTTTTTTGTGAATTTAGAGTAAGAGTAACTGAGTCCACTTTTAGAATGATGATGCACCGTTCCCTCATCCTCATCCTCTGTGCCCTCATCTCGATCTCATTGGCCATTCGATGCTATTCCTCACAGAATACTGTCCCCGGCCCGAGCAGTCAAATGGTTATCGGTAAGTGGTTAATATCATTAACTTCCTTCATTCATTTATTCAGTCAGGAGTGGAGTTTAGATGAGATAACAGTGGAAGGGAAATAAAACGGAGTTTTTTTTATAATCGGAAAAATCGTGATACTAATTCGTCCGTCTAATGTGGTCGCCCTGTAGAAATGCGTAGTACGATCCTCTCAAATCTGTCAACAAGCCCCCTCTACTCCTTATCTCAAGTGTGTTTCTGTGTATCAATCCCCCCTTAGCTACTCCTTATCCGTACAACCCATCAGAAGAAGAGGGCTCTCAAGCGGGGGATAGACGACAAATAAGAGGGCCAAGTTTTGAGACGGAGATCCCTCGGGGGCCTATTTATATAACAAAAAGGCGCAGATGGTCCTGTATTTCTCCCAATTAGACAGATTCTAAGAAGGCTTCATCTATGGTTGTTGTTCAATGATCGGCCCTTAGAGGCAACCCAAAGAGGCCACTTGATCACTTGTGGCCTCTGTTTGCCAATGCCGGCAGAAGACAAAGGGATTCATTCAGCCTACTCCAAACTTTGGCACGGTGCCAAGTTGTTTCGAAAATGGAAAATACAACTGACAATTACAGTAAACTGCCCGTCAGCCCAGTTCTGCTTCAAGTCATACATCGAGAGAAATGTGAGGGGAGATAATTCGTATACTGAGACCAGGACATGCGGAAACGTCGGAACTTGCTTCGTAAGTTGGACAAGAACTGAATTTATGCCATATTCTATTCGAAAGAGACATATATTAAGATGTCGAGCAAAGTGGAGGGTTTTCGATTTAGTATCTCTGTTTTTCGTTACTCAGTGTACAACTATATTAGAATGTTTTCACGTGTACCCACCACTCATCAATCTCTCCACTGAACCTCTTCCTGTCTCTCTAATCCCTTCTCTTCACTCGGGTTTTTGCCACTTTGACGGAACTCTGGAAATGATCAGTTGCGCAAACAGAATCATGAGGTGATTGAGAAAGAGAAGAAGAGAGAGAGAGATGGTCAGAGAGGAGAGAGGGAGAGGCTGGTCGCTCATGAAACACAGGAAAGAAGCAACACGGAAGTGTATAATTTGCTCTGGTTAGGTTCATTCTGGTGCTTCATCGTTTTATGAAGTAGCAGGATAGAAATTGATGATGTCATGAGGAGAATAAAAAATTCGAAACAGACTTGACAGAGTTGAAAGGTTCAGAAAATAAGAAAAGCGAAGAAAAACAGTGTGACGTTCTTATATAACCGTAGCTTTGCAGCAAACGGGATGCACCGGTTCGGGCGACAACCGAAAGTGCTGCTGTGCCGGAGACCTATGCAACTCGGCCGAAGGAGGCATGGGAAAGGTGGGTCTGGTACCGTCGGACCAGTTGATTCCATTGGTACCAAGCACCACAGGCTTGGTTCAATCCTTTTTTTCAGGCCCTCTTTATTTCCTTCCTGCTCCCAGTCGTCCTTCAATTCTTCTAAACATCAACTCCTTCTCTTTCATCACTCAGCTCAATTCTCACTCAAGATTGCATAACCACACTACGGGACATCCTATTCTTGTACTGTAGTCAGAAATAGTACTCCTCACCATTTTGCACGATCTTTCGTTTGTCTTACAGGAGAGATATTGTGTACGAATGAGAAAGTTGCATTTAATCCGGCAAAATTAACGTGCAGTAATCGAACAAAACAGAATAATTCTTTTCTTTATTGTCGAGGAAAATAAACACTTCACACAGATATGCTTCAAAATAAGGAACCTGTATCCACTGGAGGCAAATAAAGAACAAATGAGAAATCCAATAAACGACTAGAATTTTTGGAATGCAGTGTCTTTCCGTTTGACTTCGTCAGTATTTGGTTGGTCTTCTTTCTTTGGTGATTGTTGAGAAACATCGATGGAGGAGTGACGAGATACCTGGAGGGGAGAGATCAAAGATCAAACATCAGAAAGGTAAATGACCTGATCGGTCTCCTCAGCTTCGTTGATCGTGTCTGAAACGACCTGAAATGTTAAAAAAAATAACAGGTGATTGATGATGACATCATCATTAAACAGCACGGCTGTTCTGATAGATCAAAGATCAACTTCCAACCTGATGAGGGTGCGAAACGGAATGAGAAGTGGCGAAAGTGACGTCATGATGACTGCCCATCTCCTCCGATTTGTTCCTCTTGTTGAAATCTTGCGCCTGGGAACAATCAATTAATCGTCTGTTTTACTGTAGCGATAGAAGCGAAGGAATGCGATTGTCACACGGCACATCTATGTTACAATCTACTCTACACTCCACAACCAGACTATTTACTTCAGTGCCCGACACTCAGATGACAATTTGACCTTATTATTGAAATCCCATGGTGAATGGGAATAGAATCGGGTCCACCACTCAGCCACGCGCTTCAATTAACATTTTCAAGAAGATTTTTCTATGATCGGATAATTTTATAATTTTCGAATACGATGGCTCTAGCTACATAATCGCTTCTACACTAGAATGCAACAGTTGAATCTTCTATAAAACTCAACTGACCCGTCTCAAACTGTCATCGAATTTGATTGAATCGCCTTGCGAATCTTCGAAGACGATACGCTGAAAGAACAGATGGAGTGTGATCCTGGTTGCTTCTCATACCTTGGGAGAATGAATATCGTGGGGATGGGCTAGCTCGACTGAGATTACGTCGTCAATATCTAAAACAGACATCTTGCATGAATAATGCCTTTTTTATTACGAAAAGTTGTTGATCTTAACAAAAAAAGATCGAAGGTCATCAAAATTACCGTTATGGTAGGCGCCCTTCTCATTGTAGTGATGATCACCGAGAGAAGCAGAGGAGGGTTTGGAACCGAGATGGAAGGAGGACATACGACGACTGAGAGGAGAGTGATCCATTAGAGAAAAGAAATCAGAGAGAGAGAGAATGGGGTGCCGATCTATGGGGGTACGTTGGGATTATAATATTTATGCTTAGTCGTTTTACTCCACGAAAATCAATGAAAATAAAAAAGCACAAAGATTTGATGATGTACGGCAAACTCATCAGAAACTAAAGAATTTGGAACTTACCGCAGATTGCCGAACATATTGGAGGAATCGACGGAAGAATTACGACGATCTCCACGACTGAAAGAGAGGAAAGATCAAAGATCAAAGATAAAACTAGAAAGATCAAACCTTTTCGTATTGACGACAGAAACCCGTCGCTTGTTGAGGCTGCGATCGAGCAGAACTTTGCCCTCATCGAACACCTTTGAAAATCAGGGATTAGAAATTGAGAGAGAGAGATCAAAGATCAAAGATCAAAGATTAAACCTCATCATGATCAGCAGCAGGGAACATCTCCACTTGCTTCACGTTGTCACCCAGTCTGAAGGAAAATTTTGTAAAAACTAACATTATCGACGCTTGTTCTGGGTGGGTGAAGAATGGAAGAACTTTCATTCATTATACAAACAAGCGGGAGAAATGTGTTCCATTTACGGAAATTTTCGATATTTTAACGTAAAACAACGAAACGGCTCCCATTTCCGTGATAGTTGATGAATTTTAAAATCCTCTTGGATTCGAATACTTCAACACATTACCTTGAGGGCCGACAAGAAAGAAAACATGAAATCATTCGTTAAAGTACATACAAAAATCGGATGACGATTTTCGCAAGGTTCTGTGGCAGGCACGCGTGATAATAGAGATCTTTAGATTTCGATGTCAAACTTGAATGTTAGAACGTAGCTGAAGTATTCGACTGACTAATAAATATGCAATTTATCATGCTCTAGCAGGTTATTGCATCACATTGGGGAAACTGCTCATACGACGCTTTCATGCCACAAAATCTTCCGAAAATTGTCATCCGATTTTTGTACTTTAACGAATGATTTCATGTTTTCTTTCTTGTGGGCCCTCAAGGCAATGTATTGAAGTATTCGAATCCAAGAGGATTTTAAAATTCATCAACTATCACGGAAATGGGAGCCGTTTCGTTGTTTTACGTTAAAATATCGAAAATTTCCGTAAATGGAACACATTTCTCCCGCTTGTCGGTATAGAAGAGAACGGAAACGTATGGATGGCAGATAAGGGAAAGAATGCGTACAGGGTCTCTAACATCAGGATAACTTACAATTGGACATTGGCCAGTGATCCCTCGAGTGAGTGCACGGCTCGACTGCTCGTCGCATAGAGAGGCTTGATGTTGAGATCACCCCAGAAATCATCCTGCAATTAAATTCAGGTCAGACAGCAGGCTTGGCGAAATGGAGAGAGGGAGAACCTGCACTAGATCGGGAGTGCTCTCGAAGCCTTCATCGACGATTGTGAGACCAATCTGGAAGAGAGATCATAAGTCTGATGGAAAGGGAATGTGTGAGTAGCGGGTAGTTTTCAACTCATATAAGCGTTTTTTTGTTTGCGGGTTCTACTACTTCTGTCTTTTCTTACCAAGTACGACATCATCAATTGGAAGAGGAAATACAATTTACTCTTAGATTTCTATCGAGCAGCCAATTGCACTCGAAGTCATCGTCGTCTTCTCCCATCGGATTGAGCAATGCCTCGGCAACCTTAAAATTAGCATTATTTATGTTATTTTTTTAAAAAAAAATTTCCAGAACTAGTACATAAAAAGTAAGCAAAAATAAGACAATTTTCTCGAGAATTGAAAGAGACAGACCTTCATCCATCCAATGTAGAATACGAACTGAAGACTGGACATGACAGGGAAATATATGTCGATGACGCTCTGCAAATCAATATCCTATGTATTTCCTTCGGTGTGCGGTCTTCTCTAAATTCAGTCCATTCCTTCTCTATTACCTATTTTACTTCATAATAATCGTGAAAGTATGAATCATACCTCCGAATCAACGAACTGGCGAGAGATGAGAGATAGGAAGAAGTAACTGAAAGCGGTGGTTGATCTCTGATCTTTGATCTTTGATCTTTGATCTCTCACGTGTGAACAGCGAGTACAACCAGTTGAGGATACATGACGGGCAGTGGAACCCAATCGTAGTTACGAAGTGTAGCCATTTGAGTGCGGAATGTCTTGATCTCCTGAGAAAGATCAAACTAGAAAGAACAGAGAAAGAACGAACATTGATCAGAGTATCGATACGAATCTCCGAATCGACGAGTTCCTTGCGCCGAGCATAGTTCGCCAGTGAGATCGCCCACTGTAATTTGGAGTTTGATGTTTGATCGAAGTCATGGTTTGAAGTTTGGTCTCACCGACCTGGAAGGGCATCCAATGCTTGGCGTACTTGTCATCGATACTCTCGAATCGTTCCTTCTCATGTTGCAGCATGAAGCCTGAAATCCACTCGATTTTGGGCGACCTTTACTAAACGTCACACCACGCCACTGCACTCACGTCCGGTCACGACGGTGTCCATGGTGGGGAATCGCTTGCGAACCTGCATCGAGATATCACGGAAGACGATGCATTGAGCGAGGACGCAGTACCTGAAGGAGGCGTTACGCTGGAACCGATAAACCGTTTGACCGGCAAAAGTGACATCACAAGGGTATATCATGTCGCATATGGAGGCTTTTCAAGTTGTCTCCCCATCCTTTACGTTCTGTCGGACAAAGAGTTCTTACATTCCTTATAAGTTCCGAGAGGGCATACAAGAAACAACCGACTTTTTAATGGCAGCTAAATGTAGTAAGTTGACCTACCGTACGATGTTACGGCGGATCATTCGAGCCTCGATTGACGCCCCTTTGATGTGGGCTGCAGTCATGAGAGAGACACTGGAACAATGGATTGACTGGCAATATTGAGATTCCTCATTTTACACATCATCTTTCTAACTGGTAAGGAAGTCTATTGTAGGAAGACATATTCATCTCTTTACTATCCAATTGTTGAGTAGTGCCTACGGTAAAATGCATGTGACCCCTCTCTGAAGTCTCGCATCAGATTCTTCAAAGATCCGTCCAACACCTCTTGGTAGACGGGAATAAGGGCAAACAAGGCAATTGAATGGTCTCTCGCTTATCATGAGTGTGCTCTCATTCGTCAGATGTGAAAAGCAGATTTTTGACGTGGAAAGGGGGTTGTTTGAGCTCGTGGAGGAGGAAGAGGAAGAGGAGGAGCGGGAGGGAGGAGAGGGAGGAGGAGAAGGGGGGGGGGGAGGTTGTTAGCGTGGGAATCGGGATGATTCAGCGAAAATGTTCTTTGTATTTCCTATTTTGCAGGATAGCAAATGAAATAACTGACTTATCGAGAATTCCAATATTCTGGAAGATGATCCCCCATCGATTGACGACCGTTGTTACGAAGAAACCTGGAAAGGAAAGGTCAACTATTATTTTTTTTTAATCGAGTGAGATCTGGAATTGACTAAATGACCTACCAAGAATGAAATCCAAGGGTATATATTTAATCTTTTCATTGATGTATTTAGCGATGGAATCGAAGGAACTGAAATATTCATTACTTCTTCCATGGACGATCTTCTTTCTCACATTTATCGGCATCAGTCCTAGATCAAGACCCCCCCCCCACACTTCTTATTATCTTTACTTGAATGAACAAAACTATAAATAAAACTAATTGATCGTTTTTCATGATTTCAGCCATTTCTCCAACTTTCCCGGTTGATTTTCTGATTCATTGAACATCGAAAAGCAATGGAAGTTCGGCGACTTTGATACGGAATAAAATAAGAGATTTTGAAGATAAGAAGGAGGAAGAGCCATTGGCCAAACAGGATCTGTGACGGGAGATTCACTTTCCATGCATTAAATCAGCTGTGAGTCATTACTTCGTAAGATCACTGTTATGGGAAATGTGCTCGGACGATAATTCTAAAGATTTCTAAAAAGTCGCAATTTTGTTTTCCTATTCCTTTACTTCTATTCTGGGAAAAGATCTCCATTCATTTCCATTCATGCGTTTCTAATTCTCTCCAGTAGAACGATTACAACTGATCTCACTCTTCCCTTTCTCTATTTATTCATCCCCGTTCGATCACATTCTGTGATACCCATCCTAATCACTTCCTTTGACAGAAAGGATGAAACCCTTCTCATTGTTGCTTTAAAAATGCACCGAAAGGCGAGAGTGCGAACAAAGAGCATCTGGAAACAGCAAAGAAAGGAAGGAGGAACGAACCTTTTCTGTTCATCCGGAAGAGCGAATCGGTAGATGGCAGAGACTATGAAGTAACAGACCAACCATACAATGTACTCCAGCCAGACTGCTTTCCAGATTGAGCCCTTCCATCTGATCTTTGATATTGGAACCACATCCGAACCATATACTCACCGAACCAACAGCTTGAACAGCGACCAGGGGCTACTATTCGATACATCGAGGTTGTAGTTAACAGTCATCTGAAGGGGAAGCAATTATAAGCAAGAAAATGGAATGGAAGTGGGAGAAACAAGGAAAGTGGTGGTTCTTATGCAGAGATTCATGATTCAACATGAGAAGGGAAAGATCGGAGCACAACAAGAAGTGAACCATAATCGAATCAGGCGAGTTTGCACTTTCCAAGGTGGGAATGGCCGGGTCTTGGAATGGATATTAGGAATGGATGATGGGAAGAATGACGAGGTGTGTAATCAAGATGACGGGACTACTCAGAGATCAACCAGATAGAGATGGGATCAGTTAAGATGCCCAAGGTCCATTGAGAGAAAAAAACAGGAGAATCGAGTACGTTTTTCTACTATCTGTTCGAGATTGACTGATCAGAGGCAGTTTTAGAACCGGCAAAACCGAAAATCGATTGTTTCTTGATATCTATACGGTAAGAGTATCAGTTGTTGAATCCGGTTACGTTAACCTTAGTTAATCAGATTAGCATTTCAAGTACCGAGGGAGCGAATCATAGAGAGATCAGAGAATGGCTCGACCTTTAGCTCAACAGACGCGTTCCACTCTCTGAATCAGCTAAATGATGAGTGTTCCTTGCTTCGGGAGATCTTAACACGAAATTTCGAAGAAACTGCAGAATCAGTAAGGCGAGATAGCACGCGAAATGAGGAGAGTGGCCAATATTTGGATAGGAACGTGTTAAGAAGTCGATGAGAACACCATGAATTCTCGGTGCACCATCACAAAGAGGATGAAGAGGAGTAAAAGCGAAGATCAGTTAGAGGAAGAGAGAGGAGAGAGCAGAGAAGTCAGAGAACGAAGAGAGATAAGGTAGATTTGAGAGAGTGGAGAGAGAGATGGGGAAGGAGGAGGAACTCTTCTCTGCACCGAAGTAAGGAGTTGACACGATAAGCATCGAAAATACTCTGTTGAACGTTTGAAATTCGCGTCTTTAGTGTGACCGATCCTAATCTTCTCTGCAGGAAAATTGAGAGCTTGCGAGCCACCCTCGAATCGGATCTGGCAACTGAGTTTGGATTCGTTCAAGTTGAAGAACCAGAATAACATCACAGCCTAGTTACCTGATCAACTCGAGAATGACGATGAGAAAGAAGAATTCATCTCTCTATTCTACGTGATCTATCAGAGTTGCGATAGAGTGTGCAAAATGGAGAGAGTCACTCATCATTCTGACATCCTCACGAACTCATTTCCATGCGATTATCCATTCATCTCCCTTGTCTAGAAAATAGCTCAATTTGAATGCAATTTTGACTCACGAGATCACATGGAAATTGTATTATTCCGCCCTTTAAAACCCGAGCGGTCTCCTCCTCACAACCAAGTCGTCGACACGGCTCAGTCCGTTCCTCCCGGAGACATCGCCACCCAGCCCCCAAGACCACCAACATGAAGAGACTCGGAGTCGACCCCGCCGCCGGAGTGCTCGACCCTAAGGAGAATGCCCTCTTACGGCCAGGAGGTACTGTACCACACCCCATCCTTCATCCTCTTCCATAACCTACTGTAGCCTAGCTGTTCTCTAATTGACTACAGTAACCTTGAGGCCACCCGTCTACTGTAATCTCATCGAATATTTGTAGGATACCAACAATGACCGTGTGACCATCAAGTGGACCAACACCCCCGACGGAGCCGCCAAGCAGTTCCGCCGCGAGTGGTTCCAGGGAGACGGCATGGTCCGTAGAAAGAACCTTCCCATCGAGTACAATCCTTGAATGGGTTTTGTGTGACTGGAGACTATCATATAAATTTATTAAAGATAATGGTTGTTGTTGATTTCACACACACAGAAGGGTGGGTATATTGGTGAGGATTGGGATATTGTCTTATCTTCGCCATTTTCCTTCTTGATTTCTTCTTAAACTTCTCACAACTGGCCCAACTTCATCGTTTCTCGATTTACTCATCTTACCAGTTTTTTGCTCTCCCAATGGATATTCGTTTTGCTATCTGTCTCAATTGCTTCCCATTTCCGATACTGTCTTTCAATCAACACAAGTTATCTTCTTCACTTGCCGACAACTGATTGTGAGGTTGCTTGTCTACTCACTACTGCTGATTGTGTAGGCAAGGGATCTGGTACACATGTTCGCTTGAAAGAGAGATGGCCGAGCTGTCCAAGGCGCTGGTTTAAGGCACCTGTCTCTTCGGCGTTGGTTCGAATCCCACTCTCTTCAGTACATTTTGCTTCTATTTTAGCCTGCTGCATAACGATTTGGCATCGTTTTACGTCTTCAAATACAGCCTATTTCGAGGAATCTCCGTCCAATTAGGGTAGTGTCGAGCGGAAATTTGATCGATAATGTCTGCGATGATTGATTGACAGTAATTAGTGAAGGATGAAGGAAGTTATTTCACAATTGTTCATGAATCATTTCTTGCCTTCTGTGACCTACTTGCCGTTCTGATTTCACAACACAATAGTACAATTGCACGAGTGGGCGATGGGTGGCAGAGATAAGATCATTCATCATAACCTTCATCTGTTCTCCCCCTGAGGTAATCACTCAGGCCGACTGGTCAGTACTATTTATTTCATTATGATGAAACCTCTCGCCTTTCCTTCTCAGTTTGAAACACCCAAGTTCAACATTTTTTTCCATCTCCAGTAATCCCTATGAGCCGCTATCTATTCTATTCGGTGAATTCTCAGCTCTATCTTCAGTTTGTATATGCATAGGGAATCTCGATGCTTTCTCACTTGAAACTGAAGCCTCAAGAAGCACCCAACTTGTTTTCATCATCGGGTCTAATTTATGCTCACTCAACTTTCCACTCCCTCATCTCTCCATCCTTCCATCCGACTCAACGACGCAAAAAGATTTCCTCATGAATAATGCCCCCTCTCATTCTCCTAATGGATCATCTCCCTCTGTCGTTCGCACGTTCTTAGACTGATTGGATTGGGATGGATCGAGTCCCAGTGCTCTCTCCATTCTGCACACTCTCTAGATGGTCAGGCAGTCGAGGGAGTGTGGAGGATGGAGAGAAGTCACGTGCTTTCCCCCTTAGAGGTTCGAGCAGGAGCAAAGCATTCATTCCAGTCGCCTTATTTGTATTCTTTTGTATCGGGGGAAAGGAGCATGAGTAGCACGTGATTCTAGAAAATGCCTGACTGCTCTTCTACTTCCGCTTGTTCAAGTCAACCGCATTAGGAACGTCGTTCCAGTTCTCATCTCTCTCCGTTTCGCGCACTCTCTCCTACGTATGACCGACGAGTAAGTGTGCAGAATGGAGAGAGCAGTCTCCATAGCCAAAAATACTTATGTTTTAGACTCAAGTTTTGAGATTTTTCGGATCTCCGGAAACGGTGGGAGAGGCGAATTTTATCATTTTCAGCTTTGTTCATTTCACAATTCACACTTTCTTCCCACGGTCTTTCTCAGATTTGTTCTCGACGCGTAGATAATAATTAATTAGGCGGAAAAGTGATACTTTGAATTCTTCAAAGAGAAGTGAGACTTTCCGTACTCTGTGTTTCCCTCTGACGACAGATTCGATGAGAGTTGTGAAAGGGAACAAGTGGTAGGATCCATCTATCAGACCAATATTTAGTCATGTCACACTTTTAGAAAATTGCGCAGAGTTCGTGATTCATCTGTGTACTTTCTGATAGCAGTAGTCGTTGTGATGTTGGCCCACTTCACTTTGGTCTGATTTTCTGGCATCATTCGAGGGAGGTGGAGATACTTGAGACTGGGAATGAATCAGATATGGTGATACTTCTTTGCGGTCCCTACCCCTCCTTATTCCATCCTTGACCAGACGTGTGTTATCCCTTTCTCTACCAAGATCCGGAGGTTGCTAGCCCATATAATTCTGTAATAGTTCCATAATCTTTCTCTAATCCCATTCTACTCTGCCATTTGAACCAGAACTTCCGATCTGGGGATTCAAAGGATCTTTCGATTCAAAGGATCTCTCAAACTGCTCGTACTTCGAGACAATCACGCGAACATGCGACTAAATTGCCGGAAACGGCACGTTTCTCGGGATTTTCAAGTCGATTCTTCCTTTTTCCGCTTGCTTGATGTTTTACCGTGTTTCTAATTCGATCTATTTGCGCAAGTCCCTCAAACGAAATGACGCAAACTACAATCAAAAGAGGCTAAAATCTCAGGCATCGGAAAAATGGATGATGATTAGATCTCAGATTATCCCAGCTCTGCTATCCACGCTCATTTCTCCATATAAAATGCAGTTGTATCTCACAATTTCCAGCATTTCTCACCACTTTCTTGCTTTTGCGACGGTTTCCAATAGCAAGTTCTCCCATTCACGATCTGATTGTCCGAATTCGAAAGAACGGAAGAATCTCGACTTGTTATTTTCCCTTCTTTTTATCAGATGTTATCTTTTTGACTGTTCAGTTCCTAGGACATTTCCCTTTTGATAACGAGATATCGCCCAGTCTAGCCAGCTATCTCGACGTTTCTGCATTTCGCGAGCGAGGTTCTTGATCGTCGATCCATAGGGAGATAAGTCTAATAATCGAGTTGTACATGCAATTGCTACAAAGTGATCGAAATGGTATGCACTTTTGAACCGTCACTTAGCTCTCGACTTGTGAAGTCGGTCTTATTTCTCAATTTGGAATGGTATTTGGATTGCTACGGTATCAAGTGGAGAGATATAACGTTTTCAGTCACATCTGTTAGTCTCCCTTCCCTCCTTTCCCGCCTCTCCCTTTCTCCTCTCTTTGTTTCCAAAACGTCCGCAAAACAGGCAAAAACGGTATGCAAAATCTGCTGCGAGCCAGATGTTGAGAAGAAGAAGAGAAGAGAAGAGAAGAAGGGGTGGATGGATGGGTAGTCCATCCGTTCCTCGATGGATTAGACTGTAGTGTTGCCTTTTCGGATATAAACTCTCTCACCTTTCTGCACACTCTTTAACCGTACAGAACAACGAGGCAACGGGTAGAATGGAGAGAGCCAATTATTCTATCCTGCAGCACAGATATTATGCTTCTGGCTGTGTGTGGTCTACACTTGATTTATCGAGCTTTGGATATCCATCCCAGCCTCATCGGACCCGTCGGATCTCCCGGCCCCGCCTCCTTCTTGTCCAGTCCTCCCGTTTGTTTTGAGGGTGTTTCTATCTGCGGGGAGTCGCTCATTCCGCATTCCGACGTCCCTCTGAAACCTCCTTTGTTTCCCTCCTCGACCCGATTCACGGGGTCTTTTCAGCTCTTTTCCTTGCACTTCTCCTCATCTAGATATGTGCTTTTTTCTGCCGTAGAATGGTCCCGAGAGGATCGATTAATGCCTATGCCTAGCAGCATCTTCGTATAGTCTCTGCCTCTCGAATGAGAGGAGCACTTCTCTCCTCTTAGTGAGCGCATTTTGGGTCGTGAAATGGAGGAATGTAGGGGAAGATTCTACTTCCGGACTGAGTCGAATCTCCCTACTCTCGAGTCGAATTAGCTTCCATATCCATCCCTGATCTACTCCATCTAAGCCTCCATCGAACACATGCTCTTTTCTGTTTTTTTACCCGGTTTTGCCTTTTTTTTAGCACATTTACAGTAATCTAAAAGACAGGAAACGCCGATTTCCACAGTATTTTGATGGTTTTGCACGCACTCTGGAGTCTCCTAGGGAGATGCACCGCTTGAATCCGCACTTCTCGTCATTTTTTCGTTGCTTTTTTCTCCTGTTGGTAACTATCCCCCGCCTGTACTCTCCTCTTTTTGGAGGTTCTCTCGTCTTCTCTGATCGTTAGAGAGTGTGTGAATATGAGAGAGGCAGTGATACCACGCGGTCTGGGTTGTTTGCAAATCATGAATAAGTTAGAGTAGGTAAACTATAAGCGCAAGGCATTGCAACAGCGGGAAAAGAGAGTCGAATCAGCCAACGCAATATGACGATACAATTCTCCCCCGTATTTCCTTCTCTAGTCACATTGTATCTCTACAGTCACGATCATTTGCTACTTTCCATTCATTCCCTTCTACTAATAATTCCCATTGATGAGATGACGTAATTCTAGTTCGAACCCCGCATCTCCAGATCCCTTTTAGGCCTCATTCGTAGTTAGCATTCCCGCTTTTTCTGAGAATTGAACCGGAAACAGGACGGAAGTTGCAACATCCTTCCTTCAATAACACATTCCCATTTCGTTGCTTCCGGGGCTCCCATTTCAACTCGAGTTTCACTGCTTTTGTTTTTCTAGTAACGAACGATTTTCCAGTTTTACTTCGAATTTATTGGTTCTACGTAGGATTTATTCGTCAAGAGTCGAACGGTTTTCTGGGAATCCTAAATCCAAAAGGAGCTTACGTTTCTTCCAGGCGGGCATTAATTTCTGAGAAGTTCCGTGACTTTTGAGAGTCGAATGCGAATTCATTGAAACTTAGACTTCAAACGCTCTTCTGAACCCCTCAAGACTTCTTGGCGAATTCAGTCTAATCTATCACCAAGCACAGTACGCTGCACCGATTCCCATAGGGATCAGTCCAATCCATTCCCATGTCATCCATCCCTCCTCCTCTCCTCTTTCATCATCATCATTCCCTCAATTGCGTCATCACGATACAATTATAACTGCTCAGTAACTAACTGCTCTCAATCGGGATCGAGACGTCGTCTAAGTCGAAATTCGATCGAAAATGGGGGTGTGTCTCTATCTCTTCTCTTCTCTGCACTCTCTCGCTTTCGCCTGCTCTATCATCTTCTCTGACTGAGGAGAGATCGTGTGGAAAGAGGAGAGGAATCGGGTGTCGAATAACTGTCGTGCCAATTATTCGCCATGCTTCTCATAGCGCCCTTCTTCCGACTTTTCTCGCGGTCTCAAGACGATGGGAGTAGTACTGTGCTAATTTCATCATCACTACTTAATCCCTCTTTCTTGCGTCATCACTAGTCCATCCGTTCCCAAACCACTCAATGTCTCTGTTCGCAGACGACCTTTCCGGGATGGTCTTAGTCGGTCTAACAAGGGAATGATCTGATTGTAAGAAGCGTCCTTTCCCCTCTTTCCCCTCCCCCTCCTCCTCCTCCTTCTTCCTCCTTCTTGATGTCAGATTCACTGCAAATTGCTGGCTTTCCACCGTGCGAAAACGGCGACCATTTCTTTCCTTCCCAGAACCTGAGAATAACTTTCCTCTTTCATTCTGATTTCGAAAAAAACAACAGCTCTCGAATAAGCCTCCTCTGCTAATACCTCCATTCGGGTCGCACGTCATTTTCTAGTAGCCACATTTTTGTTTGTTTGAGCCGTTTTCGTGTAGATAGAAGCTTCAAGAAGAGGGCGCAGTTATCATATCTGAGGGTTGGGAGAAGGAGAAGCTCATCGGATGGGAGGAAGAGAAGATCTTTGATTCCTCCCTAATCCGGTACAGAAGGTAGAGAATCAGAAGCGAACCGACTTCATTAGTGTTCACTCTTGCATTCTTCCTCATTGCAACCATCAATGCAAGGAGCAACCGTTCTTATTGCGTTGCTTCAAAACATCGCTCATTCTCTTGTCTCCAGGTTCTAAAAGGAATTTCCAAAACATCTTGCATTTTCTTCCCATTTCCGATCGGAAAATGTACTTATTTTTTCTGATGTACTCAGATGATCTCTCATCCCACCGGTTTCCAACTGCTCTATCACTCCTCATCTCCTTTGGGAGCGTGTTCATTTCGTGATTGCTCGACGAGAGATGAGAGAGTCCAGAGAAGTCAGAGAGGGCGAGATAGCACGTGAACTTGAGAGAGCTCCACCCGAAACGTACGGTAACCTGCTATTATCAGCGAAATGCGTAGGTGCTAGTTTTCTGGGAAGTCACAAGCCTCAGATTCGTGATTTTGTCGCTCCTTCGCATGTCACTCGCAACCGTTTTTGGCGTCCGAAAAATGTGTTGGTGGAGGAGGAGGAGGGGGGGGGAGAGTTTGTTTCCGGAGCCCTTAAATAGGGCCAATCATCATCTGGTTGTTGATTGACGTCTCTCAATTGTCTTCCGGTCCTCGAGCAACATAGAGAGAACACTCAGTTCTCATCCTTCTCAATCTTTGGATCTCTACAATCAGTCCAAGCCGTCCCAAGTAGATCTACATGGATACAAAAACCTTCGACTCCTGGGGGCTAGACCAATTTCCTTTTCTTCCTTTTTTGTAGTCCATTCGCTCATGATTCAATGACGCTTGTCGTGTCTACCGGTGGCTTCGCATTGATATCGCGTCTCTTTTCCCGTCCAGACTTCTTTTGAAGAAAAATAATAACATAATTCCAGGGTAACAATTCGTGATATGCCGTCTGCTCCCATCACTACCGTATTCTCCTCCTCACACAGAGCTCCGCTCGTCCCTCCAGTCAGGTACCGTACCCTGGGGTGTGGTCATTAGGAAACGTCGCAGCGTCGAATTCTGCGCTGCGTGAGCCAAATCGGGAAATGTCGACCGGCCACTGAGAGGATATTTTGAGTCCAATTAGCCTCGTTGAGGGATGAAACAACCCCCGCATCTTCCTGTTCTTAGGACTCATTTTGTAGAAAGCCTGAAATATTTGAGGTAATCGATATTGAGAAACTCATTTGTAACCAAGTCCCGTGGAAGAGTAGATACCTACAAATTGGTACCCTCCGATAGTTGCCAAGAAGAAATTTCTTCTCTTGCTCATGTGGAATGAGGGTGTTTGGTCTTACCGCGAATCGAGGATTGAAGGGGTTGGATTACGGTAGTCACGAGATGAGTCATGAATGAAAGAGGAGAAGCTTCTAGCGAGGATAGCATCATGGAGGAGAGAGACAATGGGAAACTGAGAGAGTCTAGAGATGAAAGAGCAGACTAGGGAGGAGTACTTGGCCATATGACCTACCTTCTACTCATGCCCGATCGAATAGTAATCTTTCTTTGGTGATCATCCAGACAGAAGAGTATGTGCAGCAAGGAGAGAACAACTGTTCGATTTTGCAAGACTTATATCTTCTCTACAGTAACCCGTAAGGGTTTTCGAAAATCGAATAAGCGGGAATTTCGAAAATTATATCTTTGCAGGCCGGCAGTGGTTTTCTTCGCCCTACTCCTGTTGGCCAGTGTGCCCACCTCCGAGGTGAGCAGATTTGAATCTCCCGCGATTAAAACGACAATCATAAAAGCTTCTACAGCAACACTGTGAAATTTTCAAAAACGTGCGAATTCTGGCGCGAAATTCAAATATTTGAATCTCAGGCGAACATCCGACTCTGCGGTCAGAAGCTGACGAAGACACTGTTGGCCATCTGCTCGGGCCAACTCTGCGGAGCCTACGTCGATAGTCCTCTCAAGAGTGAGTCCAAGCACTACGGAAGAATCAGTCCAAGCTCCAATCCCCTCGGTAGATCGATAATAGGCCCCGCCCCCTTCCAGGATCCGTGATCCCGGCCATGCTTTCAGTCTCTACTCTGTCTGATCCTGAGTACTACGAGGTGCATCGAATGAAGAGAGAGGTAAGAGAGATCAAAGATCAATCTGGAATGGGCGAGAAATTACCTTGACTCGTTTATATTTGAACTTTCGACTGCACTCTCAGTCATGTTTCACTGTGATTACACAAAGGAAATGTGTCAGAGTCTATTGTTTTTGTGTCTGTCGTTTTCGAAGAAAATGAAGAACACCAAAATTCGCTCAATTGCAGGCTGGCCTTGCTACTGAATGCTGCCAGAATCGATGCAGCTACAGCCACCTCAAGAAGTATTGCTGCATGAACTAGGCCACGCCCACTCCCACGACTCCGCCCCTTATCGATCCATACCGTATCTCCACTGACCGATCCATACAATCTCCCTTCAGTATGCCAATATGCAGTTACTTCTACCGTATCTAGGCCTTGAGTGTGCAGACACAGAGTAATCGATGAGATGTACCGTAGCCCTCCTCTTACAGTAACCCCCTGTGCATATCCTCAATTGCATGCACCACCATCCTAACTTGACCGAATCTTCATCACCCTTCGTTTACAGTAATCCAATAGTAACCATTCACACAATATTTGTCTATCGTCCACTGACTTATTCTATTCTCTACACACGCTACAGTAATAACAACTCTGTCTCTTCTTCCCTCTCTCATTCTCTCATTTTCAAGTGTTCTCTCGTCGATTAGAACAGAAGGGAGAGTGTGTGAAAGTAATACAGTCCAGACAGTTCCCGGTTGTGTGCCCAAGTTATTGGAAGATTGAATAAAGGTGGGATAAAGTCGTATGATCCTTGTTATTCAACCATGCAGTTCAAATTCTACAGTATATGGGCATCGATTGTGCACGACAATAATCAATAGAAAGTACCGTATACGAGTGAACGAATAGACATTCATTTGAACGAAACGTATTTCGTACGAGGAATTTTTCTGGTCGATCCGAAATCTACTTTGTTTTGAACAATCTCTCCTTTGCGAACTACCATCTCTAGTATCCTCTAATCTCCTACAGTAACCCCACTGACATGCACAAATTACATGTTTACAAAAAAAAAGTCGCAACTATCTACTTCTGAAACATAACACATTCATTTTTCGCTGTAATTGTAGTTGCAGCTATGATATGACGAGATAAGTGAGCACTGAGCATCAATCGAAAAGGGAGTGATCTAAGGGAGAGAAGCGTGTACTTTTCGTGGACTTATCACCTCTTGGAATACAAGAGAACACGAAAGGACGATACTAGAGTGGAGTCAAGATTGATGCAATTCCTTTCCTTTGTTCTAGAAAAGATCATCTTGCAAGACGATCTTCTTCAGAATCTGAAGCTTCGTTTCTGGTTTTGCACAAAGAGCAACGTAATGAACACAGAACATCTCATTTCCCCAAAAGTCACGTCATCATCTCTTTCTATTCTCGATACGCTATTATCATTCGATCATATCAGTTGGGTGTGGTAGGGGAGGGGGATGGTTCCACTTTGTTCCACTCTCGATCCCCTTCCATCTCCTCCCTCTGCTCTTTGGATCTTTGGTCAGATGCGTGGGGGTGTCCCCTCTCTCCTCTTCTCATCTCTATTTCACCCCGTCATCCCCCACTAGAATCTAGTCTTCACTCGTTCCCTCCTGAACTCTCCCAAGCTAACTTTAGGTCCACAATCTCTCAACTCGCCCTTTCCACCCTCTTTTACCTTTCTTTCACGACCTCAGGCGATGAGTCCTTCCCTTCCCTCCCTTCTGCACTGTTCCCCCGAATGTAAATCGCCTAGAGTCGAGTGTAGTCTTATTGCATGACAGGGTTCATCATTTATTCAGAGAATACCTCGAGATAAGAAGGGGCAGATCACATTTCGTGCCCACTCTGACCAAGTCTACGTGAGAAATGCTTTGATCTACCCCGGTTACGTGTTGTTCTGAACTTTTGATCTGAGGGGCCAGTGAACGGTTTGTTTGTCTCTTCTCGTTCCAATTCTTCCGTTTGTCTTCCCTCCGTTCACGCCGTTATTAGGCGCCGTTCTTCAGTCCAAGTTCCACTTTTCTCTTCTCGTTTTGACATGCTCTTTTGTCGGTTAGAGTAAGCGAGAGAGTATATTTAATGAGGAGGGTCTCCTTGTTCCACATCGCATGGGGTTGTTTTGACCCTCCCCCAGCCTAGAATGTAGTTGGCCGCGATCAGTTCATTTCTAGTGTAGCAGGCGTTGTTTCTCTCGTCTGTCCTCTCTCCATTCCGCCCACTCTCTCCTCTCCAATCAGATTCACCCTCCTTATCTCTGTTTCACTGTTCATCTTCCCATCATCAGGGGGCCCTCTCCTCTCCCCTCACTCCCCCTCATCATGATCGTCTGGATGCTCCTCTCCTCCACGATGTGGATATTATGTCTACGTCAGTCACGGGTTACGGTAGGAGTACGGTAGGGTCAGGTACGGTAGTAGACACCGAATACAGTTTGATGTAATAGAAGGGATGCGTCAGTGGATTACGGTAGGAGGGTACTGTAGGCATACGGTAGCTACCGTAATCCCTCTGTTCAGTCTCTCCATGGCTCTTCTGGGATGGAGTGGCCGAGGCAGCCCACGGCGACGACTACCGTCTCCTCTTCGTGAGATCCATCATCTGGGGTAAGACCGGCTTTATTCTCCGGTCCCGGCTCTTATTAATTCCCGGTTCTCAGGCGTCTTCTCCTACGTGGTGGCGAACATTCCCTTCGTCTATCTCGACTTCGCCGATCCCGATTGGGTGCAGCCATATCGGATCCAGGACGGAGATAACAAGAAGGTGAGAGCCGGAACCGGGAATTAGATGATCCGGAAAATCTGAGAACCGTCAAAGGGTAGCTGACTTGAGATATCATTTAGTTTTTTGCCTCTATTCTTCACACTCATTGGCTGATCGGGTAGATAGTAGGGTTGGCTAAACGATTGCGGGATTGCGGGCCCGCAATCGCGCGTCTCTCTCGCCTCTCGATTGCGGGCCCGCAATGAGAATTGCGGGCCCGCAATCCTCCCCCGCCCAGAGAGCGCTCCTCCGCTCCCGCACTAGAGCGCAGCGGGTGGATGAAAGCATCTTCCCTCCTCGGATTGGGCGGGAGGAGGATTGCGGGACCGCAATCGAGAGGCGAGAGAGACGCGCGATTGCGGGCCCGCAAAGCCCGAATAGCCAACCCTAGTAGATAGGCGAGAAAGGAGAGATGGAAAGTGAGAGTGGATCCCTCCAGGTGACATTCAGTCGATGGCGACGTGCCCTCGGTCTCATTGCCTTCAATGTCCTCGCTATCGGCTCCCTCGGAGCGTATCTACTCTACAGGTCAGAGATATGACACGCTCAACTCCTACCGTACCCTTCAACCTACAGTAAACTAGATGGAATAATGTCTGTATGTTGAGTGCTCTCTTATTTTTGACGAGATTGTTCGCAAAATGAAGAGATCTGAAACCGGATCTACATACCTTGTGTGACTATGTTGACGCGCTATTTGACCTCCCTATCTTACTCTTGCCGCACCTCTCCTACCGTATCCCATCATCAGGAGCGGTCGCATCTCGATCGCTCCCTCTCTTCCCTCTCTCTCCGAAGTGACTGTCTCTGACTTGGGTAGTCTGGCTGTCCAATTCCTCGGAATTGTTCTTGTCGAGGAGGCAGGATTCTACTACTCCCATCGGTTAGTTGATCTTTGATCTCTCCAGTTTGATCTTTGATCTTTCTCAGTGCCTTCCACCACCCTCGCATCTACAAGCACGTCCACAAGATTCACCACGAATGGACCGCGCCCGTCTGTGAGTTTTGATCTTTGTTCTGTCTTTATCTATGCGTTGATCTTTGATCTACCCCAGAGTGATCTTTGATCTTTCCAGCCATCACGAGTGTCTACGCTCATCCGCTGGAGCACGCCTTCTCCAACGTCCTTCCCGTCATGGCCGGTGAGGAGTTGATCTTTGATCTCTTGATCTCCTGCTCGGTACTTTGACCGTAACTGTACAAAGAATGTGTGGCTCTGGTTAGTATGCTTACTGATGAGTAAACGCGCTTTTTTGTGTTTGGCGATAGAGATAAGAAAGGGAGAAAGAGGGACACAAATAATTCTGGGAATCACCGACCAAGTGCCAATTTCTCTGCTCTGGATACAAAACTGCACGTAGACTGATAACAACAAAGCATGTGGCTACACTGTAGTTCCAGTTTGATAGTACATTAAAGGGAACGGCTTCCGTGCTAAGCAAATACCGTAACCCGATCTTACGGTACTCCATAATACCTTACTCCTCTCAGGTCCGATGTTGATGGGTTCGCACGTGGTTCTCGCTTGGACTTGGTTCACCCTCGCCCTCTTCACGACTACCATATCTCACAGTGGATACCATCTGCCCTTCCATCCATCGGCCGAGGCACACGACCACCACCATGTCGCGTGAGTAGTACGGTAGTGACATACGGAGGGTCTATCGAGCTCTGACTTTTTTTTTAAAGCACAGCCTTTGACGTTGAGCCATTTTTGTTGCACGCTTTGTGAAGCAGATGATAAGAAATGGTGAGATGACGCGATTGTGATCAGAACAGAATGAAGGGGAGGAGATCAGATGATTAGATCGAGGGACTTGGGGATTACAATCGATCGATATCCGAATATCGTGAGACCAATCGATAATTGCTGCAGCTTCACTGAGTGTTTCGGTGTGCTGGGTATTCTCGACTGGCTCCATGGCACCAACAGAACCTTCCTCGATGGCGTCAAGTGAGTACCGCAACGATTGCACGGATTACTGTACCTGTGGATACTGTAGTCAAATATATTGATTGCAGGTTCAAGCGTCATCGTACCTACTACACTAGCGAGCCCATCAAGGTCACCTACCCCGATCCCAAACACGACTAATCAATTCACCTACCGTAATCTCAATTGAGCTACCGTACTCTCGCCATCGTAACCTCCACTAATTACTACCTCGATGTCTGTGACGATTGTAACTTTGTTAATGATTTATCGGTGACTTCTTTCCATACTCCTCATTATTTCCTCTATTTATCACCCCCATTCCCCCATCTGTGCTTCCATGCCAAAAGTCGCAGTGTGCATTTTCATCACTATTACGGTTATAATTACAATGCTAAAAATAAATAATTTACTACACGAATTTTATTTGTTGACTTGGCGACAAGAAGCCTAGGAATCAATTGAAAAAAAAGAAAAAGAAAAAAAGGACAGAAACTGACAGACCGAACATGATTTGTCCCACCAAACAGCGCAAAGCGTGCCCCGTCTCGCGGCTCTCAAAAATCTCACTTTTTGTTTTCACTTTGTCATTTTGTTCGCAGTGGCTATTATCTCATAATTTTATGCTAGATCGATAGCGCGAACCTTCTTCTATCCAATGAGCTGCTATCCATTATGATTGCCCCAGAAAATCTATTCTTTCTCGTTTCTGAAAGAAGTTCTTTGTTGTTCTGTGACTCATTACTCTGTCCAATTTCCCTCAACGTGCCTTCAGACCAATTCCACGAGGCGGGACATGCGCGGAGACTGAGGCCGGTCGATCCACGCTGCTAACTCGCTAGGATTATGGGCTCACTGAATCGCGTGAGTCAACCATTTCACTTTCTTTGTCTCTAGCCATATTTCATTTTGTTTTCCAAGAAAGTTGCTTTCTTTAGCCAATCCCAGTAAGTTTTTGAAAAGTTCAACTGCATTGCCGTGCGTGCTAATGAGTTTAAAATTTCGTTTAGAAAGCGATTCATTTAATTGATGATAGATCACTAGCCAAATTCAGGTCCGTCTCTCCACTCTCGTGCAGATTGCGGCGGGCGGGTTCATTGCGGGATCCACTGCATTGTATCTCGCACAGAAGAGCATGCAGAAGAAGGTACGGTTGTCATTATCGATTTGAATTGAACTTTGGAGGTTGCTGTATCGGTTTATTACAGCAGTTATATCATATATTAAGCAGATAACGGTTAATTCAGGTCCGAGCCCTTCCCCACTATGCGGAGAGCCTGAAGATCATTGCGGATCATGATAAAGCAAGGGTGAGACAGTCCAAGAAGTATTCACGAGTTTGTAGTTTGTTCAAAGATGAAATAAGCGGGTACTGTATGTAATGAATACATTGCTGTAAAGCAAACAGCCGATTCTATTTTTATCATTTCCCCCTCAATATACGTTTCCTAACTTGTCAGCTGAACGGAATGATGGGATGATTGTTCAATCAATATTCATTGAAGGAAGCACTGGGCACTCCGATCGAGTTGGGTACGGTAGATCTGGCGGATCGGCATCACAACTATGTCGGGAAGACTAATAGCATGGTGAGGAGTACGGTAGATCAACACTTGTAGTTTTAAAACCAGATTCGTAATTGCGATTCGGTTACTATATGGAAGAAATTCCTTTAATGTTACAGATGGACCAAATGATGTCTTTGATGATGTTTTCGTTGCTTAATAATTCCATTTGGCCGTTACATTATTGTTGTTCAAATTTTCCCATATATCTGGCAAACGTAAAAGACGAATGTCACTATCCATAATATGGAGGGACGCGTATCCTTTCAGTTGATGGTGCCAGTGAATGGGAGCATGGCTGCTGGATACATGGAGGTATGTTTTTTTCTTTTTTTCTTTTACAAATTTTAAATACAATTTCATATCTAGGAGATTTTGCAATGATCACGGAATAATAATGTACCAGTTTCAGAATTTGATGCTCATCTATGTCTATAAACAAAACTGGGAAATAGTTATACAAACCTAAGTGCAAACCATGTTACTGTACATACGATAACTGAGTGATGTTATGGTTACTGTTGATACTTTGAATTTCTCTTTTTTTTTTTTTTTTTTAGAAATTATGGTATCCTTTGGTTTATTTATGGTAATCGACCGTACCTACCACTCCACTTCCTCGTATGTAACCCAAAGGGGAAAAGAATCCGTCAGGTCAAGTGTAGAAAATGTCCTACTATGTTATTTTGTCAAGCGAAAATGGTTTACCTTGTTGCTTTGGGTGACAAAATTCTCCTAATTGTCATATTTTGTAAAGACTCGGTAAAAGCATAGTATTTCCAGAGATAAAGCTAGTAGTTTAATCTCTAATTGCAGGTTCGTGCAGTCCGTGATACCCCCGAGGGTGTTTTTTCAACGGCGACGATCAAGTTGCATCTGGATGAGACGGTAGTCACCATCTACGATACCGGTGCCTGGCGAGAGGAAACGTCGCCCAAGCCCACCACGACCCCGGCCTCCAAATGACGGATTGCTCCTAATTGACGTCTCCCAGAGACCCCACGCGATAGGATTTGTTATAAGGATTAGGTGAAAGTAGGTTAGTCTTTCTTGTTGTAGGTAGTAATTGCGAGTGGTTCTCAGTGCGTGCACCCTCTCACTTTATCGTGTTCTCTCATCGACTGTCTGCCTGTCTGTGTCCCTCTCTCCTGATAACACTCTCTCGCTTGTTACTCTAAAAGGCACAACGAGGCGGGATCACAGCGCGCGCTTTCTTGTATGAGTAATACTTAGACCGATCTTTTGTCTCGTCGTGCCTATTTCCTGGTTCTCAGGCCCTTTCACAGAAACTTGTCGAAGGATTTGAGATCCGGAAAATGGTTCTAGTCAGCCGAAATCCCGGCCCTCTATAGATTGTAGTGTTATAGACCTTTTGTTGTTAAGATCGTTGATCGTCCCACCACGTGTTTCATTCTCTTTCTTCCCTTTATCACCTGATTGTTATCATTCTTTCCTGGTGAAACCAAGACTAGGGTTTGAATTAATAAATTTGTTTATGTACAAATTACCTCTGTTGTCCCGTCCATTGGTTCATGACCATATTCGAATACTTAGCAATCAATCGATTATTTGAATCCGAATATAGAAGGAAATCTCAGAGTCCCCCCATCCCCTCCCCTTCTCTCGGGTTACGGTAGCCGCGGGTGGCCTGGAGGATCGATCGATAACTAAAGTGGAGACGGAGTTCGGATCGGAGTCATCCTCGGATCGGGAAAATGTCGGAAGCAGTGGCGTCTGCGATGACTCGACTGGCCGAGTTCCAGTGGCCAGAGATCATACAACCACACGTCGAGGTATACGGTAGTTTGAACTTGATGTAGGTGTGGGATACGGTAGATTGGATCTCGGGTTACTGTAACTCGCATCTCGTCAGGTCCTCCTACTGTGGATGACGTGGGCGATCGACCACATCGACTTTGATTATTTGGAGGTGATCTTTGATCTTTCGCAGTCGAAAATGAAATCACTTCTGAAGAGTCCTTTCGACTATACTAAGACGTGTTCTAAGGGTATGAAAACATTCCCCTCTCGCTCTCTCTATCTCGCCTCTATCTAGCCAATCCCGAATCCGGAGATTTCTCTCTTAACGTCGACGAAGCATGAGATTCTTGTGGAAACTTATCCTCTTCCCGCCTCCTCCTCTCGCAAACTTAATTATTCATGTTATACTGGCCTGAGATAAACAGCACGTAAGGCTACAAGTATAAAGGAATTCGTGTTTGAAACGTCAGAAAAGATAGAGGTTTTTGTATTGCCATTCCCGTCAATAGCGGAAAACCTCATTTATTCCTCACGCTCTCTCGTTTTCGCATAGTCCCTCGCCGCTTTCACATTCTAGCCTCTCCTTCCCAATGGACGAGCTCGATAGATTCTAGTGGAGGCGAAACGAGGCATCTTATTTTTAAAAAAAATGTTATTTAGAAGTTTCGCATGTATAATTCAAGTCACCATTCGTTCACGGTCCAAAATTGCTAATTGGATGTTTCGATACGCGTGAGTTTATTGTTATTGGAGAAATATAAATACAATGCACAATCGTCGAATTAGCCCCGGTGTGTAGCGCCTGGGCAATTTTGGCTGAGGGTTGTGTTTGTTTAGATTGAGCACAAGCTTTGAGATTCACCATGTGTATAGATTTGTTATCGTCATTATCGCTCGATTTTCATATGGACGCATTTGAGAAACTCTTTGAATTTAACCGTGCTTGTTCGAATTTTTTTGCTCATGTTATCACTCTTTCCCACTCCTTTCTCGGTCCTTTTTCAGTGTCGGGGAGCAATCGGAGGGGGAATGACAGCAAATGATGAATGACGAAGTAGTATTTCTCAACTTTCACCCTCCCTTTCTCTTATTCAACTTTCCCCCCTTTCAGTAATAAAACATTTTCGAAACAATAGATGAAATGATCATAATCTGTGTAATACCATCCATAACTTCTAAATATAGTGTGGATATGCCTCCAAAATGATGATGGGGCTTGAAATGGCGACTTATGTAGTGGCTAACACATATATTTCATGATAAAAATGGGTATATTACAGTATCTTCTCTGGCTGTTTCTCCCCATCATCATCATCTTCGTCATCCCCATTTTCCTTGTTCTCTTCATCTATGGATGCGTCATCTTCCTACACGTGTACAAGTTCCGGTTAGCTTTTATTTATCTTTGATCTTTGGTCTTTGGTTGATTGAAAAATAGATAGAAAGTTAGTGTTAGTTGCAACGAGTAGCGTTTGTAACAGTTCACTATCAATGTCCGATCATAGATTCGTCAAAAATTTATAATCGTTCAGTAGAATTGCGAAAATTGCGAAATTGTGCGTAGAATGTTGATAGACTCTACTGTAGCTATTAATAATTAGACCACAAATTGCACACAGCAACCCGATGGAAAAGTATTACACAAATATCATGTACGATTTTTGTAGCATTATGTTGTGATGTAACTAGATGGAATGTGAGATATTGCTTTTCGTTTGATTCTCAGTAATCAATATCTGTACTACAATGAGTTCAGTAAGCTAGTAAAAATTGCTTATCTAATTGCCTCCTGGTGTATTGGTGTTTGAAATTCCTGGAAGGTTGAAGTATTTTCGAGACATTCGTGCGCAGAATTATAACTTGTAAGACGTGACATGTCCAGTGGGTAATTTCGTAGAACATTGAAACGTTTCTCCGCAAGCAAAGCAGACGAGTTCTAAAAATCAATAAATACAAGAATGATTACAGAAACCGTATCCGGGAAGAGCTGCACACTTCGTACTGGAATGGAGCGAGGATCGCCATCGCTTCGTTCTGGGACGCCGTAGGGCACATTTGGCACGGTGAGGAGTACGGTAAATTTGGGATACGGTTGCATTTTGATATTTTCATCTTCCAGTTGGAAAGAAACTGGCATAGCAATGTACGTCTTCTTTTCGTGCTCCGATTGAAACTCAGTTGTTCCTGTCTTTCCGAATTAAAAAATCTTTCCGAATTTTTCCGTATGAGAAATAACAGTTGCACAATATTATGCATAATTTTCATGAAATATGTATGCTGAGAATAGCAAAATTGTGATATTTGTAAAAATTATTATGCATGCTATCGATGTTTCTCGTCAAGCATTACGGTAGGCAATTATCGATTGGTTCCTTTCCCTTCAGGATACGAGGTGCACGGACTGGAGAATATCCCTGATGAAGGAGCCGCACTATTCATCTACTTCCATGGTATGTTATTTTATTTCGTTATTTATATATATAAAAACTAATATTAGTAATTTATAATTGCTCGGCGGGCTTTACTGTTGTTTCATCTCATTTTTGTGATCCTACTGAAACTGAGTTCTTCTCTCTAGTTCAGATTTCATAGTGACTATTGTTACTGCCGTAAAATCTAATGAAGATCACTATCATTAAAAGATACTATCATTTATTACTATGTGATTTTCAACTTTTAATGAGGCGCCTGAATGTTTATGAACTAGTGATGATGCGACGCTATCCTCCTCTTTCATCAGGTTGTCTTCCCATCGATATCTACTACCTCATGGCGAAGTGTGTGCTGCACAAGAACAGGACATTGCACTGTGTCGGGGATAACTTCATCTTCAAAATTCCCGGTGAGGAAGGGGAGGAAGTGTGATGTGAAAATTGTAAAAAAAAAATTACTACTGATGGTAGCCTGGCACCTTTTTCTAAATAAATCTATGAATTTCTCGTCAGGTTGGGGTCTACTCACGAAGGTCTTCTCCATCACTCCTGGCACCGTCGAAGACTGCACTGCCAATCTGAAGGCAGGCAATCTGCTCAGCATCGCGCCAGGTATGGTATTTCATGATGGAGGGAGCGCATCGAGATTACCCGACTTGGAGGGGTTTGGTTGCAGCGGGGTTATGAAAACAAAGCAAATTATCACCGATTTATCGACAAATTATTGGGTATAGAAAAATAACTATTATAGTGGACCGAAATCTATGTAGTTTTCGAACAGATTCTTTGACCTTGTGAATCAGAGTTACAGAGGATGGCTAATTGTAAGGTAGGGCGTGTTCAGTGTTTTCAATGAAGTATCGTTTATTTTTTTTTACAATTTGTATATTTTTTAAACGTTTTCTTGTATCAGGCGGTGTGAGGGAGGCGCTCTTCTCCGATCCCCGTCTCTATGATATTATGTGGAGCAAGAGGATGGGATTCGCCAAGGTAGTCCTGGCCAGTGAAGCGGTAAGTCAAGATTGTCAGATCACAAATTGATGTTTACGAATAATTGTTGCTGTCGATAAAAAAATCTAGCTAGCTAGCGATACTAGCGGAGAACAAGACATCCAGGGAAAATTGAGGTTGTAGAGGGGTGATGTAGGATGGGTGACAATTCCGCAACTTTTATTTTTCCGCAACTTGATTTTTTTTCCCGCAAATGACATTTCCGCAACTCGACCAATCACGTGGAAAAAAATTCTCTGTGGCTTGGTGCATTCATGTTTCGGATTTCGAGTATACTAGGGCTATTTTTTTCTGGCATGTAATGAATACTTGATAGTGTGTGAACCCCAAATCCTTAATCTTTTTTTTCGTTTCGCACTCTAAAAGAAAAATTGATCCCTGGTCTTGTGTGAACTTCACAACCTTTACCTTTTCTGATTCACAGTCTGTATTCATGACGAATTGTTCATAATTCCCCAATAGTAGGGGGAAATGATGAAGGTATTACTAATAAAATACTATTGACTAGTCCATATCTGTTTCATTTCAGCCGGTGATTCCGATGTTCACTGAGAACTGCCGGGATGCGTTCCGTGTGCCAGAGTGGGGTCGCAGCTTCTTCCGATGGGTATACGAGAAGACCAAGGTGAGCAGGGAGGATGAGGAGAGGGAGTGAGCTGCTGCGTTTGTGACTCTGTGAACTTAATTCCGTTGCGAACGATATTTGTCGATCCATTTCCTTAGAAAAGGTGAACTGCGGTTGCGGTCGGCTATTTTAATCCAAATATTTGGCCGAAAATAATTTTTCTCAGTAAATACAAAACAATCGTTAGCTAGTAAAGGAGAACATCGTGCTTCTACAGTACCCCCTTCCTTTCCAGGCGCCTCTCTGCCCGATCTACGGTGGTTTCCCGGTGAAGATGATCACTCACCTCGGGCCGCCTATGACCTTCGACTACGCGAATACGTCGCCCGAAGAAGTACGGCAGATGCACGGTGGATGGCGATCGACAACTGACTTTTCGAGAATCAAAATATTTTTGAATATTTAGATTCGAAAGCAGCTGAAGCGGGAGATTCGCAGCATGATCCGCGAACACCAGCAACTGCCCGGAAGCGTCTTTAGGTGAGTGAAGTTTGTAGTTAAATATGAATTTTCTCACATCATACACCCTTCCACTATCAACGTAATCAAATGTTTTATGAAATTCAGCTGAAGCTCAGATGAACCGGAAATCTACGCGTTTCACTAATATTATTATTTTATGATTACATACCGATTCTTTTATCATGCTAACAATTTGTGCTTCTTTAGGAGAATCATCTGAAGCGCAAACGAATCAGGAAGAATATTCATTAAGAATTTGTGAACAATTGCTCTTTTCCAGAGGAATCGCTCAACGCTTCGTGGGCAAGAAGCAGAAATCGGGGACGCCCGAGAGCACGGTGAGTGAAGTTTGATCTTTGATCTCCTCATTCTCTTCTGGTTTTTGGTAGTTTCGTTTTCAGCGAATCGACAAAGCGAACCGTAAAAGCCCGGAAATAGTGGGTTGAAAGCGCTACTCTAGCCCTCTCCTAACTATCAATATCTGACTCGCTTGCGCCGCTTTGACATTTTGCCAGATTCTTGAATGTCCCGTGCCTTTGTACTCTTGTACTCTGGCTCGATGTCAATTCTGATACTGGATCAAATGGTAGCCCTCTCAATTCCGCCCACACTCGTCTGTCTGACTGGTTATAGAGTGTGTGGAATTGAGAGACTACTATTGGATCCGACATCACTATTATGAAATGTTATGACATAAATGTTGATCTTTGATCTCCAGGAGCTTCTCGAACGAAATGGCACTCATGCCACGGCAGTGGAAGAAAGCGAAGAGGTTGCTCAGACGATAGAACGACTGAGCGGTGAGCAATTCCCTGATTCAGGAAAGGCGGGAACATTAAGATTAGAATCCAGATTACGGTAGTTCGCTCATTTCAGCTGCCGGTGACACAGGCGACTCTCCGTCAGTCGCCGCAACGAACTGAGTGGATACGGTAGACTACCGTAATCCCTCGTCTTGTACGAAGGAATGTGTGCACATAGTAGAATAATTGTATGCTACAGTATTGAAATACACTGAGAATGATTTGTATAAATAGACAGCCCTAGAACGGGACTTTTACTCCAGCATTCTGATTTTGTGCACGAAATTGCGATTTGGTTGTGATTATCAATTTTCCTCGCCCTTTTCAACCGACCTCGCTACCGTATCCCTACAGTAGATTACTATCTGCTTGATCTGATCTATCATACTTTGCCTGCTTACTTATTCTCCCAGAGTTGTATGTATAGTAATGTCCCACGGTTTCTTTTACAGTTAATCATAATAACCAGAAAGTAACAAATGACGATTAACAAATTAGCTTCTCACTTGATATCGATTTTTCCGTGTACAGTATCTTTACGATCATTGATCCGTCCCCTCTCCATTACCGTATTATTTCCTCCGTTCAGATACAGTAACCCGCGTGTACCACTCACTGTCCGGCTTTGTACTTTGCATTCAGTTACTGATTTTCGCACACTAGTCTCGCATATTATTTGTATGGGATAGAGTATAAAGGTTGTTTTCTTCTGCAATTCGATGATTTGCACACAACAACAAACGCGAAAGTATTTATCCTGGATCGCTCGTTTATTACAGTATACCAGACTAGATCAAATTGTCGACAATCGAAATTATTCCGCTTCCTCGAATCGGACGAATTCCTGAAGAGAAATTATTGGATTACTGTAATCTCGATTCGATCGCTACCTGCATAATATCGTACACTTCTCCAGAGTAGAGGAAAGCCTTTATTTCGTCATGAGTGGGGAGTGAATCGAAGACTGAGAAGAGCTCCCTCCGACGCTTCTTAGTGAATCCTAAGATGAGAAGGTTCATTGAAGCTTCATAGCTCGAGCAATGTCTAAATACCCATCCATTTTGATTTCTCTGACAATTAAAAGTATAATATACACAAAGTAGTACTGCACCCTACCGTACCCTTGGCCAATCCCTTCTTTCTCTCCTCGAGAATCAATTCCGTGGCCATGTAATGCAGCCAGAAGATATTCGACTTCGGGCAGAAGTCGCGCCAGTTTCCCCTCAACGAACAGTTATTAGTGTTGGCTGATCTCTCTCCACTCAGCACACTCTCCTGTTGAGAGAGTGTGCAGAATGGAGAGAGCACTGTTACCAGACCCGGAAATAGCCAGGTTTCATCCCCAAGCTGATCTGTGTGTCACTCTTTCCTCAAATTCACAACATTCCCTTCTCCACAATATCTATGCCAAGTTCATTCTTATAAATGAAACCATTACTACCGTAGTCCAGTGGCTAAACGTACGCTACCGTATCCCTCTGTTTCTCACTTGTTATGCTGTCTCATCAGCCTGTAGATATCAAACTGGTAGTCGCCTTGGCCCTGCGATCAATATTTTAACAGATTATTTTTATAGTAGAAAATTATGAACATTAGGGAATCAATTTCTGAAAGTAACTCTTTATTCTGCACATTCTCTCTCGCATTTCTTGTCAAGTGAGAGAGAGTGCAGAATGGAGAGAGCAATCGATAATTCTAACCTGGAACAGTTCCTCGTCCTGCTCGAGATCGAGGAAGATTGTAGTCCCTTCTGAAAAAAGTTATCCGTTTTTTTGTTGTTGAAAAATTAGCTATTCCGATACTTCCAAAAAAATGTTAAATGCAGAAAAAAGGTGAATTGAGGTTTCAGAGGGTATTCACTTTTGCATTTTGTGCAACTCTCCAATAGGAGTTCTTTCTCTTTCACATAGTCTCCTCTGCAACTATCGTATCCCAAACAGAAAGCTACCGTACCCTTGCGTAGTCGAGAGTTGGTGAAATCGATGATGGACAGTTTGACGCCGTGCGATTTCACGTAGACATCGCGACCGAGCAGACGATACCTGCCAATTGAAGATTGATGAACCCATTCATTTGATGATTCAGTGCAAATGAAGTGGGTTTGAGTGTCCCTCTCAGTGATTTCATATCACCCCATCGCCTAAACCAAACTAATTCAAACATCAATCGATTTCAGTAAAGATTCACCCGACAGATCCGCGTTTCACTTCTTTCTCAACTCTGATTCTTCGTTCTGCATACAATTTCGGTTAAATTTTTTTTGATAGAAACATCACATTATCTTTACCAATGGTGCTTCAGAGTCTACGTGGCTACCGTATCCCAATCACTATACTGACCCAGTGAACTTCCCTTGACAACTACAGTATGCTCACTTGATCTCCTCATCCTCGGGAACTTGGGCGATGAGTGCGTTTCCGATGTGCAGATCCCGATGCTCGAACTCCAGTTCATTCTCGGCAACCTCACAAATTGAACTTTATTGAATCACGTTTCAGCATTTCTCCGAATACAGATAATTTACTTCCCCACACTTCATTAGCGCTGTCCAAATAGAAAATAAACTATACACTCTCTGACGTTAGTTCACGCTCATACTGTACCGATCGAAATGAGAGGAAATGTATGTCAATGTTGGGAACAAGCGTTTGTAAGTATGCTGATAAAAAAAAGCGACACGTCTCTGACACGACTCTCACTATAATGCCAAATATACAAAAAAACTATTCTCACAATTTATGTTTTCTTGTAAAAAAAATCGTAAACAAAGCGGGTAAATATTGAACGGAATATAAATGAAAGATCAACTCACGACGAGTGCCAAAGCGAGTTGGAAGAGGGCGGAGAGTGCCTCTCCCTCGTTTTTCACCTGCAACGTCTATGTTGGATGCGGTTTTTAAAACCAGTACAATTAGTGGTTCCGAGTCAAAATAAGTGGACATTTGTGATTTGCTCAACGACTCCATCTGTTTCTCACGTCTATGGTATCAAACAAAAAATAAAACAACGTCGAATTTAAATCCTTGGAATAATACACCCTGCTAGTCCGCGTTTCAGTTCTGCGCTAATAAAGTCCGATTCTCTATACTATTATTTATCTCCGTCTTTTTTTGCGAAAAAAAGTGTCATGGACCGTGTTTTATTTCAGTCTAAACTATAGGGGTGTTCCGAAAGTTCGCTAACTGTTTTTTGAAAATTATTTTCTGGACTGTGAAGAAACATATAGAGTCCTGGTAAGCGGCGCTGGATAGATCATCCACTACTCTTCAGTTTCTAGACTTGAGCCAGTGGCATCAATACACTGCCCAAGAAATACGCTGTGCAGGCCAGACCTCACTAAAATCACCTATACCAAATTCCCATTTAGCGATGAGGCAAAAATCTGGTTATTGTCTCTAGTTGGGAGTGGTCAATTTACTAAAAGTTGTGAAGGGATTATAATTTCTTGCTACAATGGTCACAAGCACTCAGATAAAATTAAAAAGTAATAATGCATATTATTTGAGGGATATCGATTAGCAAATAAGTTCTCAAAATTCTAAAATTATGACCTACTTCCGTAACCTTATTAGGTAACACCCATATAGTATTTTAAATTCACACTCCATCCTTCTCCCCTACTGTGGTTCGTATCTGAGTTTCCTATTTTCATCGAGAGCTGAGATAGAAAATTCCGAATGTAAGGTCACAAAACTTACTTTTGCGGCTATTGCGTCATAATGATGCAATTTTTCTGAATCCTAGATATGGATTAAAATAGTTCGTCATCACCTGTAATGTGTACAAGAAAGTTTTCAGGATTTGGCCTTAAAGTACAAAAGAAATAAAATATAGAAAAATAGTGAACGAACTTTCGGAACACCCCAATAGCTGTTCAGCAATTCCTTTCTCCACCCACTTGGAATAATAATACATCATCACTCATAAATGCTGCTTCTGGCTTCCCTTCACAACTTTTCTCACACATGGCCACCCGACTACTCCTTGTTTCACCTCCTCTACTACACATTGTTCTCTGTTCAGCAATATCTTGTAGAGTACCATTTCAATATCTCTCAATCTGTCATCAATCAATCCATCCCCTCCCTCCCCATCCTCCCCTCCGTCCCCCTCTTCCTCCTCACCTTATAACTCTCCACATCGACTCCTCCCATGGCCAATCCAATGGCCACGAAGAGGGCATCGGGACACGCATACTCAGAGGGACGATCGTTCTCACTACCCTGAGATAGAGAGGGAGAGATACAGGCAATCGTATCTCCATTAGACACACTTTATTGCCCGGATGGCAGGTAAAAGAGTGTGTAGAATGGGAAAAAAACAACGACCTGCATTTTTAATGTAATATTTTTAAGGAACAAAATGTGAAGAAGAGTGTGAATAAGAAAATGTAGTGTATTCGAATTAAGATGAATCACCCTGTGACTATATTCCCAATTCCCTCCTACTCCTTCTCTCCTCCACTCACCTTCCGTTTATCGTACGCGTCCCACTCCTTGAGCAGCTCGTCCGGGTAATTGCCTGGAAATGGAAAAGTGAGTCTCTCATCTCTCTCCATCAAGCACACTCTCCGTCTCAAAAGAACCACTCGATCAATCCGTATTTCACTTCCGTCTCATATGCAAGTGAATTTTGTGTTCTGTAAAAACTACACGGCTTGTAAGAAACAATGAATCCGACTCCAACTTCCATCACATTTCTATCAGAGAAGCGATATAGCAGGGGAAATGGGGCGAGTTAGTCCAACCTCCGCCATCCATTCCAACTCTTCTCACCTTTGACCACATGACACTGTGCGAGGGGAATGAAGGTGGAAGTGGAGAAGGAAGCCGAGTCGTTGTTCAGAGAGGACAATTCACGCGTGATCAAGATCTGTAATATTATTTATTTATTTTGAATAAAAAATAAAATTTCAGTTCGAGCAAAAATTACCCGTAAAATCCACGTTTCACCACTACCCTGAATATACATGAATATCGTATTTAGTAATAACTGTTGGAATTTTTCACTAATGTTGCATTGGTGTTCCTTGTTAGGAGACCTCCCTACTAATGTAGACAAGTTATTTCATTTCCTATGATACTCTCTCCAATCGGCACAGTCTTTCATCTGAGAGTGTGCGAAATAGAGAGAGAGTTGAGACGGCATGCCTACCGTATACCTCGGGCAGGATCTCAGCAGTGCTCTTGAGTGTCTCTCCATTGACCACTCCATCGTAGTACTGCATCTCATCCTCGAATGGGATGATCTGGAAAGGGCACAAGTCAGATTCATGTTTCAGAGCTTATATTCGTGATTATGATGCTTCCAAAAAAATGTGCGAATGGAATTTTTTTTCAATAAATGAGAAACAGCGCATTTTGATCGCACATATTATCTACACGGCTAATCTTCGTTTCAGACACGATTTATTATACAATCTGCGATTTCTTGGCTGTGTTCACATACCAAGTCTTCTACCCATTGATCCATCTACCGCATCCTCCCACTCCTTCTACCGTATCCCCTCTTCCATCTTCCCTCATACCTTCATGGCAACGGGAGCACCGTTCATCGTAGTCGCGAATACTTCTCCGTACGTTCCCTCGCCCAGCTTGCGCAGATTGACGAGGGTACTGTAATACGGAGGAGATCAGCCGTAAAAATACAGAGAATATTGAAGGAAGTTGACACATTTATTGGATGGTAAATATTTTCTATATTGTATCTAATTATAATGAAACGACCCATTAACTCATTTTCCTCATCTTTGCATTGAATCTTCACCCCACTAATGCATAAACTCAATCTAACTGCGTACTCTTTAGGTAGCTGATCTCTCCACTCCTGTACTCTCTCCTGTCCCACGACGTATAGCAACTGCTCGAGGGCACTCTCACCCACGAAGTCACGCAGATAGAAGGGAAGTTCGTCGGCCTGAAGAGAAGGAAGAGATGAGATTGAATCAGGTGGGAGACTCATTCTCATCTAATGTTCGAGCCCTGAAGCTAGTGATCGTGCTCTCTTAAACTGGAAAATAGGGGAAACATATCTAAAAAGAATAGAGACCGGAATCACGACCAGTCATAGTGGGGATACACTCGTCAATCTAAGGGATCAACTTCTGCTGCAAGCGATCATCTTCAATGACCCATGGAAATAATTGAGGAGAATACTTCAGAAAGTAGAGATCAGGCAAAACCAGGAAAAACAAATTTTTTTCGAACAAAAATTCTGATTCTGAAAAAAAACCCAGGAAGTATAGAGTTGCATCTGCGCATCTAAGCTCAGGAATTTCGCATCTTTACTGCTCATGCATAGCGAACGGTTCAAGAAAATCAAGAAAATAGAGAGATCAAATATCAATTGACTCACGAATGCGGACTCATTGGTGATCTGGGAGACATTGCGACGAGACATCATACTCGCGTTGCGTTGAGTCGCGTACTGAAGAGGAGAGAGAGAGATCGGAGAGTAGATGATGAAGATGGTGAACATCATTAAGAATTAACAATAAATATTATTTGTATTACTAAACAGCCACTAGACACTTCCTCCCGGAAATTTGCCAACATCTCCAAATTAAATTCCCGTTGATTTGATGTGTCGACGCATCTATTTATAATGTCCATTGTTAAATCCAGTGTTTCTCAGTTTCGTTATCCAAACAACAAATATACAAATATGAATCTCGTCACTGACCGATGCCACACTGGCCATGCTGACATCGAGTGTCTCATTCCCCATGGTCGTCCTTCTGGTGGGTTGTTGCAGCTGGCCGGACCCCCTTGCTGCAGCTGCAGCATAAGGAAGGAGAGAGGCCTCGTCCTTCAATAATCGTAATGATAATCATCTAATCGATCATCAAGATGTCAGACAATTACGATCACTCATTCGAATGGGTCTTAAATGTATTTGATTTTATTATTCAATAGAGTATTTATAAAAACTGCCTCCCATCTCACTGATCCCAGCATCACTTGCCAATACAAAGTGTTTCTACTGGAAATATCGTTTCAGGGCTCTCTATTATGTACACGTGTGCAGAATGGAGAGTCAAAACTGGCATTCCTATTTCCTACCGTACCCCTATCATCAGCGTGTCTCTCTCCTCAGCCAACGTCACCGCCACCGTACCATCACCGTATCCTGCGAAGAGAATCAATCGATAAATGAACAGCATCTCCAAGGTACGGTAATCGAGTGAATAATGCTTTTGATCACGAATAGAAGCAATTTGAATTAAAGCCACATACAATTTATTGGGAGATATTATCAAAAAGCGCGTACCTCCCATAGTGGTATTCTCTCCGAACAGGATCGTCCCTGATCCAGCTACCGTATTCCCCATCATGGTCGCTTGCAGGGTCGCGGCTGTCTCGTCGATTGCCGCTAAGGGTGGTCTTCTGAATACCGTACTTACAAAAAATCTCCTGCCATTTAACGATTTTAAAAAAGTAACGAATATTTTAGTACAGAAACCGAGCTAATGATTGAACAACCTGCCAATCACTGTTTATCATAATGATAATGAAGCACAAAACTAATATTTTGAGAGTACATTTCTAATTCATTAGATCAGAATCCTATCTGATCGTTCTTTGTCAATCGCAAGTATGCCCTAAATATAACTCTCAATACTCGATTCTCCTCTCCCTCTACCGTACCTCTCTTCGAGTATCATTGATCTCTCTACAGCCTCTGCCAACTGCTCCTCTTCCACTGCTGATTCCACGGACATCTTCTCGTCCTTCTCATCCAATCGAGAAGTGAGAAGAGAGGCGCCTGAGCAGATTATTTATAATTTTTTTTGTACAATTTGATGCATTCAATTCAACGTTGCATTAATTATTCTGGCCACTATTTAAGCCTACTGCGGCATGCTATCACCGGTTGGTCAATCCTTCGTATTATCAAAATAAGGCGTGATCTTTGATCTCACTCACCTCCGGTCTTCCTCCCTTCTCTCCCACCCATCGTCTCTCCTCCTTCCTCCTCATCTTCATCATTGATGACGTCATCCAAGGGGGCGGAGTCACGGCGTCTGATGGGAGAGACTCCCGCCAATCGAGAGAGACGAGCAGAAGCACGACGGGGTTCCTGTGACGTCGTCTGGAGAAGATATCGATTGATTGGACTACCGTAATCATCAAGGTATACTACCGTAATCAATCGATTTGTTATAGACATTCACAATAGCGAGAAAATACGATAGTCATGCACATTCAGGAGAGTGGTATAGTCTTTCGTCCAACGAAATGGGGATCAATAATCTCAATCCGACTACCGTACCCTGACGGGTGTGGAGTGGAGGATGGGCTGAGCTGCAGCCAGAGTGGCTCTCCTGGCAGAGATGGCCTCCACTCGGGCACTGTGAGCCTCTTCGATCCCTCAATGTCCATTGATCACTAGGGATATTGGATCTGGTATTTGCTCTCTCTATTCTGCACACTCTATCCACGGTCAGAGAAACGAAAGAGTGTGCAGAATGGAGAGAGCCAACATCCGAAATGACTGCATACGTTGCGAGAAACTAAGAACTAAGAACCTCTGATGATAAAGGAATCGTAAAATGTTAAGAAATTGAGGAAACACAAATGATTGGAGGTCCCAAGGCTCAACTAGCAACAAGACCATTTAGAGTTTTGCCAATTCCATAAAGCAATTCAGTCAGGTACTTGAGCATGGATTAATTCCTCTCTCTTCTGACTAATTAAAATTATTTCCCGATTACAGTAATCCGATCAATAAAGTACCGTACCCACTAGTTCCTCCTCTTCTTCTTCCGACTCACTGAAGAGCATCACCGGTATCTCCTCTTTCACGACGAGAGATGCGCCTTCTGGAATTAATTATTCAAAAGCAAAAATCGACAATATACCGTAATCAGCACGGGCGATCCAATGAAAAAGTATATATCTACTAGGATCTATAATATAAGAGTGTGCAGAATAACAGAGATCCGAAATGAAAATCGTACTATCTACCGTACCATTGGCCATGCTTCGGGTCGTCCTCCTTCCCTCTGCAGCCCCTGCAGCCGGCTGTGTCCTGGCGCTGCATCGGGGTGGCTGCAGCTGCGACTGATGGGCTGCAGTCTCGCGATGAGGAGAGGGCACGCTGCGGGCAGCGGAGGAACGATCCTGGGGTGGATAAACCCGTTTAGGGAAACAATGATCAATGTGGTAGAGCTCCCCTAATGAGCAGAGAAGAGGGAATTATTTACTTGAAGATGCGCAAAAAAGCGCAACGCAAAACAACTTTATCCAGAGTGTTAACAATTCTAGAAAATTCTAAGCTGCTCACAAGTTCATTCGGTGTTTCACATAATCTTTAAATCAACTTATTACGCTATTTCGACAATTTTCTGCAGAATAATTCTAACAACTTCAATCGTACCAATGTCTCTCACCTCCATCTCCTCCTCATCTTCCTCTTCAATCAATGGTCCTGCCATTGTCTCTCTGGGTGCAACCGTAGTCCTCCTCTGGGTCTCCCTCCTTCCCGGGGTGGACATCTCATGAGGCCTCCAATCAATCAATATACATTATTTGCCATATATGGCATTATACAAAAAAATTAATTTCATAGAGGAGTGAAACTAGAACTCAAATGGTGAAATTGTTTGAATGGTTTGTTTTTGTACATCTTCAGTAATATTCACATCAATAAAGAAACCATCCTCGTGACCAGTCTTATTCACGGAAAAGGAATGCCTCAAAGGTTCACTAAATCGATACTACCGTATACCTCATCAATCCGTCCAGGATGTTGTTGGTGGCGAGAGTGAGACGGACATGAGGAAGGGTCGGCACTGCGCCAGAATCGCGCACTCGACGACGAAGGGGAGTCGCTTCTGGAGAAATTACAGTATTATTTGATTAGACTTATTTTCCAAAAATATTAGAGACGTAAATTATTATTGAGGTGTCACTCTCTAAGTCTCGTTTCACTTCATCATATTAAATATTAATTAAATATATTAATTAATCAGACTAATTACCATTCCTCCTGGGCATCTCTGACATTCTCCTCAGACACGTGCGCAGGTCGGGAATGTGCATCTGCTGCAATTTATTCGAATATGATTCCAACACTTAGAGAGAGAAAATATTATTAGGCGATTCTCTACGAAACTGTGAGATTCTGGTTTCTAGAGCGGTACCAAATTTTAACGAAAAGTTGCTGATCAGTGATGCCGAGTAGTTGTACAATAGAACAACGCACATTTTTTGAGAGCGAATGATATTATCATTTTGCCAAGACAATATGATCTATGATGATTTCCGTTTCATTCTTCTATGATGTATTTCATTCATGTTCTTCGTCTCCTCCGTGTCCATCTAATATTCACTCTCTATCTCTAACCTGTATCTCTGGTGTGGACGGCCGTGCTGCAGCTGCATCAGCTGCATCCTCTTCCTTCTCTTCTCTCTTCTGCTGCTCACGTCGATTCTCCTTCTCTGCAATTTAATTTTATAACTTTGACATATTCATGTTTAACTCTTCATCAACTAGAATGATATCATCATGCCATGAATTTTTTTTAAATATATACTTATACCTTATTATCGCCAATCAAACTTTTCTTGATGAATAACTGATTGAATACTGTAGTTGCAGGATACTGTAGGATACAGTCAATTGAAGAAAACTACCGTACCCTACTGTCTACCGTAACCTCCATTACCTTCAATTACTCTCTGCTTGTGTCTCTCATCCCTCAATCGCTCCTTCTCTTCTCTCTCGGCGATTTCGATCGCAGTCATTGGACGCATCACCTGGAGGATACGATAGGTTAGTATATTCGAGAATATTAATTGATCACAGTAATCCTCTGCAAACCGATCTGGAACATCAGTAAATCGAAGAGACTTACCGTCTTTAGTGGATCGAAAAGGATATAATACCATTATTTTCTTCTAAGTTGCTAGAGATACTGTGCACATGATAGATTTAAATAATAAAGGACAAGACATATAATACTTGGCTACTGTAACCAACAGTTCAATGATAAGAGTACCTTCTTTTTCTCGTCCCACTTCATGGGAATGGCCTCGAACTCTGTCTCCACTGGCAGGGAGAAGTCGTCGAAGGAGTCAAACTGCAAGAGTTACCGTATTCCATAATCAGAGAAGGCATAGCGAACTAGCGGCAACAGAGCTACCGTAGTCTAAGATCGAAAGAACACGCCTACCGTAACCTAAAGCAGCAAAAGACGTGAAACTCCGTCGAATCTAACAACATCATGTGCAATTCTGCACTGCTCCGGAAACCGGAAGGGGGCGATTCAATCCTGTCTCCGCTTCACGAGTTTTTCTCCTTTCTCTCTTATTCAACTCAGCCATTTCCCCGTTCTGCACATAAAAACGAGGCTAGATATAGCGATGACGCACGAAAATTGCACTACTTTGCATCATTCGCTATTGCTAGTGGAGAAAATAATGGCAAAATAGGCGTATAAAGGTACCTCCTTATTCATTTTGTCGCACATCTTCTGGATCTCATTACGATTGTCATCCTCGGGTTTATCCACTCGAGGTTCGTCCTCCTCTTCTTCAGCATTATCCGAATCGCTCAAATCCTCGGGAATCTGCAATTATAATTAAAGGACTATTGTTAATTATTAAATACGACTATGAAACACTAAACGATCAAGATCAGATTGCAAAATAGCGAAGAATAGACGTATCGCGAATATCTAGGAATAATATGAACGAGACAGGCATCTCACCCAATTCGCAGCACGCAGTGGCTTTCCTTTCTGATTCCGTTCCACTTTCTTTCTCGCCTTACGCGCTTTCGGGCGGTTCTCGAGACACTCCAGAGACTTGAACAGCTGCAATTATGAGCTTTTAGACGAGCAGCATTAGCACAATATATTTATCTTGAAGTGTTGCTAACTCGTAGCAAATTCTCTACAAATTTTTCTAATATGCCACTTGATCTACCCCGAACAAGCTTCATTTTCACTAGAGCTCTAATGAAAATGAAGCTTATTCGGGGTAGATCAAATGACCATCGTACCTCTATATCGGATTCGGTCTCCTCATCGCCCTCTTCGATGACGTCCAAGTCGATGTGCGAGACGGTAGTGGAGGGCCGTGTGCGAAAGGCCTTGATGCGATTGCGCATTCTGTTGAGCAAATGCATTGCGCGTCTTTGGGATAAAGAACAAGCATGCAAACAACTGTGATCAATACAAACGATGATGAAGATTCGAATGGTAATAAAGTTGGCATGAATCGAAATACGGCACGATCGGAAAAATCGATAAACACGGTATGGAAACAAACTATTTAAACTCGCACCAAGTAGAGCCGCTGTTTTTTAACGGCTCTACCGTAGTTTGTGAAAATATTTAGTTGTAAACTGATGTTTCAATTTTTTTTTTTTATAATTTTAAAGAAAAAAATATTCAAAGGATAACTTTTCAAAGGTTTGTGGTAATTTGCTTTACTGGGGAAATTAGTTATAAGTCCGGTGTTTTCCATTGATATATTCTCCACAATGTTAAAAGGGGCGCCTAGTCAATAGCGCGCCTTTCTGATTTCCACTCTACAGTATTCATCTTCCTTTATGGAATCGATGATCTTTGATCAAAATAACTTTTGTTGTCTCAGAGGGAAATGGTTCCCGATGATTACTGTAAGTATCGTTACAGATAGTTTCGACACGCATTGTGTACTCTATGCCATCAATCTCACAAGCAGTTCACTGGGCTTGGGCGGTTTATTAGAAACATTGTACATGCATACATGATGAAGAAACATAAATAGAAAAGCTATTCTTCGTGGGCTCGCATGCGCCCTCAGAATCAGCTTATTTGCATTGATGTACATCGGGCATGGCCCACGTCGAAATTTGCTTACTTTTGCTAACGAAGCATCTGAGATTAGCCGATAATTATATTTGCTCTCCAAAACTTTATTACCGGTGATGGTGAGCGTATTCAAGGGGTAAGGAATTCTATCCCAAACGATATCGATATTAACGTATCCCAAGTACATATTGGCATAGTCCACAAGAAAGATATCTTCCAGAATAAGGGTTTCATTTTCATCGTAGCACACAAGATGAATTGACGCTTTCTCAAATGATGTTTTGTTATGACGAAATTGAAAAATAAGCACATGATCGGTTCTGGTATCATTCATAACTTCCAACTTCTCTTTCAGAATCTCCTTCCTTCTGCGCCTTTCTACAGCCTCTCCCAGAGCCTGATTAGCACAGTGAATGAAATTGATCGTTGAAAGGGGAATAATCATTCGAAGAGACAGAAAATGAAGGACGTACTTTCACAGCGGACTGGATACTTCTGAGTGGTAAGAGAGGGATACTGTCGTGGACGAGATCAAACATTTCCTGTTCCGTTTCCTCGGATTCGAGTGCCCATTTCTGATGGTCTATGTAGAGTACTGTCTAGCTTCGAAACAATGTGATGAATAATTGGAAGTTTCTTCATAATCACCGATTCCTCGTTTTCCTATTGCAATGCAAGGTAGACATGAGAGATCGGATAATCCTGAATCCAGAATAGAAGATAATCGATGGATTGTGGGTATATACCGAGAAGACTAATTCGTGTCGTATCCTCGGATATTTTCATTGAAACTAACGATCTAGTCAAACTGTTATTCAATCTTCGGAACTTTTTCATTCTTCCTGAAGGCACATTTCTGCAATATCTTTCATTGGCAGTCCCCAATTATATTATTCCATCTCAGACAATGGAGATAAATTCCCAATGGAACGTATTTGGAAAGCTTACATCTCCTGAATTTCCTCGGTGATGTATAATTCAGCAGATGGAGAAGCTATCACTAGTTGTTTCATCATTCCGATATCAGCTAAGAGACAAATGAAAAAGAGCTGCAAAAAAACAAGGTAATCAGTTTTGGACATTACATGAAACAGGAAAGTATCTTCGGTTAGAATTAAAGGACTATTTTATGAAAGATGGAGCACAGTGATAGATAAAGTAAGAGAAACAAGATAAGGAAAAATTCAATCCGCAATCTGTCTGAAAACGCCTCTCTTCTCTTAATTTCTCTTATCTCTCCCACAACTTTCCATTCGACGATGAGCAAACCTAAAAAGGAAAACGAGCAAGAACGATAGTGAAATAGGAAACGATTTGTGTCCATGATTCTTTCATGAATAAAAACAAAACTAAAGAGATAAAAATCTATTTTGAATGTGTATCAATGAATCATAGGAAACAAGAGAGGCATACGTTCGTTCAAAAAGATAGCGAGAATCGTGAACTGAAGTTTTTGTTTCTAGTGTGCCTATCGTAGTCTGAGAAGAATTTCAGAACAATCTCTGCTAGATATTGTTGGCGCGAGTTATTTTCGTTTGATTTTACAGAGAAAATGTGTATTCTCAAGCAGATTTACATTATCTGCACAAATTTTCAAGACAAATGGACTCGTCAAATCACTGTTTATAGTCACGACGTCATCAAAGATTGGGGTTAGAATCTCTTCTCAACTTCAGAAATTGAATGGATTCGCATCAAAATTCTTCCGGGTTGATCTCGAATATCGGCTTCGATTTGTCCTCGTCAGACGTTTTGCTGCAATTGAGACACGTCTTATCATCATCTTGAATATTCTCGGGATCTGCCACACATCTCCAGCGAATGGCTCCGTGAAGCGAACCCATCTCGGATTCGCTCTCTTTCCTTTGATCGGAGTGTGCAGAATGGAGAGATGACTCACGTGTATTCCTCTATGGTATCTCTCTTCTTGATGGCTCTCACTATCTCCTTGCGCTCCCAGTCCCACGGATCGCCCATTCTGCAATGGGAGAGGGTATTATAATCCCCTGAATAAGTATTCTGAGGTGATCTAGATACTCGTGATTAGACTCTAGTCTCGATTCTAGTCTCTCTCTCACCGATGCTCGCCCTCATCCATCACATCGCTCAGCAGTGAGAACAGCTTCGCGTAGTCCGGTCGATTGAAGTAGTTGATGCTCCTGACACGATTGGGTTACGGTAGAAGGAGGATACAGTACCACTAAGATAACAACGTACTGTAACTCTCGGGATATATTAGGTTGGAGTTTTAGTACATGTTCATATGGTAGGATTGGGGTAACGGTACCTGAGAAGTTGTACGAATTCGAGGAGTTGGACTGGGCAGTCCTTGAGAAGCAACTGATTGGGAGTCTTCCTCTTGTATTCGGCCACTTCTTCCTTAGCGCTGCAAAGATGAAAATAAACTTTATGCAGCCTCTACTCGCTATTCACAGGATGACATCCCATCTCATCTCTCACTCGATTACTTGAGTCGCATCAAACTACGGCCGTATGGGAGCCAAATCGCTCTTACACCGTAACCCGTCAATCCATATCGTAATCTACAATACCGTAACCCTCGCTTCTCACCGAATATGCGACCAGGGCAGCCGATTGCGGCACTCCATCATCAGGTACAGCACCGACCACAGATCGTCTACTCGACCCTTCAATCACAACTCTGACCCATCGAACCAGAGTAATTACGGTTGTCGATAGTCACCTGCTCGATGCGGTCATGCGTCGCCACGGAGCAGTAGTGCGTCGTGCCTCTGCAATGATGGGAGGTTACGGTAGGAGTGGGTCAGATCCCTCTCACCGAAAGAGCGCCTTCTTGCGCGGACGACGCATGCGATACTCGCCCTGCAATGGGTACGCTACTTTCTCCAATGAAGGATACGGTATTTATCCGGATCGCGTACTGGCTTTCTCTATTCTGCACGTGTTTATGATGTAGTGTAGTCGAGCATAGATCAAACTATAGTACTTGATACCGTAATCCGCACCTCAAGGTTGATCACAAACTCGCGACTGAGGCCAAAGTCGAGGATGTGAATGATGCGAGCTGCTCGACCCTGAATCAGGGGCAGAGGTTACGGTAGGAGTACGGTAGGCGATCCGTACCGATGTGCCGATGGCCAGATTCGCGGGATTGATATCGCGATGTACGAAGCCGATCTGGAAAGGACCAAGGTACGGTAGGATTACGGTAGGCCAAGCTCCGCATCCTCAGACTCCACCCCCTCAGGCTCCGCCCCTCAGGCTCCGCCCACTACTTACATCGTGCACGAGTTTGATGCCGTGCAAGATGTGGATGCCCATGCGAATTTGCGTCGAGATCGAGCACTTGTGCACCTTCCTGAAGAGAGAATCGTCAGTCAGGCCACGCTCCATCACAAGCCCCTCCCCCTCCTCTGGCTGGCCCCGCCCCCTCCTCACTTGAAGAGATGGCCGAGTGACTCTCCCAACAGGGTCATCACCATGTACTGGTATGGATCCCGCTTCCCCGACCCAAGCAGTCGCGCGTAGTGGTCCTTCTCCTTGAGACGGATCAGAATCTGCACGTTTTACGGTTCTGGTAGCTCCCGGATCTGGATCGGCATTTCTCGGTCCTGATTCCGGCTCCGTTACCTCGACTTCCATCTTGAGTACGGACCCGCCAGCCACGAAGTTGGACTCTGCTTTGAGGGCCGCCTTCATTTCAGGATTGTTCACGTCTTGCACCTGAGATTACGGTAGGTCACGGTAGTCGAGAGTTACTGTATCCCAGTTTGGGTTACTGTAGCTACCGTACCATGTAGACGGCGCCACAGCCTCCTGCTCCCAGCTTCTTGACGATGAGCCATCGTTCACCTACCAATCGATAATCGACTCTCTCTCAACGGCGTGATCTCTCGTCTCTCAGTGACCTACCGACGACTTGTCCATAGGGAATGTTGACGGGACCGGGCTCGTTGAGACGGGGAGCTCAAAGATCAAAGATCAACTGGTTAGTAAACTAAAGATGAGATCACCAACCATTCACGAGTTTTCTAAAGAATAATTTTAACTCGTTCGTGTGATATTTTGGGTAGGCTTGAACGGATACGGTAGATCAGAGATCAAAGATCAACTTACGATTCTGGTACTTGTTGGGCGTGCCTGCCATGGGAAGAGGCGACCACTCGGGAGAGGGAAGAGAGCAGAGAATGGAAGGAGAAGAAGGAAGAAGAATAGAAGGGGAGATAGGAAAATTACAGTTACAACACGTTGTAGAAACAAATTTACATTTTTATTTGAACTTTTCCACTTTTTTGTAACAGTTTAATATTTCAAACTATTATATTCCTCGCGATTCATTTTACATTAGATGATCCGTGAATAGTTATTGGAGAAAAGGGGAAGTCATGGTTTGAGAACACGTTTTTCAATACGTTTCTTGTATTTTCCTTTTGTTCCAATAAATACGCCATACCACAGACCTAAGAATGCACACGTTCTAACCAGCCCTCCGTGCACTCCGTGGTACGCAACCCCCTCCCCTTCCCCTTATAACGAGACACAACACGTACCAGCTGGATACGCGCCCCACACCAATCAGATCCACTATCTCAGAGGATCATGACGAGTTGGTGCAGGTTCTTCCATCGCTCCTCCATCGCTCCTTCTATGTCCTCACTTTTCCTTGAGTAGATCATGTAATTAATGCTTTTGAACATGGAAAAGCGACCATTCTTTTTCACTCATCTCCTCTAACCCCTGTGTATGTCAAGGTATTGGCCAGTATTCCTTGATTCAGTACTATTTTCTCTATTCTTGGTGCTTCCGAACAGCTATCTCTTGCCCCATCAAGAGTCCTTGTTGACAGTCTAATTGAGCACAAATGTTCGCTCGTTTATTTGCCTCGTCTATCTACCATAACAGTACCATGACAAATGAACAGTTCCATTTTTCAGATCATGTCCAAACTAGTCGTTCTAGCTTCGGACTCCACACAGCTACACGTTTTCATGGAGAGCATTGCTGGGTAGGGCCAATCTCATCTGACTGTTATGGAGAGATGTTCTCTCTATCTCAGCATTCGATCATTAGACTATCATACTCTATTATTCAAATAATTTGTTTTACAGCGTTCTGAGAATTGTCGACGATGAACGAACTATATCTGTTGAATTAGTGAGCAACTCCTCTCTTAGTCCCTATCTCATTCTTATCAATTTCAGACCCAAAACTCGACCATCAATGCTGCTATTCTCACAATGAGAAGTGAGAGCCGACAGGTGGGTCTAATTATGATTTGATATTGACCTCACTGTCATCATTCCAGATAGTTTTTTCCATTCCGTTCAGTGGAAATAATACATCTGAGTTCATTCGTCTAGATACATTCTTCTCACTTGTCTTCAACTCTGACGATTCGGTTCATTATGTGCCTCCAGAGGTTAGTATCTGAAGTTAATTAAAACGTTGATTAATGTTTTACAGGCGGCCGAGTATTTATTGAACCAGAATGATCGAACAATGGTCTATTTGAACATCCGACTTGAGACGAACAAGTGAAGTGCATAGTTCAACCATTGCAATGATATGCTGTTCTATAGGAAGACTTCCGTTAATCTACAAGCACTGACTCCCGTTGACACAATTTCATTACTCGTGGGCCAAACTTACCTACCAGTGAGCAAAGAGGTGAGAATCGGACGCAATCAAGTCTCATTGGCAAGCTTCCTTTCAGTTATTGATGTTTGGCTCTCATTTCTTCACCATTCTCTTCGAAGGAAACTTTGCCGAGAAACGAAGTGGAATATACGAAGTTAAAGATGTCCGTTTTCAGATGTTTCATAACAATATCTAAATAAAACTAACTATCTTCAGATTGATTCTAATGCTATTTTTTAATCAATGGTCACATGATGAAAAAATGGGAATTTTATTCAAGTGAGAATCAATCCTAATCCACAAAACAACTGAATTATTCTTTTCAGTTGAGGAAGCTCTAATGGTTCTTCAACTCGCTGATCGATTCGGTTTCCTTCGTCTTCACTCTCATCTCATTCCATATCTCAAGACTCAGAAACTTCCCTCTTCCATGCTCATTGACACGTTGATTCTCTGTGGAAGATTCGAGGACAACGATCAGATCATTGTAAGTAAACTCTGTCTCAATGAATATTTACGAAAATCAATATTGATTATTTTGCAGAAATGGGTCTTCAAACAATGCGAAACTAGTGAAGAAGCTTTCAAACTCTTTCATGATAGCACTCCATATTTGTCAAGAACGAGCTTCCATACAGCGTTGAAGGTATGATTCTATCAATGACCAGAGGAGTGAATCATCTAATTTCAGGCATTGAAAAAAGTGATGAAATCTCTCTGGAAGAGGATCTTTGAAGAAGATTTCGATATCATCTTCGAAGATATCAGCAACGAGGTCAAAATTCGATATGTTTCTCCTAAATTAAATTATTCTTTCCAGGACTTGGGTATCGTTCTTCTATGTCACGATGAGAATGGAGATGAAGTGGACGTGAAGTCATTTTGGGTCTACGAATGGGATGTTTACTATCGTATTTTTTTTCTTTCGGAATGCATAATGTATGGAGTGAATTGTCTGATGAATATGATTGTGTTCGCATTCCCGGTAAGGCAAAGGATGGGCAACTGAAACAATCAATTGCGTTTTCAGATGAAAGAAAGAATTCCGACGAGACGATGGAAATGTGCAAGAATGCCCTTACAGTTATGGATTAGTGGAAATCCATGCTTATCGATCTTTGAGTCGATCATCATCTCATTCTCGCGTCTCGATTAATTCAGTTGTCCAAGATGGTGATGTTTTATCAGAGTCAGATGAGTCAATGGACTATTCTGATGGATCTTATGAATAAAACTATCTTTTCACACGACTCGAAGGAATGCATTCTATGAGAAGCTATGAGGACTATGGGACCTAGGCAGATGAGAATGCAATGGCCTCTGCAGAAAAATGTAGTGCATAGTAGTTAGTTCTAATTTTTGCTTTGTGTACGTTATTTACTGGAAACAGGCTATTTGTATTCTTGATAGCTATAATCACTCTGAAATATGCTCCGACAAGTCCTCTGAAAATGCGGATCTTCGGTATGTAGCCTTCTCTTCTAACGAGATATAACACGTATCTGCCAGCTTCGGACTACGCTCTGGCTGGCTCCAATGGAAATCTACATAAGCGTGTCAGAACGAGTTAGATCAGAGCGATCTCTCACCCCTCCTCCATTTGAAGAGAGACAGTTTGAGTGGTCTACTAAACACATTGGAACCACTCAATATCAGTAATTTATATATTTTTACTCTGTCCATATGACCCCCTCTATCCGCAATATTATCGGGAAGCCACCCTAACGATTATCAAATGAGTCGAGGAACGAGCATTCGTTCTTACCATTACGTCACATTTCAAAATTCAATCTCTGGTGTCCGGAGTCAGCAACAAGCTATTTTGCGGCCTCCAAGTCGAAATCAGGAGTTGGAGAAACTTAGGAATACAAATCGCTCATAAAAGAAGCTCATGATTAGGAAACTTCCTGGGTTCGTTCAATCTCGGACGACTTTATGTGTTCCTGCCTTATCTACTGTCCAGAAGTTCTTTACATTTCTCACAACTGCAGTTGCTGACAGTCTGCTGAAAATGCGATGCTATGTTCAGTATACTACTTTCCCTCCCTCTCTTTTCTTGAACGAGATATAACACGTATCTGCCAGCTGCTGAACCCAATAGGAGGCACTATCTTAGCCTCTCAGAACGAGTTGGCACAGATTGATCTCCCCCTCTCAGACGAGGAATAGATCAGACTTGATTCAACTATGCCCTCGAGACAATAGTTTACCCTCTCTAGATATCAACTAATTTGTTCTCTTAACCCTCTACTAGAATGCCCACTGGGATACCTTTGACCAATATCAATAGAGAACTGTAATGAATGTGTTTGAAAATGAACGCATTATTTTGTAGCTTACCTATCTCTCATTCTTCTTTTCCTGTCACGCATCTCATTACTAATTATTGTATCATCCATATTAATTTAAATTCTAGACGCCATGTCCAGACTAATCGTGTTAGCTTCTGACTACACACAACTTCACGTTTCTATGGATAATTCTGATGGGTACGATTCCTTTCACATTTGTATTATATAATCCACATTCATTTCATCATTATTTCAGAATCATGAATATTCTGAAAGACGAACGTACTATCTCAGTTGAAACAGTGAGTTTTTCCTCTCCCATTTCGTAGCGCTAGCATATCATTCACTATTCAGACTCAACACTCGCGTATAAATTCAGCTATTCTCACACTTAGGAATGCTGTCGGAGAGGTTGGTCGAAATCTTTTTATATCGTTGATCTTGAGATTTCCATAATTCTAAGTAGTTTTACTCAATCTATCCATTCCAGGAGAAGATGCCATCTCTTTTTGTGGAAATAAATCTTGTGAGCTGATTTCTCTCATGCCCACAACCTCAGAAGTGTTTAAATCTAATGATTCGATCTACTACATGCCTCCAGAGGTCAGATTTCATCTTATTTTTCGCCTATACATAAAAGAATCCATGATGACAAATTCACAAAGCGTCGGGAAAAGTTTTAGGCGTGGGAAAATGTTTGGGAACTATGCGGGTCTTATGCAACTTTGGACGGCGCATCTTTTTCTTGAAGAGACAAAATTGGTCCGGAGCCGTTGAATAGGCGAAAAGCCGGATGTGGGATTTGGGGGGTTTAACGTGGAGTTGGCGCTACGGTTCCTGAAGCAACTTTTTTCCTCTCGTCATTTTAATGTTGGACTTGTCCGGAAAAGTACCTTTGAAAGCCAGGAGCGCGCGCCGAAAATGGGACACCAGGTGAAAATCAAGTGAAAATCGTCCAAATCGCTATTCGGGCGGGTGGCAAGTATATGGCAAATATAGGCAAGTACTAGCGGATAGATGTGCGGTGTGCAGAAAACACTGGGGCATCTTCAGAAACTTGGTAGAACCTGGTAGCACCAAAAGCGGCGTTATTGTATATAGTTTTCGGAGGTACACTTTCTGGATTTAGAGGTTTTCGCGGTTTAGCGGGGCGGCAAATAGTTGTGGCGTTTCGTGTTAAAAAAGAAAGTTGTAGAGCTCGCTGAGACGCATCGAACAGTTCTAGAAATGAAGGCGTACCATGCGTATGAAGCGTAGCACGGGCGGGTAAATATGCATTTTGGAGTTTACCGATACTTATTTTGACCAATTTTAGTCGCCACGAACTATTTATTGAGAACTGATCGAAATAAAAACTTTTCTCGGTTTCGCCATAACTCGGAAAGTATCTGGTGTCATTGGGAGTGCAACGAAATTATGGCGCAGGTGGTTAGCGGTTAGACTAGCGCCCGCCACCCCCGGGTTCGAATCCCGACCGGAACAAAAACTTTTGCTCGACCTCACAAGTATCCAGATCGTGTCCGGGGTGGTCGGATGCGCGCGTTAACATAGCGCAGGTGATTAGAGCCTAGACTGTCGTTCATGACCCCCGGGTTCGAATCCCGGCCACGACCAACCTTTTGCAATGTGTCCGGTCGTGGTCGGGGAGTGTTTCCTAGCGTGCACAGACCCCTGGGTTCGACTCCCCGCCGGTGCACAATGTTTTGCAAAAACATTTTCGGCTAGAAAAATAAATTTGCGGGATTAAAAAATCACATAAAGTATAAATAAACCTACGGCTTGCCCGTAGCGAGCGCAGCTCGGCTAGTCGCCTATACATAAAAGAATCCATGATGACAAATTCACAAAGCGTCGGGAAAAGTTTTAGGCGTGGGAAAATGTTTGGGAACTATGCGGGTCATATGCAACTTTGGACGGTGCATCTTTTTCAGAAGAGTCAAATTTGGTCGGGAGCAGTTGAATAATAGTCGAAACCCGGCTCTGAAAAGCCGGATGTGGAGATTTGGGGGTTTAGCGTTGAATTAGCGCTACGGTTCCTGAAAAAAAATTTTTCCTCTCGTCATTTTAACCTTAGTTCCCAGCAAGCACTATTTGGGAAAAGTTACTTTGAAAGCCGGGAGAGCACGCCGAATATTATACAGTCGGACAAAAATGAGTGAAAATCGTCCAAATCGCTATTCCGGCGGATGGGAAATATATAAGGCGGCGTGGGAAATACTAACGGACTGAAATACGGTATGGATAAAACACTGGCGCATCGTTGTAAACTTGGTAGATCCTGGTTGCACCAAAAGCCGCTTTTTGGTGATTACTTTTCGGAGACACACTTTCCGGATTTCAAGGTTTTCGTCATTTATCGAGCGGGGAAATAGTCGTGGTGCTTTGAGTTGAAAAAGAAAGTTGTAGCGCTCGCTCAGACGCATCGATCCGTGTCGGGATGAAGGGTTTCTATGCGATTGAAGACGAACACGGCCGGGTAAAGACGGAATTTGCGGTTTCGCAATTCTTAATTTGGCCAATTTTGAATCGGCAACTTTCCAAACAAGAACCGAACGAATCCAAATCTTTTGCTGGAATTCGGCATCACTCGAAAAGTATTTGGAATGTTCGGGAGTGAATGTAATCATGGCGCAAGTGGTTATCTGTTAGACTAGTGCCCATCACCCCCGGGTTCAAACCCAGCCCTGAACCAAAACTTTTGCTCGGCCTCACGATCACTCCGAAACGATACGGGGTGGTCGGGAGCGTGCGTAATCATGGCGCCGGTGGTTAGGGGTTAGACTAGCGTGCATGACCACCCGGGTTCGATGCCCGACTACAACGAACTTTTTTTGCCAAGTGTCAGGCCATGTTCGGGAATAGCGTGCAAAGACCCCCTGGTTCGACTCCCCGCCGGTGCACAACGTTTTGCAAATTTTTTCGGCTAGAGAAAATAAATGTTCACTAACTAAAAATCACATAAAGTATAAATAAACCTACGGCTTGCCCGTAGCGAGCGCAGCTCGGCTAGTTCGCCTATACATAAAAGAAAGACGATTGCAAATTGACTGGTCGAAGCAAGGGCAGGCTGGAGCCTTTAGGGTTCATAGGCAAATGTGGGAAATAGTGGCCGAATACCCGAAATGTATTTGCGCATCGAATGCGCTAATCGGCAAATCTCTTGGACTTGGTTGGGTAGGTCAAATCCAGTCCAAAGTGACCATACTTTGCGTTTTGCTCTGTAGCTGAAAAAGTACTGCTCTGATCGACTCGGGAGTAGTGCAAACTCGATGCAACTTTTCGAGATGCACCTATATGCTTTTGCCGCGCATGATCTGCACGATGAAACCGACTTTTGCCGGGGTTTTGACTCAAAAATGGCACTTTTTGAGGTAGAAATCGGCTGAATCGCTTTTCCGGCGGATGGGAATTATATAAGATGGCGTGGGAAATAATAGCTCTAAGCGGTTCGAGATTCAGAAAACACTGGCGCATCGTTCTAAAGATGGTAGATCCTGATAGCACCAAAAGCCGCTTCATAGCATTTAGTTTTCGGAGTTACACGTTCCGAATTTAGAGGTTTTCGGGATTTAGCGCCGGGAATGCTTGATGGAGACTAGTGGTTGGGCCCATTAATGGGCATGGTGTCTGACTGGCATGCCGACGCAGGTTACAAGATGGAGCTTCGGATCCTGACAACGCGGGTTCGAATCCCCGCCGGTGCAAAAGTGTTTGCAATAATTTTCGCGTGCTCGAATCGTGTCCGGAAGTGGTCGGGGAGTCTCCTGGCACCCGTCAACGTCGAACCCGACCCACCCACGACCCCCAAACCTGGAATGTCAATCTGAATCGTGCCAGATCGTGTGCGCTCACTGTTGCTTGCCCGGACTTCGGCTCAAGAGGGCTGATAGCGCATCCGTTCAATGTGCAGTGATGGCGCAGGTGGAGGGGCGTCTGTCTGGCGTTCATCAGCACCCGGGTTCGACTCCCCTCCGATGCACCATCTTTTGCAAACTTTTTTCGGCTAGAAACATAAATTTTCAGGTTTAAAAAATTACATTTTCCCAACGAAAACTCAAGGTTTACCCGTAGCGAGCGCAGCTCGGCTAGTTCTCCCTAGATAACAATTTCCCTGATTGGAAATTTACTGGTCAAAGTAAACGTCATGGGCAGAACGGGGGGTTGCATGGCAAGTATGGTAAATATATAGCTTTTGTTCTACGCGTCGAGGCGCATCGAACTGGCCTGGTGGCGAGGGGCTCAGATGACGTCGGGTAGGTCAAAGATGACGTCAAAGTCGGGACATTCGCGATTTTCCATTTTTCGACCTTTCAACTGACTGTCCCGCGTTCCCCCCTGTACCAAACCCCCTACATATGGTTATTTTCTGAAAGCTCTCGAGGAGATCTACAAGAAGAAAAAGTCAGCAGAGCTGAGTATCGAAGCTGTAGGACCACTTTGAAGCGAGATATGGCCGGGCAAATTGTTGGCTTTTGGCGAAATCGCTATTCGGGCGGATGGCAACTATATACGCCGGGGTGGTAAATGCTAGCGGTTGCAAGTCCGAGGTGCGGAAAACATCGGGGAATCGATTGGTGCTTTGGTTGAGTCGATTACTGCAAAGGCGGCTGAGCAGCATCTTTTATTTTTCCATCCTTTATTCATACTAATAAATATGTTTCAGAGTTCTGAAAATGCTCGACGACGAACGAACCATCTCTGTGGAAACAGTGAATAGACCATCTTCTGGTCCTCATCTTCTTCAGAGTCAACACTCGACAATAAATGCTGCATTTATCACATTGAAAGATGAGAACCGTCAGGTGGGTCTAGTAATCAATCAATGGTTATTTCTACAAAATTCTAGATCGATTTTTCCATTCCGTTCAGTGAAAATAATACATCTGAGTTCATTCGTCTAGATACATTCTTCTCCATTGTTTTCAACTCTGACGATTCGGTCCATTATATGCCACCCGAGGTTTGATTTTGTCCCACTTTCAACCTCTATGCACTCATAACTGCACAGGCTCTTGCGTATCTATTGAACGAAGATGATCAGACAATTTTTTATTTGAATATTCGCCTGGCAAGGAACTGGTAAGATACATATCTAGTTCTAAAATAATGTGAATTTTCTTCTAGGAAAAAATCCGCTGATCAAATTCATCCGACTCTTGTGCACACCATTTCATTGCTTGTGGACAAAACTTATCTTCCAGTAAGCAAAGAGGTGAGATTCGGATAAATTCAAGACTCGAAATCTTAATTTCTTTCAGTTGCTCATGTACGGTTCTCATTCCTTCGCCAGTCTTTTCGAGTGAAATTTCTCCGAGAAAAGAAGAGGAATATACGAAATAAAAGATGTCCGTTTTTTTGTAATATTGTGAAATAATTAATTAATTTCTGATTTTCAGATAGATTCTCATGTTTTCCATTGGTTCATCAATGCCTACATGTCGAAACAATGGACATTCGATTCAGGTGTGCTAGATTAACCTGACAGGCGATATTGAATATGCATTCCAGTTGAAAATGCTCTCATGGCCCTTAAAGGGATCCACTACCCAAAAATGAAGTATGCCTTAAAATGTCCTGCCAGGCACCTTGAATTTAATGGCGAAAAGCAAAAAAATTAAATAAATTTATTTAAAGAGAAAACAGGAGAAAGCCGGGTAATAGTTAATTTTCGTTTCGTGCAGCGAGAAATATCACGATTACGGTAATGGAGACGCATTGATTGCAAAAATTAGGAAAATGTCGTGCTGTTCCTCGCTTTTCGTTTTCGACGCTTACGACACTTTTCAGAAGCTTCAGCTAGCTTTATCTTTATTTTTTTCAGTTATCTGTGTTGTATTTCGCTTTATACTGCTTTCAATTGTATTTCGTCACCGAACAAGCCGTTTAAACTGTTGGGAATCGGTCCAAAATACGCTTTGACTGAGTTGCAACCGTTTTCGTTCATGTTTATCGCTTCTATTTGCTTCCAGTATCATGGCTACCGTCGAATGCGACGTCTGTTGCCTACGCACTTCTCGTCCACGGACGATACCGAAGATAGAAGCACGGAGGAAGGAATGGCTGCTCCGTCTCAACCTCAACGAGGAGGAGAACAACGCACTAAAGGATAAGTGCATTCGGCTGCAGACGGAAGGCAAGCGAGCTCGCCTCTGCCATCGACATTTCCACGACGACAAGGACCAACTCCCCATCGATGTGAGTTCCTATTATTGATTCACACTTACTGCTTGCTCTTATGGCCTAAATAACGCCCGTCGTTCGTGTTAGTGATAACTCTTGTGAGACTTCGTGATACGAGTTACTAGCTTTCTCTCTCACACAATACCGCTCTTTTAGCGTCGCCTCCCTCTTCATCTTCCGCCAAGTCTCCCCAAGAATGCCATCAACCGCCAAGAAGTAGGGATCACTATATCCACAGAGAACACAGTCATAAGATGATATAATGCCCTGTGGAGGCAAAAAGCACAATACATTCGCCTTGAAGAGGCAATGAGAGAAACAAGAGAATGAACATCATATCACTAGGTTGATCTATCCATTACAGAGAGAGAGAACGACGGATACCGTAGTCAGCCATGCGGATACGGTAGGCCCAGATCTGCTGGATGACATGGCTGACTTGCCTCTCGGTGGAGACGACGATCTCGACGGGCCACCACTCCAGACCTACCGATCCATTGTTCGTTGTACTTTACTTCTACCTCGATCGACGCTTTTATACTTACACGAAACGCACCCGAAAAACGAATCAAGTGCACAAAACAATAATCTTCCCGGAGCATTTCGTAATATTATATACAATATGCAATAGTTAGCAATAAACGAGAGAAAGAACTAATGACAATTTTATAAGGAGAGGGATAACATTGGAGGGATACAGTACGGAAGGAATGGATAAGAGGGATACTGTATTGAGGGGTACGGTAGGAAGGGGATACGGTAGGGAGGGAATACGGTAGGCACGTCAATTATCTTCTTCTATCATCCCTCTTGTGTGCTTCGGCAAGCTGATCTGAAATAAAGTTGAATTAGTTAGACTATCGTGTTCGGAGAAAAAAGAGGATGTGTGAATGATTAATATCTACATTCAGTCCTACAACGCGTCTCAAGAGACGACCTACACCGAGGAGACATCGGATACCGGTGTTCAGTCTGAAGCCCCCACTGTTGAGGAAGCCTATGACTACTTCCTAGTCTCCAAACAGTGCCTCCTCTCCTTATTCACTCGCTGCACCGAATGTGGCAACAAGGAGATAGAGTCTGGCACCTTCAAGTCTTGGACTGTGGGATCCGCACTAGTCGTGGAATGGTATTGCCTGGTCTGCGCGAGAACCATCAAATGGTCATCCCAGCCAACGATGGAGGGTTACTATGAGGGAAACCTGAAGCTAACCTCATCGGTACATACGACAGGCCTTCCGATACCGGTTAGTACTATTCGTATGCATTCTCAATTCAGAGCAGTCACTCCTCGCAATAACAAACACGTGTGATTGTGTAGAAGTGACATCCCAACTATACATAACGATTGAGGATTAAAATCACCAGGAAGGAATGGTTATAAAACTACCCTAATCCGGATAAGTTTTCAGAGACTGCTCAACATGGGAAAGGTACTGGGACTCGCTCTTCCATGTTCAAGTACCATGAGGACTCAGCTGGTACACGTGATCATGCCAGCCGTCGATATCGTCCACCAAAACCACATGAAGAGGATGGAGGACATTGTGAGAGCGGCCAGTACAGTCAGTATCTTATTCATATCCATATATAATACTATTGAAAAAGTGTGATACCTCTTTCCCTTCAATCTCCATCCTTAGTCGTCATTGATCAACGACCTCGCCAGTCGCTCGGCCTGCAAATTGATTAAATTAATAATTTGATACTGTATCACTTGAGACCTACAGTATCCCATTGATTATCAAAGTTACAGTTTCGAAAACTGAAAACCAGATTATCGCATAATTATTTTCAGAATCGAGGTGTCAATCTCGCTGTGGATGGGAGATATGACTCCCCCGGATTCTGCGCGACTAATTGCACAGTGACGTTTGTGGACATCGAGACAAACTACGTCCTATCGGTGGTGAACATGGAGAAGAACGAGAGAGGAATCGGTAATGGTTGCACATGCGTGGATTGATCATAGAGGGGAGGCATTTCAGATGGAGCCAGCTGCAAAATGGAGAAAGAGGGAGTGAGACGCGGATTGGACGGGTTGATCGCGAAGCAGTTCAAGGTTAGCAGGAGATCAGCACCTTTACTAGCAATCAGCAGTCAGTGTTGTCACATATCTCATGATCGATTTTTTTAGATCAATAGCATCTGCACGGACAATGATGCCAAGATATCCAAGATGATGAGAGAGGACTTCAAGTCCATCGCTCATTATCTCGATTTTTGGCACATTGTCAAACTCATCAAGAAGGCACTGAGAGAGGTAAACTATCTATCTCTACCTGAATCATCACTGTCTCACCAAACGGTTCAATATGTCAACTACTGATAACAAATCGGCACCGGCTCTCCCCATTTAGTGTGATCCCTCGTCAGTTAGAGAAGCGAGAGAACGCGCGAATTCAGGAGAGTTACTGATTTGTCATCACTAGTTTGCAAAAAAATTACCCATGCAATACGGAATCGGCTAGTTGAAATATTTGCAAAGCAACCATTCACCTTGTTAGTCGAATGGCGGGAGTGTCGCGTACAGCTTCTTCCCGTGTAGTCGAAGGGGCAGGAAGGTCGGCTGCTGAAAAATAAAGTATTAATTCAGTTGGGAAAGTTGAAGAAATGCCCCAACATCAACTACTGGCGGCAGCATCTCATAAATCACGCCTACCACGTGCATAAGATGAAGGACAGGAAGAAGGGGTTGCAGTACTGGAACAGTTCTCTAGCCCATGTCACAGGGCGCCACAAGGATTTCCACAAGGTTAGTTTGGTAGTCCCATTAGTTACAGCATGCATAGTAGTGATGTCGAAGTGCTAGATATAAAACTGGAACCCGACTCTACTCATTTCTCATGCTCTCTTGTTTCTCTGACCGGCGAGAGAGTGCACGAATCAAAGAGAGTCAGTCTCGACTTGTCGACACTAACACATTTCTAATAAAAATAATCACTTTTCAGGTGCATTTCATCAAAGAAATTCGCCGATGTCTGCACGAGAAGTTGCCTTGTTCTCGAGAGAACGAGATCGATCGGCACAGCGAAGAGTTCGGTCTCCTCAAGGACGTCATCCTCAAGCCCACCTTCGCTGCCGGATTCCTCCGCGCCTCAACCAAGAAGAACACGTCGCCTTGCGAGTCTTTTAACTCGCTCATCAATCTCTATGCGCCCAAGCGCATCGCCAGGTTAGTAATACATAAGGATGAACAATAATTACTCTCTCCATTTTGCACACCTTCTCCTTTCTCTACCCAACTAGAGAGTGTGTGCAAGTAAAAGAGTATTTTCCGATCCGACAACACTAATAAGCCATTGAATCACCATTTTATATGTTACCTATTCAGCACACCGCACGTCTACCGCGAGAAGATCAAGTTAGTGGTGCTGCACTCTAACACCATCTCTGCGGTAGATCAAGTCGGTTTGAGAGAGGAGAAGTCCTCGTATGTGACTCGAGTGAGAGGGAGAGACACCCTAGCTGTGAAGAGGAAGAAGACTCCCGTCGATCACTATTGGAGGAGAGAGGTTAGTATGTTACCTATTCATAACGAAAAAATAAGTGTATTTACCGTAATCGGTTACTAGCCACAAAAATTGCAGGTGTGGGATGAAGTGGCGGGAGTGATTCGGGAGCGAAAGGATGTGGCCTTCCTCGAGAGGAACAACATCCCGGACTCGAATCGCTACGTGGCCGCACTCGCAGAAGAGATGGAGGAAGAGGAGCCGGAGAAGAGAAGGGATGGCGAGGAGGGAGAGGACAGTGACGTCTCTGTCGAGTTGGGAGGAGGATACGAAGAGGAGGTGGACTCCGATTCCAATCCCCATATGTATCCAATCCAGCCCAATGATGGGAATGATTCGGGTCCAGGGGAGGAGGATCAGGAGAAGGAGGCGAAGGCTCTCGAGATGGAAGAAGAGGAGGAACCCTCAGAGTCGGAGTGGGCTAAGAGCGAAGAGGACGAGGAAGTGAAGACGACTGGTCGGGGATCAAAGGGCAGAGGGAGAGGGAGGGGAGGAAGAGGCACCACAGCGAAAAGGAGAAGAGTGGAGAGGAACTCCATGGAGAGGGAGGAAGAAGAGGAAGCGGAGGAGGAGGAGCAGCCGAAGAAGAGAAGGGCTCGGAGGCAGCGGGAGTACTTGCGAGAATCAGGCGAATCGGAGGAAGAGCCAGTGAAGAGGACGAAGAAGGGGGCATAGAATGGGTCGAGGGAGGGGGCAGGAGCATGCTAGGGATCGTGCTCGTTTATTAGTATTCATATCATTATGCCATTGTATTTATACAATTGTTCACTCACCGTTAGTTATTGTCGATTCCCTTCTCTCGATATCTTGTCTTCCCAGCCACATTTGTCCGGGCGCGTAGAGACCACGATCATCGACCTGATAGATGAGAATGAATCATTGGAATTTGAGATACTGTGAATTGATTACTCTTTTTTTATATCCACGACATTGTAGTCACCATTGTGAGAGGATAAAATAATGTCCACAGTTGTCTCAATTTACAAGTTTTTTGAAACCTCAATACAGTGAATTATCAAATTTGGCTCTCACCTGGTTGTTGTCTCCCTTCTTCGAACCTTCGTGTTGTCCAGATCCTCTTCGTGAACCTGCAAAGCGATGGGTTCTGGTCCAATAGTGAAATCCAATGCGGTATGCAGTAATATTAGCCAATCGTGGAGGTATTAGCTCATTACTTCGTATATCTGACAATGAGACACACAGTAGTAGAGATAAACGCGTCCAATAATGGTATAACGAATGCATCTCTCAACAACTAATCATAATTATTCCCACCTTGATGACTCTGTGAACGATGGGAATATCTCTTCCCTCGATCTTGAATACGGTAATATCTCCAGTGCGGATGGTGTCGGAGTGGGTGTTAGTCAGCACGAGCAGATCTCCTCTGATAAGAAAATAAATTTAAAAAAAAATAGTTTTTGAGGTAATTGGCTAATTGTAGCACCAGTTCATATTCAACAAGTACGAGAAAAGGAATGAGAAAACTGAAACATATTCCAAAAATATTTACGAGTACCTGTAACAAGCGGGTTCCATACTTCCGGAGAGAACGACGACGATGGGAGATTCACTCCCAGTGACCACCATCAGACCTGAAGAGAAAGAGATTGAGTATGCATTCGACCGTATCTAGTACTGATCAGTATAGATTCACAATAAACTAAACAATACAATTCGAAATTATAGAACCCTTCAACTTCGGAACTTATCAGCCGCACCAAATCAACATGGGAAAAACAATTTATGAACCAATACGCACCATATGGACTCCTCGTCTCAGAAGATTCCCTTGTCGTTCACCTATAATCATTTCATACCAGTATTGATTCGCTCGACAATTGACACATAACTCAGATTTCACAATAAACAAATGAATAGTATAAAATATAGGCTAATAAGGAAACATACCTGATTGACTACAGCATCCATGACTTGCCCTTTGAATGGTCCGAAAACGACAGCCTTGTACTTTACCGGATAGATCACGAAGCCTCGACCTGTAATTCACAAGGTATTCACAAGACAAAACACATGTCTGGATATTTAAATTAGATATAACTTAAAAAGAGACGCAAATCAACACGATGCGTATTTATTGCATTCACTGCAATCAAATGGAGGTAGGCAAGAGAGATGCAACTGACCTGGCTGAATAATCCCGTGTCCGATGGTGTCAATAGTAGCCACTGCGTTCACAAAGCCGTGCTTTCCTGTACACGTACCCTCAGCCTGAAGCAGAGTTTGCAATAAACAGCACTCTAATGTTTTAATTTGCAGAAAATATTCGTATAGGTGCAACTTGTCAGACCGAAATAATATGTCATAACTACAAGACCTTGATTTAGAAAGACTACTTACCTCTGCGAAGAGCTTGGACTTAATGACCTTGTTTAAATTAGCGCCGAAATACTTTGGGTGGAGGGAGACTTCGTGGTCCAACGCGAGAAGGAAGAACATGGCAACTACAACGACGTGTATCAGTCAAACCATCGACATTTAGCAATCAAAGGGACCGCAAATACGCAGAAAACGATGAAGAAGCGACTACGCACATTTATAACATTATAAACACATCAAAATATTAAAATAAATAAGCAAAATTGATTGGGAACGCGAAACAGGAGAAAACGCGAAATTACGCCGAAACGCCGCAGAAAACTTGAAATGACTCGAAAACTTACCGTAATATTACAGAATCACGCTTCCAATTCGAATTACAATATTTTCAATGCCTTTTTTGATTATCGTAATTATTTTTATAAATTTTTGAAATTTTGCATTTATTTCGTAACAATCGTTTCAATTTATATCCAAAATATAATAATTATTTAAATTTATAAATATTTCAACACTGGATCCCTTTAAACTCGCTGATCGATTCGGATTCGTTCATGTTCACTCACACATTTTCTCCCATTTGAAGACGCAGAAAATGGATTATTCTCAACTCGTGGCCACTTTGATTCTCAGTGGACGATTCAATGATAATTCAGACATTATTGTGAGTGATTTCAATTAGATGAACTATGAAGATGATCCTTTCGCAGAAGTGGATCTTCAATCGTTGCAACTTCAATCGTTACAAAACAAGTGAAGAGGCGTTCAAACTCCTTCATGAATGCCCTCCGAACTTGTCAGAAAGAAGCATTCAAATTGCATTGATGGTACTAATCCAACATAGAGTCAATCAATCCCGAATATTATTACAGGAAAAGAAAAAGAAGCTTAGTGAAGAACAAGAAAAGAACAGAAGGGAGATCAGTCGATTGCAGTCGGATCTCTTCTGTGAAACTCTCCGTGATGAGGTTTACTTTACAAGTTAACTCCGAAATAGTTTGTTGGGTATTCAGGATTGTGGAATCCATCTGATATATCACAATGAGAACGATGATATCATTAAAGAAGAATTCTTTCGCGTCTACCCTGAATATGATAATAATGGTCGAACCTTCGGAGTGGAAAGGATTTGGGAGCAATTACCAGGCGAATATAATTTCGTAAAAGTTCCTGATGTAGCCAAGGTTAGTCATTCCATTTCGATGTCTAAGAAGCTGTTCATTTACAGGAGTTTCGTCGAGAGGCATTTGAAGATTATGACGAAGACCAAGAATGTAGAGTGACATACCGTGTTATGGAAGTTTATGCTCGCAAGATAACCACTGAATACAATCCTGAGGGATTCGATTCATCTTCCGACAGCGACTTCGAATGATTCACTTCACATTCACATCCTCCTTTCCGCGTTATCGCACCTTCTCCTTATCGTTGTTTCATCAGAGAGATAAACCTGTTTCAATTATTTATTATTTGTTGCTACTGTAGTTGATCTCATTCAGTTTTATTGCTCGTTCTCTCGGGGTACCACACTGATTACTCGATTGACTTTTCACATCACCCTCTAACGAGATCCATACATCACGTATCTACCGTTAGTCCTCTCATTGTATCCCAATTCCTCTCTCGTCTCCCTCCTCGTTCCTCCTCCTCACCCGACCTCATCCCATACATCTTTCTAAAACGTACTGCTGCCCATACTTGTATTCCTCTTTCTATTCTCTTTAACTCCTTCCTCCTTCATGGCACATCCCCCTCCATTTGGAAAACTGCCCAAGTAAAAGCCATTTACAAACGCAAGGGACCTAAAAACTTTGCCACCTCTTTCCGCCCTATCTCCCTCACTTGCTCCTCTTCCAAAATAATGGAGAGAATTGTAGTAGATGCTCTCTGGTCATACCTCTCTGACAACAACCTTATCTCCCCCTCTCAGCATGGTTTCCGTCCTCGTAGATCCTGTACTAGTGCCCTCCTTAACTCTTTCTCCCAATGGCACTCTGCACTCAACCAGGGCCACTACATTTCTGTCGCATTCATTGACTTTTCTCGTGCCTTTGACACTGTTCCTGTTGACCTTCTGATTCACAAGTGTTCCCTTCTCGGTATCAACGGTTGTCTCCTGTCCTGGATCCGTTCTTTCTTGCTCAACCGTTCCCAATCCGTGTTTGTAAACACCGCTTCCTCCCCCTCTTTCTCCGTGCCTTCCGGGGTTCCCCAGGGATCCTGTCTCTCTCCCCTTCTCTTCTCTCTCTACATTAGTGACCTTCCCACCATTCTCCCTCCCGAAGTTAACTGTATCCTCTACGCTGATGATGTCAAATTGTGGTCTTACTCTGATTGCTCCTCTCTCCAATCCTCTCTTGACCTTCTCTATCAATGGTCCTCTGACTGGGGACTGTTTGTATCACTCTCTAAGACCGTGACCATGCTAATCGGGCCATCCCATCCACCCTCCTCTTTCTCTATGAACGGCTCCATTCTTCCCATCGTTTCTGAGTTTACCGACCTTGGAGTAACCTACTCCAATAAGCTTGATTTCTCCCCTCACGTCACTAGTAAGATCTCAAAGGCCCGATCTCGTTGTTGCTACATATTACGCTCATTCGTTTCTAAAAGTCCCAAGATGTACTCTAGTCTTTTCGTAACGTACGTTCGCCCCATTCTAGAGTACTGTAGTGAACTTTGGTCACCTCACAATAGAGAACTATCATCTGCCATTGAACATGTATTACGCAAATATACCCGCTCTGTACTTTATAAATGTGGTCTTCCATACCGATCCTATCCGGATCGTTTACGTTTCTTCGAATTAGAGCCCCTAGAATACCGTCGCTCAATTATTGATCTAGCATTCATCTACAAAGTTATTCATAATGATGTTGACATTGGCTTCCCCGACTTTCTTTGTTCTGCCCCTCCTCGTGCTAGACGCCCTAACCTTTTCCAGTTACACAAGCACCGCTCCTCCTCTTCCCTTTACCACCACTTCCGTTCCAACAAAGTAGTTCCCCAATGGAACCGCATCCCCAATAACATTGTTCTTTCTAAAAATAGTGATTTGTTTTCTGCTCGATCTAAACTTGTTTTCCCTATTGATTACAATGCCTATTAATAATATTGTCAATATTGTCTTATCTTTGTCACCCAGAAGTGACATCGTACTGTCATGTATCTCCACTAACTAATTGTATCTCATTACCGCCAAACAGACTTTTACATGATAAATGAATAAATAAATAAGATCTCCGTCATCCTCGTCCGCAGAGGATACTGGGCAACAAGCTCGGAGAGCCCCACACCGTCCCTTGCCAGGTAAGAGTTGTGGTTGTGGTAGAGTAGATTAGTGGGGTCTACCCAATCCATTCCATTGCTTTTCGGGTGTTCTGACCTCTCTACCATAGACAACTAATGGTTCTTATGTCAGGTTACCGGCAAGTGCGGATCCGTCTCAGTGCGCCTCATCCCCGCCCCCCGTGGTACCGGCATCGTGTCGGCTCCCGTCCCCAAGAAGCTCCTCCAGATGGCTGGTATCTCCGATTGCTACACCTCCGCTATCGGACAGACAGCCACCCTCGGTAACTTCGCCAAGGCCACGTATGCCGCCATCCAGAGGACGTACTCGTACCTCACTCCCGACCTCTGGAAGGAGACTCCCCTTGAGAAGACTCCCTACCAGCGCTACTACGAATTCCTCGCCCGCGCTTAAGTGGGTATCCCCCTCTACAAGTTGTATTGATGCCCCCTTTTTCACTGTTGTTCAGGTGTGCATCGTTGCGACTAAAGTTGTATTAAAATACCATGTATTCTGTCACATGATCAGGATGTAACTTGTACAAATACAATTTGAATTTGATGCTCTATTTGTTATCTGGGAATCTGATGGGAAAGATGAACAGATCGATAATGGGAGGGAATATCTTCATGGAGTAATATATTAAGAGGTTGAAATGGGACATGAAGAGTAATAGCATTTGTTACTTCGAAGTGCATTTCACAATTATAGGGATGAATGAAATGGGAATAATATGGGTAGTCCTCTATGCAGCATCATGGTTGGTATTGTCTGCATGTGATCTAGGGGGTTGATTAACTCCATCGAGCCAGTATGTTGTCATCTTCCCCAGTCCCTGGAATCAAGTTGAGTGCGTTTGGATCGATAATCTGATGATACCGTACCTTGACTTCTACCGTACCCCTCGGAGTGGTCTGGAATTCGTTGTAATTCTTGCTGAGAAGATCATGAGCCGGCTCGCTCATTTGTATCATCTCCGGCTGGCTGCTCGATTCCATGCGAGATGCGATGTTCACCTGACATCGGAAGCTACCGTGGTCTCCTCCTTACAGTATATCTACCGTATCTCTCATTTGCCACAGTTCTTTCCATCGCCTCCCCTACCATGTTCCCTACAGTACCCCTACCATGTTCCCTACAGTATCCCCTACCATGTCCCATACAGTATCCCCTACCATGTTCCCTACCGTATCTCCAAAGAGACAGTATCGAGGCGCGATGAGACCCACAACTCCGGCAGCTACCGATCCGGTGTGAATGCCCAGTCGGATTCTGATTCTCTCACGTCGCTTGTGCGGAATCTCCATCGTCTTTAGGAACTGGAAGAAGTCACTTCGTGATGGTTTGTGTCTCGTCTACAGTATACCTCCATGATTCCCAGAGCGGTGTTGCTAATCGATTGAATGTGCTTGGTACCGTTCTCCTCCGGGATCCCCGATGTGACCATGTACGCATCGCCGATCGTTTCCACCTGAGGGAGAGCAGGTTACGGTAGATCAAAATGCCTTTTCAGCGATGCCCTTTGTTTCATATGATTCGATTCCCGCCATGCACTTTCAGTATAATTCAAAAGATTATTCAAATCGCCGATACTGATCTCTCGATCTCTTAACAATGGGTCCAAACTCAATTTGAATGCCTAGTCAAAATGGCTCTCGAAGAAAGGCGATGGCAGTACAAAAGGGCGATTCGAGGGGGGCCAACCTCACTTTGACCTCTCGTCTCTCAGCTCGCACCTACAATGGAGCCCACCAAGGTACCGTATCCCTGCCTCCCTCGACCCCCATCGTTTTCTACAGTACTCCCTACCGCGTTTCTAGTCCCACCGTACCACGTCTCTGAATCCATACCGATAGCCCCCTCCCTGGACCTACCTTAGCCTCGTCTCCAGTACTCCCTAGACCCACCACATCGCCCCTGATCCCCTATCGTACTCCTCTCTTACCGTATTCTTCCTTAGATCGTTCTCGAGTCGACTCAGGAGGGTGTCTCCGTCGCGAAAAGTTTCTGCTCCATCCTCTGAGCGACGCGCCGCCGTTTCCCACACCTCTCGAGTACACGACTGGTGAGATGAGGGGACTAGTTGACGGCTCTCGCTCTCCGGATTTCACTCACGGCTCTGATCTTCCGCTTTAACTTTACTTTAACAGACTTCCCTCTGTGCTTTAACAGACTTCCCTCTGTCTCTTCGCCACGCATCCGCTGTCAAGGTCTCCCTTCATCCCCTCCTTCCCTTCCCCCTTCCTCTCCCCGCCAGGAATACGGTAGCCTGCCGTACCCCTCCCCTTCCCCTTTCCGTACCACCACCACCAGCACTATGCATCTTTACGCCTTGCCGTTCTATGCCTCTCCACTCTTTCGTATGATAAAGGCATTTGAATGAGACAACGTGTCATATCGCACTCAGGGATACGGTAGTCTATGGAACATAGTATTAGAGACAGAAAGGAATCTATTTCCAGTTGGGAATCTCTCGATTCACTACGTCTTCTCGAATCTTCTTCGTAGGTCCTCGCTTTTCGTTGACGCACATTGAAATCGTGGAAGATTATCGCCCTGAAATCAATGGGGAAGCCTGTCTGCTCTCTCTCACTCCACCCTGCTCTCTCGTCTTCTCTGATGGACTAGAATGAAGAGAGAGGGGATGGTCACACTGACTGAGTCTCATCGTAGTCAATCAGACTGATTGGGGGGGGGATGGATCGAGAGAGGGAAGAGGGGGTCTTAGAAGGAGATTAGAAGAGGAGAGGAGAAGACATCCACCAATGCATTAGTCGACTCCATGACTACTGTCCATGTGGATCGTTCACTTACTTTCTTCTTTACTGATCACTTGATCATTTTACTCTTGATTACTCCAACTTCTTTCGAGGAAAAATCTTCAGAGTAGTATTGACTGATAGAATAGTGCTTTCTCCATCCTTTTGTTTTGGACGTCCGGTCACCCCTATCTAAGCTTCCGCGATCTTCCGCGATCTTATGTGAAGCTCGAAACGCTCACCGAAATAGTCGGGGGAATACCGCTGGTATCATATAAATTAGCCTGATACTCAGAGTGAGGATGCGTATCTCGAGTGTGTTGGCTGCTCTCTTCTTCTTTGCCGTTCCATCGGTGGGAATGAAGGTGAGAGAGAGGGACCTACTCATAGCTACTCGATCTGATGGTATCTCTCTTCACTCAACTCCATCAATGACTTGTTGAATTCAGTCGGAATCGAAGAGAGAAAGTGCCTGACTGAACGATTTCTACATGGGAAAAGGATGATCTTCAATATAATTCTGCAGATCCGAGTGGGTCACATCGGAGCAGTCGGAGCAATGAAGAATGGAGATAAGATACTGGATATATCAAGGAAGGAATTGTGGAAGGACGGATATCTATCGGATGACTTCGATGTCGAGTTCGTACCCTATCTGATCCAATTGCTCTTTAATATACCCTCACACACGTCAGTCACTTGATCTTTGATCTCTCATCAGGATCCTCAATCAGATGGGTTGTGGTGATTCATTCGAGGGAGTGGCTGTGGGGGCAGATATGTACCATGTACAGAAGGTCCGAGCATTCATTGGCCCCTATTGCAATACGGGTGAGTCATCCAGAATTTTTCTACATTTCTACATTTTGATATCTCCTCCTTGAGAACTGGACGCGGTGGCTAAGATGGCGACCTTCTGGAACGTCCCCGCCATTGGATACATTGCATCGAGCAATCAATTCGCCGACAAGAACATTTACAAAGTAACGAGACCAAATATGAAGTCATCACTACTCCATCATTGCAGACACTGGCGAGGGTCTCGACGAGAACGACAAACTCACTGGCTGAAGCCACAGCCGCTCTCTTGCGCCATTTCAGATGGGAGAGGGTGAGAAAAAGCGGCAAAAGAGAACTAGCAGCGAGTGGTTTCGATCCACCGACCTCTGGGTTATGGGCCCAGCACGCTTCCACTGCGCCACGCTGCTGATGTTCTCGTAGATCTTAAAATGAAGGATGTAGGTCGGTATCGTCACGAACACTGGCGCCCTTGCCTTCGAGCGAACGAGTTCATTCGAGGAGGTATTCCATGCCAGAGGAGTTACTGTCATCAAGAAGGTTAGCAATTACTGTCTCAACATTCTCATTGACCCTGACTTTCCAAGTGGAAGGGAAGGGAAGTGGAATACGGTTATTCAGTGGGTAAGACGGGCCATGGCCATTTTTGTTTTGGCGCTTTTGTCGTTGGTGGTACTGTCATTCCCGCGTTCAGACACATATACCTGACGTGCTGCAGTAATCATCCCATATCTTCCAGGTTATGTTCGACGAGACATCGGATGCCCAGTCAATGATCAATTCCGGCCTCCTCCACGACCTTCGCAACAACGCCAGGGGTAGATTGATCTTTGATCTCTCAATGTTGATCTTTGATCTCTCCAGTAATCGTGTGCATCTTCTCTGCTACTCGTGACATGTCAAAGGAGTTCATGAAGGCAGCCTACCTGACCCAGATGAACACCCACGACTTTGTCTACATCCTCCCATGGCTACAGGTCACTGATCTAATCCACCGAAATACCGTAACCCATTGTTCCAGACGGAAGCCAAGGATACCTCTCCCTGGATCGGTCCTGACGGGCAATTGCTGCAGAATACGAAGGACCACTACGCCAACTCGATCATCGTGAGTTCGTGCGATAGTTGGAATGGATCGATCCTAGGATCATTCCAAAGTGAATCTCAGATCGATGACGTCAACGGATTCGACAACACGCTAGTCAATCCATTCAGAGAGAAGGTGGAGGGCAACGGATTGGCATTATCCGAGCTGGATCTGGTTAGAGAGCTGACCCACTTTTTGACACACCGAACTACCGTAACCGTTGTCTCTATTCAGAACAACATCTATGGGTACATTCATCTGTACGATGCGCTCCGACTGTACGTTATCGCAGTGAGGTGAGAAATCAGAGATCTAAGATCAAAGACCAAAGATCATGTGTAGGAAGGGAATGAACGAGACGGGAAAGGAGGACTTCGCCCTCGATGGACGAGCAGTATGGAACAAGATGAGACGACTTACCTTCCCAGGTTTGTTTGTGATTATCCAATCATGAATTTAACAGAACCGTTACCGTAACCCCGTTAATCGTCGCAGGACTCGTCTCTACCGAGGGAATCAGTTCGGGCATTGTACGCATGGACGATCTGGGAGAACGAGCACCTATATACGCAGGTATTTGGCAGTGGCCCAAGTACATTAGATACCTAGTGATGACGCAATCTCTCAGCCTTCTTCATCAATCCCAATCGGGATACGGTAATGAAGATGACGGAGATGGAACCAATCATGAGGGGATCGGAGTGTGATGGACTCAAACAGAAGCAAGGCTGCTATGATCTGGTAGTTCATCATCTATGGAGTTTGAGACTTGATCTTTGAACTCTGCAGAAGATCACGGATCTAATCTCTGGGTTCTGGCCAAGTTCGGATGGATCGATGCCACCTGATGAACCGGTAGGTCAATACGGAAGCGAACAAAATATGTTTACAAGAATATTCATAAAACAATCACTTCCGAGCAAATGCCAAATATGCGCATCTTTTCCCTCACATTGTTCTGAATTGTTGCCACGCCCGGCGGCTGTTGGCTTTCATGTAAAATTTGCACCACGGGGGGCCAGCGTGGGGGGTTCCTTACACTGCCCGGGCGGGACGGGGCGGCACACACGTCCACACACACACCGATGGTGCCCGGCACCAAATCAAACAGATCAATGCCCCTATCATGGCTTCTCCATTCGCGGTTTGAAAGGGAGCGCGCACGCTAGGCGCGACGGGTACGGCACAGCGGCGGAGGCGAGGGAGAAGGGGCGGAGTCTCGCACTGTACTTCTCTTGCAGGCATGCGGCTTCCGCAACGAGCGATGCGATTACACTCTCTTCATCCTCATCGGGGCCCTTCTCATCTTTCTCATTCTGGGATTCGCTATAACCTTCGTCCTCTTCAGAATGTGGTCAGCAGTGTGATGGTCCATTTCGACGGGTTACAGAGGAACTAGAAGAGCTACTGTATCCTTCCACTTTCCAGTCAGGACCGCGCTCTCGCCAAAACGCCCTGGCGGATTGACGGATCCGATTTCAGAGTAATCAACGAGGAGGAGATGAAGTCGATGGTGAGACAGCTGTCTGATAGGACGGAGCTACAGTACTCCATTTCAGTTATCGATCGGATCGACAAGAACCCGGATGTCGAACATGAGCAACTTCGTGAAGCATCACGCGGTTGTGGGTGAGTGGTCGGAGTTTAGAAAGGGATTGGACTGATCTTGGAATGGATGGATATTCAGGCACGAACACTCACGCCTCCTTCCACGTCTACCCTCAGAGACGACCGATCTCATTCTCACGAGGAGACATGCAGTTACTGACCAATGTGAGCAAGGAGAATGACAACAAAACTCCAAGAATGGAATGAATTACTGAAAGCCGTCTTGAAAAAACTTCATGAATATTTTTCCATCAGAGTCAAACTGTAAACTCAACTTCAACTCTTCAGATCCTCAAAATTGCCAAAAACAACAACAAGAGACAAAAGCGCAAAAAGTGGACTGTGTCCTTATCGTCGGTGCTTTAGGCGTGTCAGTCTACCTCCCATGCAAAGTTTTACAAAATTTGTTAATCACTATGATTTCATAATCACTATGAAATCATCACATTTTCGCTCATAACTCGCTTCAAAATCATCGGAGAGATTTGGGAAAGGTACACAACGACTTCCCATGCAAAGATTAACATATTTGAAATTTCGTCATCATTACGTAATTTTTCACTTTTTCGCATTTTGGCTCATAACGCGCTTCAAAATGATCATATGAGGCCAATTTCAGTACCATACGAACCCCCTCGACGAGCTTTAAAAAATGTTACTGAAATTGGCCTCAGGCGATTGAAGCGAGATATGTGCGAGAATATGAAAATTACGTAATGATGACGAAATCTCAAATTTGTTAATCTTTGCATGGGAAGTCGTTGTGTACCTTTCCCAAGTCTCTCCGATGATTTTGAAGCGAGTTATGAGCGAAAACGTGATGATTTCATAGTGATTATGAAATTTCAAATTTTGTAAAACTTTGCATGGCAGGTAGACTGACACTTCTCCCAAGGTCCCCCATTGAGTTTGAAGCAAGATATGAGCCCATTACCGAACCAAAACCGAAATTTTCGGTATTACCAAAAATTTTGTGCACGAATTTTCCGAAACCCGAAATTTTGCACGTGCCTGTAGAAAAATTTTCGGTAATACCGAAACCGAAACGACATACCTATGGCTGACACTTCTTTAGCCCGGAAGAGGCACGAAGTCCTTTGAGAGAACGGGGCACTTGACTTTTCATGCGAGAAACGAGCGGAGAGATCAGCGAAACGCGACGGGGCATGCGATCATCTCGGAACGAGGGCGAGAAACGAGAGGGGAAGCACCGACGAGAGAGACCAAGACGAGGGGACGTATATAGGGAGGGGATAGAGCGCACACTAGACGAGACGGGTTAGAGACAGCGGGCGGAGGAGGGGATAGGGGAAATTGGTGACAGGCCTTGTTTGTTGCGAGCTCGTCAGGCATTCGAGCGTTCTTTGATCTTTGGTGAAATTTGATCTTTGAACTTGGCCAATAACTGTATCTCTTCCAGATGAAACAGGCTGTCCATGACAACCTCAATCCCTTCCTTGGAATCTGTTTCAACGAGAAAGAAGACCTCTTTGTCCTTTGGAAATTTTGCTCGAGGGGAACCTTGCAGGTAAAAGAACAATGGCTACTGTAACTCCCTTTGGTGTAAATGGATACCTACCGTACTCCCTCCTTTTCACTACAGGACATCATCTACAACAAAGAGATGGCACTGGATGGTAAGTTCCACGGCGCCTTCGTCAGAGATATCTCACTGGTGAGTGCCTGATACAGTAATCCTGGCTCGGTGCCAGTACATCCTGATGCCCTGATTCAGGGTCTTGAGTACCTTCATTCATCGGTTATCGGGTATCATGGTTCCCTCTCGCCCTGGTCCTGTCTCATTGATCGGAACTGGATGATCAAACTGAGTGATTACGGTAGGAGAGAAGGGATAGCCACAGTAATCAGACGATCCTTTTGAGGAATCGCTAATGCACTTGAGAGATGGGAGAAGGCGATGGCAATATCGACTGAGACACTCAAAGAGGGAGATGATAAGAGTGCCGCCACGCAGAGAACAAGTTCGTAGTTTGATCTTTGATCTTTGATAGCTGTAGTCTGATCTTTGATCTCCGCAGGTATCCTTTACAACGCTCCCGAGTTGCTCAAGAATCGTGAGTCGAATCGACTTCGGACTTCTGACCAGGCGTGGCAGAAACAGAGTCAGGCTAAGAGACAGGTTAATAAAAGATCAAAGATCAATCGATAAACGTATGTATTAGTCCGGTGACATCTACTCGTTCGGAATGGTCATCTACGAGATATTATTCCGTTCTCTGCCCTTCCCGTCTCACACCGATATCTCGGGTATACGGTAGCTAAAGAGCGATCACGGTAGATTTATTTCAGAGCTCGTTGAGTATCTCCGAGATGGCTCAAAGATTGTGCGGCCTACGATCCAGGTGTGTCTCACGAAGATAATCGATTGGTTACGGTAGGTGATCATAATCGATTTTCTAGGATCGATCAGACATCCATCCGGATCTTATCGCGTTGCTGCAGGACTGCTGGAGTGATAACCCTGATGTAAGAGATCAGAGATCAAAGATCAAAGATCAAATAATATCTCTTTCTCAGGCTCGTCCGACTATCCGACGTGTGCGCCTCAACACTGAGAGTTATCTGAAAGTGTGAGCACTATCGATTATCGCGGTTTACCATAACCCTGCCGTTATTTCAGGAAGGGCTCACTTGTGGATCAAATGATGCGAATGATGGAGCAGGTGGGTCCCGCCCCAACAAATAACCGTAATCAATCGATATTCTTACAGTATGCCAATAACCTCGAAAAGCTGGTGCAGGAGCGCACTGGAATGTTAGAAGAGGCTAACATTCGAGCTGATCGTCTACTGTCTCAACTCCTCCCCAAGTGAGTCTACAGTATCCAGAGAGTACGGTAGGTCATGATTCAGATACGTCGCAAACGAGTTAAAGATGGGGCGTTCCGTTCCACCGAAGACTTTCCGCTCCGCCACCATAATGTTCAGGTACGGGTAACGGTATGTCAGAGAACGGCGGGTCAGAGGGGTGATTGCAGTGACATCGTCGGTTTCACTACGATCTGTTCGGGATCCACACCATTAGAGGTAATCGATTGCCCCTAAATCAGATTTAATGGAGTGATGAACTGTACAAAGAGGATTTCGAAATGTTTGAGAATGACTGGGTCGCAATATGAATATTTGCACAGGTCGTCAATATGCTCAACTGTATCTACTCCGGATTTGATGATGTCATCAACAAATTCGAAGCGTACAAGGTGACATCTACCGAACCCGTCTTATCTACCTTATCCCCCGAATCTACCTTAATCTCCTCCCTCAGGTGGAAACGATCGGCGATGCGTACATGGTCACATCGGGGATCCCGGAGGAGAACGGTACCAAGCACATTCAATCGATTAGCAACACCGCTCTGGGAATCATGGAGGTATAATGTAGTCGAGACACTAACCATCACGAAGTGACTTCTTCCAGTTCCTAAAGACGATGGAGATTCCGCACAAGCGACGTGAGAGAATCAGAATCCGACTGGGCATTCACACCGGATCGGTAGCTGCCGGAGTTGTGGGTCTCATCGCGCCTCGATACTGTCTCTTTGGAGATACGGTAGGGAACATGGTAGGGGATACTGTATGGGACATGGTAGGGGATACTGTAGGGAACATGGTAGGGGTACTGTAGGGAACATGGTAGGGGAGGCGATGGAAAGAACTGTGGCAAATGAGAGATACGGTAGATATACTGTAAGGAGGAGACCACGGTAGCTTCCGATGTCAGGTGAACATCGCATCTCGCATGGAATCGAGCAGCCAGCCGGAGATGATACAAATGAGCGAGCCGGCTCATGATCTTCTCAGCAAGAATTACAACGAATTCCAGACCACTCCGAGGGGTACGGTAGAAGTCAAGGTACGGTATCATCAGATTATCGATCCAAACGCACTCAACTTGATTCCAGGGACTGGGGAAGATGACAACATACTGGCTCGATGGGGTTAATCAACCCCCTAGATCACATGCAGACAATACCAACCATGATGCTGCATAGAGGACTACCCATATTATTCCCATTTCATTCATCCCTATAATTGTGAAATGCACTTCGAAGTAACAAATGCTATTACTCTTCATGTCCCATTTCAACCTCTTAATATATTACTCCATGAAGATATTCCCTCCCATTATCGATCTGTTCATCTTTCCCATCAGATTCCCAGATAACAAAAAGAGCATCAAATTCAAATTGTATTTGTACAAGTTACACCCTCATCATGTGACAGAATACATGGTATTTTAATACAACTTTAGTCGCAACGATGCACACCTGAACAACAGTGAAAAAGGGGACATCAATACAACGTGTAGAGGGGGATACCCACTTAAGCGCGGGCGAGGAATTCGTAGTAGCGCTGGTAGGGAGTCTTCTCAAGGGGAGTCTCTTTCCAGAGGTCGGGAGTGAGGTACGAGTACGTCCTCTGGATGGCGGCATACGTGGCCTTGGCGAAGTTACCGAGGGTGGCGGTCTGTCCGATAGCGGAGGTGTAGCAATCGGAGATACCAGCCATCTGGAGGAGCTTCTTGGGGACGGGAGCCGACACGATGCCGGTACCACGGGGGGCGGGGATGAGGCGCACTGAGACGGATCCGCACTTGCCGGTAACCTGACATAAGAGCCATTAGTTGTCTATGGTAGAGGTCAGAACACCCGAAAAGCAATGGAAAGGTATTCTGTAGACCCCACTAATCTACTCTACCACAACCACTAGTCTTACCTTGCAAGGGACGGTGTGGGGCTCTCCGAGCTTGTTGCCCCAGTATCCTCTGCGGACGGGGATGACGGAGATCTTGGCGGCGATGATCGCTCCACGGATGGCGGTGGCGACTTCCTTAGAGCACTTCACTCCGAGTCCAACGTGACCGTTGTAGTCTCCGATAGCGACGAAGGCCTTGAAGCGGGTACGCTGTCCGGCTCTGCAAACGACAATATTATCAATTACTGTCGACCGTGTCGGTAATGCTCATTGTACACAAGTACATCAAACGACCTTGTACACAGCCTGTCTATATCTGCGGTTTATCGGCCCAGGTGAGAAAAGGTTTTCACTTGGTTCCTATCCGCAATCGTGAAATAAAAATAATAGATGAATACAAACCTGGTCTGCTTCTGGACGGGCATGATCTTGAGGACCTCATCCTTCAGGTTGGAGCAGAGATAGTCGATGATCTCGAACTCCTGGAATAATTTTATGTTGCAGACACTGGTAATGCTCACCCGAAACATAATTCGGCAAACGACCAAAAGACGCTTCAATTATTTGTGCGGTTTATCGGCCCACGCTAGCTATATGAACTAAAGTGGTTCCTATCCGCTAAAATACTGACAATAATAATTTATTTCACGAACCTTGATGGGGAGAGAGTTGAGGTAGATCTCCTCAAGAGTGGTGATCTTTCTGTCCTTGACGAGACGTCCGAGCTTGGTCACGGGCATCCATTCCTTGTCTCCTTCCTTTCCACCGCGTCCACCACTGAACGAATTAGCAGCTGGTCATTATTCTTCACTAATTTCAAGCAATGAAAGTGCCGATATGCATAAACAAATAGAGAAATTAAACGAAAATCAGTGTTGCAGACGCTGGTAATGCTCAATCGAAACATAATTCGGCAAACGACCAAAAGACGCTTCAATCATTTGTGCGGTTTATCGGCCCACGCTAGTTATATGAACTAAAGTTCCTATCCGCAAAAAAACATACTGAAACAAGACTTACCGGGCTCCTCCACGGCCTCCGCGACCTCCACGTCCGCCGCGTCCTCCACGTCCACCGCGTTCGCCTCCGGCTCCTCCGCGACCTCCACGGCCACGTTCGCTACTACCGAATCCACCGCGGAATCCACCACGATCAGCCATTGTCAGGCAAAGGATAACCGCAAGCTGAAAATGGACGTAAGGATAACTAACCGAGTACAAACAAGATGTAACGAAACGGAACTCGCTTGAATTCGATGAAAACAGCGTCCGGAATATGAAAATTAAAGAAAAAAAGAAAAGTAAAATTTCTCTCTCCTCACTCGTGAGAGGATACGGTAGCAGGCATTTCTTCCGTGCGGAAGATCTTGTTCGCTTGAATTTTTTTTAGCGCAAAAGTGGAATGTGCACGCGTTGTGTACATTACTATTTGTAAGTTCAAGGGGTGCGCGTGCTAGGTCGTACTTATGATTGTTCACACTAATAACGATTTATTTTAATTAGCTGAAGACTTTGAAATATTTCATTAAAATGTTGAGAAAACAATATGTTTATCAAGTGTTTGTGAAATAATCGTCAGGAGTTTGAGGACGGCCGTAAATTGACCGAAGGGAGATCTGGTTGGCTTGGGGGTCGGGCTTGTAATCTTTGTCGAACAGAGGTGAATTGAGTTTCGGACGACCCTGAAAAATACTCATGATCAGGTCTTCGAGTTTCAACTTGCGAAGCCGAATCCAGAATGAACATACCGTAGTGGCGAGAGCCGTTTCCCTGAGAACTTGCACTTGATGCTGACGATAAACGCCTTTTCCATAGTATTCTACAGCATTGGCACGAAAGTTGAGTACCCAGATTTGATCGCGATACGGTAGATCATTGAAAGTTTGAGATAAGCAGACGATAGCGAGAGCAGCAGCAAGGAAGAATATACGCATGATAGTGTGGTGTAATTCGTCTCTCCTCTTTCTTACTCAACACCTAAGGTCGCATGACACATTTTAAACTGTCGCAGAGAGGAAATTGAAGCAGAATTACGGTAGCAATTTTCCGTTCCGTCGGTAATTCAAGACTTCTTTCCTGTGTTTAGCGATTGTGTGCCTAAAGCGCCAAAGTTATTTAACATCAATCAATCACGCTTTATCGATTTCAGCGTATTATATTTTCTCCTTTTTCGTTCCCGAAAGTCTCCTATCACTCTTGAGCGCGTACCCTCATAGTTTTGTTGACGAAAGTCGTCAGGGAACAACATTTCCCCTCGCTTTACTTTCGCACTCCCCATTTTCAACACTTTACTCCACTCTATATGGCTTCATTTCATTCGCCTTGGCAACGGAAACATAGAAATTGTCGCGTGACCTATATAAGAATCAGTTCGCTCAATCGTCAGTGGTTGTGGTTATCATTTAACTCCATGTTGTTTCCATTTATCAAGCCTTTTTAGTGGGTGATGGCTGTGGATCCGCTCGCCGTCGCTATTTACGGCTTCGTCCATCGCGAGCGAGTCTATGAAGAGGCCGGACACTACTGGGAGGCACGAGTAATCCGACACAGGTAAGTACGAGATGGTTTATTCACTCAGCTCAGAATCCAGTTTGTTGGGAGAGAGTTCATTGCACTCTGTGTATCGATTTTAACAACTTGTCATTCTCAGATGCACGATCGAAAAGCTCTGTGTCAAGGAGCACGCTAAGAATGGCAACAGTCGAGATGAATCTCCTTCCAAGGAGGATGAAGAGGTGATACTCGCGTTCCTGTCGTAGTATTTCGTTATCATTTAACCCCTCTCCATTCAAGGTGTTGCGAGTAGATCAATTCGATCCTGATAACGATAAGTACATGAAGTACCTCATGAAGCTTGATTCGAACAATTGCAAGGAGCAGGATCATTACAAGGCGCGGTTGTATTTATGTCTTCATAATGGCTTATCGCTTAGTACACCAACTTGTTTGCTCACAACCTCTCACATCCCTCTCTAATGATGAATCTTTTCAGGTGCTCGGTCTCTCAAAGCTCCGTAATGAAGCTACAACAGCTGAGATCCGTCATGCATGTAAGCTTTTCTGCAGTTTTTAGTTGCTGAATTCGCTCTATCATCAGACTTGAAAAGAACCATTGATTTCAGACCGTCAGAAGGTCCTCAAGCATCATCCCGATAAAAAGAAGGCTAAGGTTTGTTCTCTCGACAATTCCAACCATAGATTTAACCATTATGTATTGTTTTGTAAGAACTTGACGGAAATATTCAGGGAATTCCCATCCCTAACGAGGAGTATTTCGTGTGCATCACCAAGGCATTCGAGCAGATTGGAATGAGCGACCAGGTCAGTTAAATCTTTAAGTTTCTTCACTAGTATATATGGCTAAAATCATTTCTCCATTTTTCCTGAAGAGAAAACAGTGAGAAACTACGAGTAAGGGATATACGAAGTTGATTTTGGCAATCTTGGCTTCAAGACATGGGTTGGTGTTTGAAAATGATTACATTTTCACGAAGCCCTAATATTATAGAAGCGAAAAGCATACGATTCGGTCGATGAGAAGTTCGACGACGGAGTTCCAGCTGAGAAGGTATTACTTTATTGGGAATTGAAGTTTTTACATGTCCTCATTTCAGTCTCTAACCAAAGATTCCTTCTTCAACCTTCTGCAACCCGTATTCGAGAGAAACAAGAGGTATTTATCATTTTGTGAACTTCTGAATCTACTCTTTCCTTTATCATCATGTATCCCATTCCAGGTGGTCGAACATTCAACCCGCTCCCGGTCTTGGAGATATGAAAACCGCCAGAGAAGAGGTATTTTTTTCATTTTTATCGTTGCGTTTATATAGAAATGTGCATTGTGGCAATTAGATTACTGTTTAAAATCATCTTAATTGTTATTTGTAGGTTGAATTCTTCTATAACTTCTGGTTCGACTGGGACAGTTGGAGAGAGTTCTCGTATCTGGATGAGGAAGACAAGGAGAAGGGAGAGGACCGATGGGAGAGGAGGGAGATGGAGAAGATGAACAAGGTACTGTGTGTTTGCCTCTCGAGAAGGCTACGGAGGAGTTCGCAAGGTCAGATTGGTGATTGCAGGCTGAACGCGAAAGACGCCGAAAAGATGAGATGAAGCGAATCCGTAAACTGGTCGAGATGGCTTATGCCAAGGATCCCAGAATATCCCAGTTCAAGAAGGACGATAAAGTAAGGAAAGGGAAGATTAGAACCAGATTTTGAGGAGGTCCAGCAAAGTGTTTTTGAAGCTAAGCTATACGCTTTCAGGATACGAAGGAGCGCGCCAAGTTGGACAAGCAGCGTGCTGCAAGGGAAAAGGTAGGGTTTATATATTATGGAGCTAAGTAAACTTAAAGATCACGATCCCATAAGAATAAAAAGTTTAAATGAGCTGTGTTACAGATCGCGGAGGAGGAGCGACAAAAGAAGGAAGAAGAGGAGAGGATAAAGAAGGCAAAGGAGGAGGAACAGAAGAAAGCAAAGGAAGAGAAGGAGGCTGAGAAAGCTAAGAAGAATGAACTTAAGAAGGTTTGATAGAAGAAACCGCAACTGTCTTCATCAGGGCTGGGACACGAAAAACAACAAAAAGTTAATGGATGAGTTGGTTTGGAGAGGTTCAGTTTTATTCGGAAAACAGTATATCATTCACGAAATAATGATGAAATGTGTGCAGGCTCTCTCGGAGCAGCGCAAGCGGTTACGGACGATGGCTGAGGGGAACAAGTACTGGACGGGCATCGATGTGGGAGAGGAAGTGGTCAAGATGATGGAGAGAATAGAGAAGGTACGCGCCTTTTGTGAAAGACAAAGGGTTCTTCCGGATCGCTACAGATTATATTCAGTTTCGACTTTTCCAACCAGTGTAGAAGAGTCATGATGATTCCAGATCTGCTTCCAAACGACGATCGACGATCTGACTGCTCTCTGTGATCGCATCGAGAAGATCGAATTGGATGATGACGTCATCGCTGTCTTCGATGAATTGGATGTGAGTTTCTGCTTCAACTTCCGGATCTTATGCCGAAGCCTAAAATGATTCCTGATTCTGTATGTATTGTCTCAATGTGCTTTGTACACAGGCATGTTTTTAGTTAAATCCGCCTCTGCAGATTGAATAATAAAACCAATATTTTAAAGATCATGGTTCAACCTTCTTTACGCAGGGTATCAAGACGGTGAAGAAGGTGAAGGTGGAGACGAAGTCTGAGAAGGAAGAGAAGGACAAGGAGAATCAGAAGATCACCTGGTCCAGTGATGAGAACGCACTCCTCATCAAGGTATGAGCAAGAGTCCTTTAGAAACGGGAAATCACCTGCTTTTCTCATTAGATATTTGGTTGTCCTTAACTCGATTCTTTCATTATTTTGAAACTGAAAAACGGATCGTATTGGAGGAAAGCTAGTGGTCTTCTGTTTCATCCAGAGTATTTGACTATAGAAGTTGGTGATGGAGAGTCTTAGTTGATTGTGATATGATGGTACTGGTACAGGCGACGAATCTGTACCCCGCTGGGACGGTCGATCGATGGAGTGTAGTGGCAGAATATGTGAATGAGCACAGAAAGGACAAGAGTGGCCGTCCCAAGAAGGACAAGGAGGTCATCCAGCAGGTACCTCGAAGCTCCCCCTTCTCCCCCCCTCCCCAATCTCATTCTTCCTCCCCTATCTCCATTAGATTTCCCCTTATCTCTTATTCTGCTCTAGAAACCATGGCCAAATAACAGGAAAGCGTCCTTACTGGCGTTTTCCGGTTTTATTTTAGGGGTTTCCTATTACGGAATGTTCTTTGCAGGCGAAGCTTGTGCAGGCTCTCGGACTGAAGGCAGTCGAGAATGTGACGGAGGCGGCGTGTACCGTACCCCAGCCTGGTCAGTTATCCAGTCTACAGTTATCGAGTATTGAGTTTTTCCATCATTGTCACTTTGCAGAAACAAACTGGGCGCCTGAGGAGCAGAAGAAGCTGGAAGTGGCACTGAAGAGCATACCTTCTACTGATCCCGAGAGATGGAACAGGGTACGGTATAGTTGATTAGTTTGAGTCCGTGAGGTTATTGTATAGGTCAGAGGAATAATGTCTCAGTATGAGTTCCAGACATATCATATGGATGGCACATTTTCATTGATCCCCTCGTTACGAATTGATTGCAGATCGCGGAAGCAGTTGGAACGAAGACGAAGAAGGATTGCATCACCCGATACAAGTACATCGTCGAACTGGTGAAGAAGAACAAGTCGAACGGGTCCGCTGTCTAGAATGATCTACCCAACTAGTCCCAACTACAGTAACCCTCAGTGTTAACGAGCTCTAGGTCTGAACCACAGGCCGCATCTACCTCTCTATAGTAATCATGAGACGTGAACACCAGATCACACTAAGGACGTGTTTTGTGCCTTGATTTATGCTTGTTTTTCTTTTATATTTGTTGTTTCGCCTTACAATTTTCCCTGTTTTTTTTTTCCTTTCCCTGCTTGGTAGTTCGCTCCGTAGAAACCCCCAACCAAACCCTACCACACTTCGTTTGACCTCAATAATTCATTTTTTATTTTTTTGCTCATTTACTTTCCCCCAAGGGGAGGATATCCAATTTCCTTTCGAGACCTACTTGATCGTTGTTTACCATTTGTTTGTCAGTTGTTTTACACTTGAGTGAATACGGAATTGCTTCCTGTCTCCATTCTCCCCACATCGTGCACCACTCAATACACTGATTGCTTCTTCCTGCGTTCATCCATAATTCGAGTTTTTGTTTGACTTATACTTCTTTTTGTTGACCCGATTCGCAGTCTTGGCGGCGACCCGAACACGATCTTTCAGCGCTTTAGATCAATGATCCTATCCCGATTGAAATTGGACCTCATGATATAGGAATTTCCGGATATATCAATTGATTGTTTGTCTCGATAAACGTTCCCGCAATATATATGGTTGATAGAAGTTGAGGTTTGAGACATCCTCGAAAATATTGACGGTTTGGCCAAACCAAAATTTTAAATAAAAATACGAGCAAAGAAAACCACTTTGTGATATGCTACCGTATTATCGAGTGCAACTCGCGCGGTTTGAATTCAGCGTCTTTCGCCATATTGCAGGATTATTTCTCTCCGGATTACGTCATTCCCCTTCTGTTTCTCTTGGTGTCCTTTGTGTAACAGCGTATGCGAATGCGCTTGACAATTTAGCTCAGATTGACGGCTTTCGCAATAGTATATATTTTGTTTCCCCTTTCGTAGTTCGAACTAGTTCGGTTCGAGAACACATCAATGATTAGGCGTATCTCCTCAATTTACTTCACTTTATCTTGGGTTCTATCGGTTTTTTTGTTTATACACACCGAAAGGCGGTTCAATAGAGAATCGAGAGGGAGAAAAGAGATAGTAGTGATTCTTCCTCGATTTTATTGGACGTTCTGTTGGCACAATACTCCTGTCTCTCTTGTACATCGCTCGCTCCCTTGCAGTTCGACTTTATTTCGATTTTGTGAAAGATCTAATCATCATTTTCTTTATATTTGTCATTGACGGGGTAATTTCCAGTGAGGAATGTCGAGTCCAACCTCTTCGTCTTCTGGCGCCTCTCCCGATCTCGGTTTGTGTGTTATTGATCGTTTAAACCCAAATGAAAAGGGTTTGGGTGATTTCCTTTGTTAGCATACGTGGAATTAATCATACGGATGAGTCATTTCGACCGTTGTTTTTCGAGTGGACCAATGTCCTTTCTGTCAAAATGGCATCGATCCCGTAGAGGAAGTTCGCAATTAGATTTGCTAGTCTATGGGCAGTGGATTCTCAACGCTGACGTCCACATACCTCTTCAGGGACGTTCTCGATCACGAATGGCGTGGAGCTGCCACAGCTGCGTCCCCTCGACGACTTCCTCGTCGATAAGGCCAGATACGAGGTGAGATAAGCATCTCAAATCTTTATCAACAACACGTTACGTTTATAATTGGTCTTCGGGCTCGTAATAGCGAGCGTTTGGGTTGATGCTTTTTTTTAAAGGAAACTTCCCTTTCGTTAGAAATAGGGCTGGCTAAGCGATTGCGGAATTGCGGTCCCGCAATCGCGCGCCTCTCATTGCGGCCCGCAATGAGAATTGCGGTACGCAATCCTCCTCCCGCTCAGCTGTGCAAACTCCGCCCCCGCTCCGCCCGCCTCCCCCTCCTCTTTGTAACCCGGCGCGGGCTAGAGCGCACCCTCTCGGCGTGCTCGCAATGAGAGGGAAGGGAGAGGAGCGGACCAGCAATGCTCCCATCGATCTTGCAATTGTTTTCCCACTTTAAGATGCTCAGAAACTATACTTTGCTTCAGAATTGAAACAATACAATAGTTTCAAGGAGATACAAGATAATATCGTGGACAGTACCGAATAATACTCTTAATTTGCCGTGTGAGGCTCATTTTGGCGATACCAGGACTTTTTCAGAACCCATAGAAAACAAGCGTGGTTTACTTCGCTTTGGTGGACAGTTTTAGATCACAATGTCATTATAATTAGCAATGATTGCGGCCCGAATAGCCCGAATAGCCAACCCTAGTTAGAAAGTGATGAAAGTAAGTTAAGTGTTAGGAGGTGGTGTACATTTAAATTTTTTTGGCTGTCATTTTGTTTAATTTTTGATGAAAACCGTTGGTGAATATTGTCTGTTGCAGTCGCCTCCCCTGAATGATGTCGCCCGCTGGAACAACAGGATCATCTCGAACCTCCTCTATTACCAGGTGAACAGGGGTTAGAAGAGAAGCCTGCGGTTCGGTTGGTGGTTTTGGGTTGCAAGGAGCGTTCGAAATCTGACACTTGAGCGGTAGATCGATCGGACATATGAAGATCTTTAGAAATTACATCAATAGTCACTAAAAAATCGGTAAATAAAAAAACTAGAATAGTGTCTCGAATATCTTGTTTCCCTGATTGTCTTTATATTTCGTTGGTTTTACCTCATCCGAACAGTTTTCGACTTACGGAATGGGTTTTAATCTCCTTCTCCTTGAGACGAACTACATTGCCTTCTTCGTGGCTCTCTTCGTGATCTCCTCCTTCTTCAATGCCAGAGATCTCGTCCTCGGTGAGAAATGGAGAAATGGAGATTGACTAGAGATGATGACACCTGTCTGTCCGGCGAAATTGTGTGCATAATGGAAAGAGTAGCTCGATGAGGAGAGGGAGAGGGGCGCGGATGATATGGAGTAAGGATGTTGACATCAATAGAGGATTGATAGTTTATTTTTATTTTTTATTTTTTATTTTTTTTATCAAGAATTGAATACCTATTCGTGGATAGCCGTTATTTGCAATTGCCGTTTCAAGGTGATTTCTAAACGATTTGTGTCAAGTAATTTGGAAGTGAGAGATCAATAAAGAGGGAGAAGAAACCTTCGGATGAGATAGTGGTTATGCCATCTCCTCTGCTCAGGTCTGACTGCCGTGATGGTTGGAGGTGGCGTCGGCTACTGCATCCTCTCTCCCAACTCCATGTTCGTCAATGTATGTGATCTACCAGGGTTACTGTATCTATCGTGCCATAATTACCGTAATCATGGGTCGATAAGCGTTTTATGTGCATAGATGACAGTATCTCGAACCAATCGATGGATATATAATACCGTAATCCTCAATGTATAACTGATCCTCTCTCTCAGACGCGTCGTGACCATCCTCTGGTGTGCTTCGGTGCCGTGGCCATCACCGTCTATTACTGCTTCTACATGATCTCGTCGGTAAGAGAGAGAGAGAGAGAGAGAGAGAGAGAGAGAGAGAGAGAGAGAGAGAGAGAGAGAGAGAGAGAGAGAGAGAGAGAAGCAAGAGAGAGAGAGAGAGAAGCAAGAGAGAGAGAGAGAAGCAAGAGACTAGAGTCTAGTTTATATAATGCCACTCTTGCTTAGTTTACTGAGGAAATGGCTCACAAATATTGTCGGGAAGAGTGCCATTCATTAGTAAAGAGTAAAGAGAACAAGAAATGTTTAGATGATGGCCTGAGATGGATGGCAGTCTAACAATTAGCTAGATAATGAGTAATGTAAATGTTGTCTAGTTTTCTATTTCGTACGTTTGAATCTTCATCAATTGATCCGCAGGTGATGGTTCTGGCCTTCTCTCTGCTCCTTCCTCTCTTCTTCGTCCTCGTTCACGCATCCACCAGACTGAGGAACTTCCGTGCCAAGGTGAGAGGGGGGGGGGAGGAGGGATTGGAATGGATCAATCGATAGCGAGGATGAGATACAGTAGACAAGAGAAGCGAAATATCGATGGAGTAATGCTCTCTACTATGTGCACATGACCTCTCCTCTCTAGAATGGGGAGAGGCCAAATCCGATCCCTAGTGAGCAATAATTAATGATCATCGATTGCAGTTCAACCAGCAGGCGGAGCGTCTGGGTCTCAAGCAGACTGTGATGGGTCGCATCCTGGACGCACTCGGCTGTGATGTCAAGGCATAATCGACGGATCCGGAATTTCCGGCTCCGACCCGGATCCCCTCTCCATCCTCTCTCTATTCCACTGTTTGTAAAGCATTTTCGTACTCTATATGTATCCGAACCTCTTCATCAAGGGTTTATTATCTAGAAGATTCTGTAGTCTTTTTTTCGTACATTATCGATTTTATCCCCTTCTCCTCTATCCATAATATTGACTATGCATGACGCAATCGTTCCGGGGTTGTCTGCTACCCTCCGCTTCGAGTAAGATATTGTGTTGAGCAAGGTGTTTTGTGCCCAGACCGATCACTCGATCACAGACCGAAGTACCATTCTTTTTTTTTAGCATGTATTCCCTTCCTCCCTTGAGCTTCACTCACTCTAAATGTCAAAGTTGTGCTCAAAATTGCTTCTTTCACCACCCATTTTTCTTCCAAAATTTTGCTTATTTGTCAGAAGTATCATGTTATTAATTTTCGAGATAAATCGGTTCTAGTGCAATGTTTTGTAGATGGTGGTTTGACACACATTGGTTCGTAACCGACTAACCTGTACCTGAAAAGGGAATGAAATGAATAAGATAAATGAGAATATTGATCTTTGAGATCATAAATGGACGTCGACATTCCCACTTCGTCTCTTTTCAAGGTTAGAGTTTCTTTTAGCATCCAGAAGGAGATCATATTGTATTCGAAATTTTTCGAAAAAATGAAAACGACCGTGATGAGTTTCTCGCGAATAGTTCGTATGCATCCTCCCCACTCCCCAATAAAACTGATAAAAGATGCCATAATCTTTTTCGATCGTAGTGAAGTCATCGCTAAATGTGAAATTTGTCATACTTTGCATCACATCGTCAGACGATCTTAAAACGCGTTCTCTGTACCGTGGAAAGTGAGGAGGTACAGTTGGGTCAAAATGGTCGTACGGGGTTCAAACTTTGGGTATGTGACAACTTGAAGTCGAAGAAAAATTTTTCATAAAAATTTTGATCTTTGATCTCCAAAAATCGATAATTTCAAATTTGAGATTTCAGCATCATGTGATATATCATTCGAAAGAGCATCAAAAGTTATGTTAAATAGTAAAAGGAAAATTGCTTTAAAAGCTATTCCGACGTGACTTATGACTCATAAGGTGAAAAATTCGATCAATTTCTGTAGACATCGATATGGCTACCCATGAAGCTATGATTTGCTCATCGCCATTCCGACATATATTGTGTATTTTTTTGTGGGGAATCGACTGGAATTATTCCCATGGACGATTTTCACTGTCTTTGTACTCAGGCGGTCGCCCAATTATGACCTACCAAGGTCGCATGTTCAATCCCACTCGGCGACACAATGTTCTGCAAAAATTTTCGCTTTCTTTTTCCAGAAAAAAAAAACATTTCTAGAAAAATATTCGTTTTGGGAACATGACTTTTTTTATTTCGAGGTTTGATGAGCTCTAGTCTGCAGATTCGGATTCAGCGCTCAAAAATAAGTCAGAAAATCTTATAGGGACATCATTTTGAGAATTTGACCTTGTGACCAAAAATTGACCATAAGGAAAAATAAAAAAATTTCGCCCCCAAGTTGTCACATACCCAAAGTTTGAACCCCGTACGACCATTTTCGCAAACTGTACCACTTTCACCCCTTTCTCCTCCCGTAGTACAGAGAACGCGTTTTAATTCTTCCCTTCATCAGGATTCTCCTGATTGGTCGGATGTCACTCCGATCTATGAGAGTGAGGAGGAGCGAGCTGCTGTGAGGATCAAGTACGATGAGGAGTGTCAGTTGGACTTATTATGTACCATTTTGAGCAAAATTAATCATGCAGTGCTTTGAGACTTATAGTACGACTATATAACGGAAATAGGGCTGGCTGATATTACAAAGATTTAAAAAATTCTTATTTGAGACAATGATAACGATCGTTGTAAATTTTTTCCCTTTACGCTCTTGTAACGCTACATTATTAAATCTCGTTATTATCATGTTAATATTTGCAGTCCGTGACTGCTTCGGGTATTTCCGTGCCATTTTGATGAGTGGAGAGAAGAGCGAGCGAGTGATGAGACTAGTCGATACTTGTATTCAGAAGAATGCCGCCAATTACACACTCTGGTCAGTTTTGAATTCGAAAATATATTTAGCTCTAAAAGACCGCTGCGATTCTACCTGCGTCTTATTTCGTCTGACCTGTAAGCGGAAGCCTCCGTCACTGGAGAAAAGGGAGGGGATGAAGGAATTTAGTTATGGATGTATAGTGAATTTACGTATTTACAGCTTATTTAGTAAATAAAACAGTATTTTCATCAGTATCCGATAATCTAACTGGAATAGTAGTGACTCTGAAACAAGGAAGGAGCCATTTACATCAGCCACAGTAGCCAATCCCCCTTCACATCCAGTCCAAACCAGTCCAATCCATCAATTCAGGCAGTATCGTCGCGAGTGTCTGCAGGCACTGGGATCGGATCTGAGGAAGGAACTGCGATATCTGGATGAAGTTATCCTCGAGAATCCCAAGAATTACCAAGTCTGGTTAGTTCATGCTTAGATTGTTGAAATATTAATCAGAGGAATCTAGCGACACTCGTGCTTCACAGATTACACTAACGTGGAGGAGATTGCAACCTTTTATAGCTTTTGATAGATGTGATTGGTCCCTGCAGGCACCATCGTCGTGCAGTGATCGAGTGGCTGGGAGATGTATCGGCTGAGTTGCCATTCACGAAGGAAGTACTCGATGATGAGAACAAGAACTACCACGCATGGCAGCATCGGTGAGAAGGAGGAGGATGGGGAGTACGGTAGCGGGGAGGGATACTGTAGAAATGGTGAAAAAACAATAGAGGATGGATTTTGATGAGGCATTTATAGAAGACAATCGGATAGGGGGGGGGATTAGATGTTCATATGCCGAGTGAAACTCGAAATAGTAGTATTGCAGTTGGCCTGTGCACTTTCATTAGGCAAACTTTTGATTCGGTCGGAAATTTTGCAATTAATGTAGGAGACGGATTGAATGGAAAGAGACAATCAGATTATCTTGTTCATCTTCTCTAAAAATGCTCTAAACCTCATCATTTCAGTCAATGGTGTGTGCGTCGCTTTGAGTTGCCTGCCCAGCCCGAACTCGACTACTCACTCAAACTCATCATGGAGGTACCCTAATCTCGTCTCGTTCATTACGAAAGACGACTGCTACGGGAACTCCTTGTCAGCACTAGAATAGTCAATCATTTGTATTTGTATAGAGAAGACAGAATGCAGAATTTATCTGTGTCGCCTATCAGCACTACTTTATTGCAAATCGTGTTGTTCGGTAAAGGGAAGGGAAGGAGAGGGGCTTCGTTGACGCACTTCAAGAGTGACAATGGGGGCGGAGTCTCTTCTAAGTGCCGGGATGGATGGTAGCCTTGCTGTCCATCTCTTCCGTTGTCATCTCGGTGATCTTGGGGTCGTTCGTGTCGAGATCCTTAAGTGCGCAAAGGATTAGTTGACTCATCTCTGGTGCCTTCTTACCTGCACGGGCAACTTGGGGTCCTCAGGCGAGTCCAGCTTGGCGTGTCCGCGCATCACCACGAACGAGCATTGCAGGTCCTCATTGACGCACTCAAAGTGCTGTGTTTATGCTGGGAATCATGTGCATTTCGGTAAATAAGTCGTTGCCTATTTTTATGCGATTAATGAAACTAGTAAGCTTCGGGTAGTGTTTTGCTTGCATCAAAATCAGGAGGTTGTTTTTTGTGCTACTCAATTAGGGGAACTTGATGATGAGGTGGCAACGTAGAGGAGCAAGAGGGAAGACTGCTGGTAGCAATCAGGCGCATGGCACCAGTTTAAAACAATTCAATCTAGACGAGCTCCACTCACGAGTATAGAGGCGCAGTTGTTGAACTGTCCACAGTAGAAGGGCGCTGAGAAGACGGTCACCTGGGTTACGGTAGAATAAGATACAGTAGAGGTAGAAAAACAAACCAGTTTGCGATTCGCGAAGAATTCGTAGCCATCCTGCACGACTTGGTGGCCTCGGGCGATCTGATATGGGCGCGGTAATGAGTACTTAGGGAGGGATTACGGTAGTACCAGGTCGATGCCGGTCAATTGGCAGAACTCGTTGACAGTCTGCTCGCCGAAACCGTAGGAGGCGCCACGAGGATTGGGCTGAAGGGGAATGGTTTGGACTGGATTGAGGATTATCGATTAATCAGGGGCGCAGTATCCCCACCAGGAAGCCGGCGTTGCCTGCCACAGGGTCTGACCAAAGAAGGTCCATCGCCAACTGTCCCTCGTCCGGATGGCACGGTCTGGAGTACGATAGATTACGGTAGGTGAGGAGGATACGGTATTCATCGGTGTAGGCGCCATGGCTACAGTATACCTGGGTATGGTGCGAATGAGCTCCCTCCACTTGTCATTCATGATCTTGGGCGAGATTCCGCCATGCATGCAGAGAATGCGACGAGACACGAGTCCGCACAGGGGCATCATATCGAATAGGTCCTGAGAGGAACAAGGGGAGGGTTACGGTAGAGGGGCGGAGTCAGTCAGTCCAACCTGGAATTCATTCCAGAGTAGAGGCGCCCCGAAGCGTCGATTGACCTCGTCGTAGAAGCCGTAGATCTGGAGAATGTGACCAAATATTGATTTTAAAGGACTTATCAAGAGTATCATCCTGAGTTGATCCCTATCTACAGTACCCCTTTGGCACTTTTCCTTACCGTAACCTTCTGATCGAGAACGAACCCGATTGATCTGCCTGCACTCGTGGTTGCCTCGTAGGAGGACGAAGTTGCCTGGGTAGGCGACCTGATATTAGAAAGAATTAGTTTTGTTAGCGGGGATATTAGATCGAGTAGTCTTCTCTCCATTCTGCACATTCATGTGACGACATAGTGTGCAAAATGGGGAAACGTTGATTCAACAAGAGTAATAGATGGAGATTACCCGGTAGCAGAGCAGGAGGATGATCACCTCCAGATTCTGCGCCCCTCGATCGACGTAGTCGCCCAGGAAGAGATAGTTGGAGGTGGGAGGGAATCCGCCCTGATCAGGGATGAGATACGGTAGAGTACGGTAGGGAGTCCGGTGGGTCAGACGGGCGACTACAGTACTCCCCTCACCTTCCTGAATAGTCGAAGGAGGTCTCCGTACTGGCCATGCGTGTCTCCACAGATGTTGATGGGCGCCTCAACATCCACGAGCATCGGAGCAGAGGCGAACGCGTAGCGAGCCACTCCTGAAGGGTACGGTAGTCGTCTGCCTGACCCATCGGACCCCCTACCGTACCATCTGCGGAGCCGTGTACGGTAGGAACTCTGAAGTATCGGGAGGATTTGGCACCAAGCCAACGAGAGTACGGTATCGCGGGAGGGGGGACTTACGAATGAGACTCATGATCTCAGCCATGGGGACAGTCTTGGTGAGGCCGTGGCCGGGTATCGCAGTCATGAGAACTCGACGGATGAGGGAGTCAACGTCCAACTTCTCCTGAGCGATGCGACCCGCCAGTCCAAAGAGGAGCTGAGAGAGGAGGGAGGATTGAAGGGAGATAAGGGGAGGGGAGGGGGGATAGTAGCAGTGTAAGACCGTAGTAGAAACTTTTCGTTTAAATTTAGTGTTAAGAAGTGGTTTGAGATCATTGCAAGAGTACTAGTGATGTAAATTCCGAGCGAAGGCTAGATGAGATGAGGCTGAAAGGTGTGGTGACCTTCAGTCTGGCACTGTTCTCCTGTCCTGTGCTGACATTGGGAGAGCGAGCGGGAGAGACGGGAGTAGAGGGAGTGGAGGGCGTCTTCTTGATGGAGGCCACCTTCGCCTTCCGCTGCTCCGTCGTACTCGTTGTGGTGGTGGTCGCTCCTGATGAGCATTACGGTAGGTTACGGTAGAGAGGGTGAAAGAGGAGTAAGTGTTAGTCTCCTACTGTAATCTCCATGCAAGAATGAGCTGATGATGGGACTAGCATATTCCGGCAGATTACGATATGCTCAGAGATTACGGTAGGGAGCAGGAATACGGTAGCTATTTACCCGTGACGTCCTTGGTGTCGTCACCTCCGGTGGTTGCGGACGTGACTGCTGTCCCGTCCGCCCCTGAATCAGGCAAGAGGATTACGGTATTCTCTTCTGAGGTTACGGTACCATCAGGGTCAACATCGGCGCCGCCCGCGTGCTCGATCACGGGCTCGGGTGACTCAAGAAGAGATTGCATCATCAATACCCAATCGGGGGGGGGGGGGGGGGTGGGGGGACATACGACGAGTTTGGATCTCTTCTTCCTGTCCTTCCCTCCTACGACGGCGGGAGGCTCGTGCTCGTCGGAGTGTCGACCCTTCTGAAATCGATCGGGTTACGGTAGTCGGGTCTACTATAGCTGCGGATACGGTGGGTGGGTACAGTACCTTCTTCTTGCCCCCGGCGCCCTCATCATCAACACGCACATCCGTCCTGAAATTTGGTGTGTGGTGTGGTAAGGGTGCGGGATGTGGACGTTGTTTCCCTGACTCGTACTTGGACACTTTCTCGTCCGTGGCTCGTTCATCGTAGAAGAGACCGTTCTTGAAGTTACCGTCATCTGCGTCCTGGAAAGGGGCTGGGCTTAGATTCGGGAGGAATTGGGGCGTGGTCTATGAGGGGGCGGAGCATAGAGGGTACGGTATACCTTATCATCATCATCATCGCGCGGGTCCTCGTCGTCCTTACGACCGCCGTCGGCCATTACAGAGGGTAGAAATGAGGGGAGGAAAAGGGAGGAGAGGAGAGAGGGGAGGGGAGGGGAGGGATGTAAATAAAAATAAAAGCAAAAAATATACCGGACGATTAAAAAAAAACTGACTTAACTGGCCACTATGTGCTCAGAAAATAGAAGAGTGTAAAGGTGCAGGGAGTGGTAGAAATAGTGAGATTGTGTAGATGTCTTGATAGGAGAACAGTAGTGCAATCAGCTATGCGATATTGGTTATTATTAGTCTTGAAAGAATTTTGCAACAGATGATATGGGTTGAATATGGAATTATCCATGACCTCTCGTTGCAGGATCCTCGCAACAACTCAGCCTGGAACTATCGCTATTTCATCCTGCAGAGAGCGGGAAGACTCACGGATAAAAACACCATCGATACGGAGACAAAGTGAGTGTAGGGAGAGGCAGTTGAATGGAGCAATTTAAAAGTCAAGCAGGTGTTTTAGGAGAAACGGATTTTATGTTTCACTGACACACCCTCAGTGGTTGTTGAACAAGTGTAGTAATAGGTAGGCGAATGATCGTTCAAAATAAAATGAATTTAAAAAAAATTAAAGTGTTCATTGCAGCCTCGCCCTCCAACTCGCGTGCAAACTGCCCAACAACGAGAGTGTCTGGAGCTATCTCACGGGGTACGGTAGAACGATGGATCGATCGATGGCAACTGAATACAGTAATCAACCTCTATTTACAGTATGCTCGCTGAGGATGGCCTGGAGTCGCGACCCGAAGTGATCACTGCAGTGAAGAAGGTGTACGAAGAGACGGAGAAGGTTAGGTTTTAATCGCTCTCCATTCTGCACACTCTCACCTCAATTACCGGATAGATAGTGTGCTGAATGGAGATACATCTAACGAGAAAGAGATATTCGATGATATGGACCGATACCGTACCCTCTCCTCATCTTTCCACTCAGGACGCTCGTTCGTTCCATATGCTGGCCTTCCTCGTGGAAGTTCTCCTTGAAAGAATGGGAGGAGAGAAGAAAGAGGAACAAGAGGGAGCAAGAGTTGTCATGGAGAGTGCGGAGGAAGCTAAGAAGGTACGGCACTAGAATGGATTACTGTATCTTGAGAGGCACGGTACCATATGAAATCTATATCTCGAGTCTTAGTACGGTAGCTGAAGATTACGGTATTAATTGCAGCTTCTGGAAGAGTTGACGGTGATTGACCCGGTTCGCACAAACTACTGGAACCACCAGAGAATGCTGGTTGAGAGCCAACTCCAGCGAGCACTCCTCACTGCCACCAAGTAGATCATGGCTCTCCTTCTCTATTTGACGGCCCTCGATCTGACTTTCCGGCTCTGAGAATTGTCCCATCTTTTCCATGCTACAGTAATTGTATGTACAGTGTTGTGCGATATTCAAGGATATTTGTTTTAATTTTAAGAAGTCCCCGTGATAAATAATTAATTGTTTTCATTCACATAGTTCAAAAGTACAGTACTCCGTTGATAGTCGGAAGCAAGGTATCTGGGAGAATCTCACAATGGAGTGAGAACACAGAGGATCAATTTGCTAGACAGCAGTGTTGTCCGCTCGAACAATACTCTCCATTCTGCACACTCTCGTCGCTCTAACTGATGAGAGAGTGTGTCTAATGGAAAGAGTATTGCTCCACGAAGCAAATCTAGAACATATGATCGTGTAATCTTCCTTCTTAAGCGGGTTCCTCTATCTCTCCTCTAACGATGGAGGATGGAGTTTCATCCAAGTTCTCGCCTGAGGCATCGGACTATCTCCTTCCACCATCTCACAAGGTAAATTTGTGTAAATCTTTAGGATAACCTCGAAGAGTACTACAGTGCATACATTCTCGCAATAACGTTGAGCCAGATCCCGTAGAATATAGCGGTATATTTAGCGCTTCACTATCCTATCTTCAACAGTTCTTAAACAGTTCGAGTAATAAGATCGCCATCTGCTGATATTCATGACTTAATCACGGCGCCTAGCTTATCATCTATTGTTAGTAGTTATCCATTTGGTCAGGTAATCGTGCTCATGGACCACGGGCCGAGACTCGCTGTCGATGCGAATTGCGTGAGTGAGAAGACCATTGGAATGTGTTCATTTAGATGATTTAGAAAAAAATATATTTCATGCCGTTCTACTCAGGAGGGTATACATTAATTTAGAAATAATATTTTTAAAAAAACTTTCCCACATATAAACGGTTAAATTGCAGCCAGTGTCGACCGCTGCTAAGAATGCGAGTGGAGAGAAGAAGAAGTCGACGATGGGCAGGAATCTGTGGACCATGGCTGTCGAAGCGACACTTGAGGTACGGTAGGATACGGTAGGAGGAGGGATCGATTAGGGAGCTCTTCATTCTGTACACTATATCTCTGGTAAGAGAGACAAGAGAGCGAGCAGAATCAAGAGATCTACTATTTCATACAAAATACACTAGTAGATACGGTTGCAGTACGGATCGGGGACGGGATGAATTTCGAAGGAGCTTTTTTCGACCCGTAACATTTATGATCTATAATCTTACAATTAAGGCGCACCGAGTGGTCTCTGATCTCTTCCCCGATGGTTCTCGTCTCATTCGATTCGTTCTGGCCGATGCTGTATCGAGAAAGCTCAGTTCCAACTGGGGAAAGACCCTCCTCCGACAACCAGAGGTGCGCCAACCCCTGGAGCACTCCCAGTGTCATATATTCCATTCAGCTTCTCGCACAGCTCAGCTCCACGGGCACACCAACGACGGCGGCTGGCGCAGCTGGAGATGCAGACGCCACGTTCCTGCCGCTCGGAGTGCAACTGGCTGTCGAGGTGAGGGTAGAGATACGCGACGCGTGACCGCAACGCGCAAGAAATCAATAATTTATCGATTTTATTCAGACGCTATCAGAGACGACGGACAGATACACGAAGATGAGGAGCATGGACCCGAAGGAACAAGTGGCACTCGTCAAATACTGTAAGTCGGAGAGGGTTACGGTAACTTTTGATGGATGGCGTAGTGATGATGAAATGTTGCAGTGTCGCACAGTTTCGCATGGAAGATCCATCCGACGAATACTACTCAGGAGAGAATGTGGCAAGAGAAAGGAGTCAAATTGGGAAAGACTACCGTAACCAAGACGGGTGAGGATCGCTTGGTGATTCGGGGTTACTGTAGATCAAATGATGGATTGATTTCCAGTATTTACAGCGATTTTTGCAGTAATGAACCCGAATGGTGAAGAGGATGAGGATAAGAAGGATGTGAAGAGAGCTTGTTATCTCATGAACAAAGGATCGATTCTCGTTATGACAAGATTGAAGAGGTGTGGTAGATTACGGTATACGAAGATAAATGATGAATTTTGGTTTAAAAAAATAGACGCAGGATATTTTCAATTGCTTTTCAAGAAAGTATTGTGGTCTGATTGAACGGAATGGAGATGAAGGGAGTTTGAAACGAGAATTGGACAGGAGAACTGAGATAATTTCGAGATTGGCAATGGGGGAATATATTGATTTCTTCTTCAGTGACGAAGAAGTTGCGGCGCTAGAGAAGGAAGTTACGGAAGCTATCAAGACCAGAAACGATCTCATTGCGAAGATGAAAGAGAGACAATGGTGAGTACTGTAGTCTTGTGGGTTACGGTATCAATTATCGATAAATTTTCCAGCACGGCGAGGGTAGATCACGTCTCTCTCTTCATCCTCAATCTCCTGCCAGCGGGAGTAGAGGCGGCCATAGCGAATAAACCACTGACCAAGGTACGGTAGGAGAGAGGATTCGGTAGGAATGGAGATTATCGATTGATTTCCAGATTAACGAGACATTGTCGTGTGGAGTGAGAAGCTGCAATGTGAAGGGAGACCAACTGATTGTGAGTATTTTTTTAGTGATTATTTATTTTTTGTCTCTCTCTATTTTGCACACTGTCAGACAGAAAAGAAACTTTGCTGAATTAAAAGGGCGGAATATCGAAGCTTGTTTCTACCTCGTTTGTTTTTCTCTTATCTCGATTGCTGAATGATGAAGCATCTTCCAGACGGGAGTCCACGGCATTCTCATGCCTCTCTACGATCTCGTGTCCACTACCGTAGCCGGAATCCCCATGAAGGTACCGTACATTGATGAGGATTACAGTAGAGAAAATGGTATTGAGTGGATACAAGGAGTGTGAAAGCCGTGATCTGCGGAATTATTGAAGTTACCTCGAAATACTTGTATTCATTGTGCAGCGCATGCCTTCTTATATATGATTTCAGTACGACCCCTCCCCCCAATGAAACGGGTGGATAATTGTAATTGATCATTGTCATGATTATCCATTTGTCAGGAGGAATCAAACTCGTCCACTTCGGTGAACTACGACGTGGAATTGCTTCACCAGAGATTGGCCCATTCGGAATTGGCAAGGAATGGACTACTGAAGGAGACCATGCCCAAGGTACGGTGAGGAGGATGTATTGTCGTTAGGTCTCTCCATTTTGCACACTCTACAAACAATGAGTGTGCGAAATAGAGAGCCCAAATAATTAATAAGCTTACAGCGATAGTTCGGTGGTATGATATTGTGCACTCATAGAATAGACTGGTGATGAGGGGATGAGGGGGTCAAACCGGGACGCAGTGGGAACAATGAAGAGAACTGAGTTTTTGTTTTATACCAGAAAGTGAAGCACATTATTGTCCAAATAAGATTTTCTTGTAAGCGATGGGTGCGTGAAGCAGGAATGTACTATGTTTATGGATTGATCAGAACTTCTTTGGATGATTGGGAATTCCAAATATTGCAGGCAGCCACTTATCCAGAGATCGTGGAGATGAACGAGGATGGAACAGAGAAGAAAGTGGAGGAGGAGAAGAAGGAAGCAGAGGTGGGTTAGAATCTCTCCAATCGTATCTCTTTGTGGAGACAGCATCTGAGATGGTGAAGCGGTGGTTGTATTCGTACAAAATTTATAGAATATTTATGTAAATTAATTTGTTTCTCTTCACATTATTTTTGTCGATATAGTGGGAGTATGGAAGGTGTGATCAGTTACGGTATTCCTCGCTTTCCTTTCAGCCCCCATCGTCTCCCGGTCTGATCTCCTCTCTGCACGACGGGGCATACTCCACAGTGAGACTCACTTGGGCCACTCCCAATCCCAAGACTGCATGGAATATGGTGAGTGGTGGGAGGGAGAATGGAGAGATTTTGGAGATAGATAAAATGCATAGCAGATGAACTGCATGTGAAGTAGTAGAAAGTAGAAAACGTGAAACGTATAAAAAATAATTTATATAATTCATTGAACATGGTTTATTGACGGAACGAGACAAAGAGGAAATATTGTAGATAGATATATTGAAATAGATATGAAGGGAATGTAAAACTGGGATTTGTCAGGGCATATGGAGAATGATGGGGAAGAACAGGAACGAGAAATATTGTGGGATGATTTCCTTCCTTTGAGTTCCCCCGTTCCCGTTCCTCGTATCCCGTGACTCCCTCCTATCTCAATGCCCGTCCTTCCATCTGTCTCACTTCCTTCCTCGGTCAGGGCAAGAGTGTCATGCTGGAGGTAAGAACTGCTTGATATCGCCCCTTCACCCAATCAATATCCACTACTGAATTATGTCTAGATGCTTTCCAAAATTTCAATAAAATAAATTTCCAACAATTTAAACAAAACTTATGCCTAGTTCACTCGTGTTTCACGCCTAGATGAAATCCAGGAGCTTTGCTCGAGCATCAATTCGATCACGGTCCAGAGTCGAAATAAAAAACAGCCCATTTTCGTAGCATTCTTCTCGTTTCCTGTCTCAACGTGTATTCCGACTTCGCCCACATCAATGAATCTCCTTCTTTTATCAGGTGAAGAACGCTCCATTCGCTCCTTTTCTCACAGTGGAACAGCAGGCAGCAGCCATTGCTGAGAGGAGAGAGAGGAAGAGGAGAGTAATCGCCGCATTGGTCAGTAGAGGGGAGGGGGGGGGGGGGTCCAGAATGAATTAGTAGCATTGTCTTCTAAAAGATTATATTTGCTAAGCGGGACGTTGGAGGTTTTTGTTGGAACATCGTTCTTTCAGCCATTGGAGAGACGTCGCGTGGCCGAGAATATCGTGAGTAGGAGATTGGCCGAGAGAAGGAAGATGAGGAAAGCCGCCGGCAAGAATGTGAGTGGAAAATGGAGTTTAGATTTTCATTTCTGTAGTTTGTGGTCTGTATTCTGATCCCCGTCGAATTTCAGACGGGCAAGAAAGCTGCGGATGCCAAACTCCCCACGGCCAAAGCACCCAAGAAGGACAAGAAATTGCTGACGAAGAGAAGAGGAACGGGTAGGGAGATTGGGGTTGTGCGATATAGTGAATTTCAGTGAGCAAGTACGGTGACGATTTTTTGCAGACACCTATCTCAAGTATAGTATTTTAAGTAGTGGAGAACTCGAATGGACAGATTTAATAGTATTTTTCAGTTTTTTTTCTTCCAAAAAATGTGGACAAAAAATTGCCTTTGTAGTAAATGATGCAATTCATTGATAAATTATCGCGGATATTTTGTTTCTATTTAAGGGATGCAAATAAGGAGTCTTTACAGGTCTCCAGCCGAATCTAGCTGGTACTCGTCTCATCTCTCACACTCTCATCGCCCATTCGGGAAGGATCTACATCCATGAGATCTCCCTCGATGGAGGTACGGTAGGTGGAGCAGGGTTACGGTGCAAACGTCTCGGAAATTTTTCGTGATCTTGCCATCTCTTAAATGCGGGCTTCAGACAACAAATCCGATTTACCCTGTTATCAGTTTATTTATGGGAACCAGTTGTATTTGTGTCGCGTGCTTGTTCCATAGGTTCATAGAGATCTGATGAAGGCGATATGTTTCGCTTACGGGTTCAATCATTATTAACGTCACTCTATCACATCCCGTTAATTGGCAGGTGCGATGAAGAATGAGATGGCTCGTCAAGCCGCGGGATTCAAGCCCATCCCCGATCTGAGAGTACCCGACTTCAGAGGACTCATGAGGTAGGTCATTGTTGGTTAGGGGGCGGGGATGAGGAAAAATAATTGGAATGATTCAGAGAGATGATGATCGTGCTCCCGCCTAAGGCCAAGCTGATCGAGTATGCAGATAAGAAGGCGGTGAGTCATGAAGATGGGAGGGATACGGTAGTCTTGGAGTACGGTAGATTACGGTAATCATCGGTTTACTGCAGAAAGGTCTGCTTCCGAAGGGCGAGCCACCCAACAAGCAAGCGAGAGAACGCGCCCTCAGGTGAGAAGGACATATCGAGACTAGAGTGTAGTCTGGATGGGCCGTAATTTCTCTCTATCCTCACACTCTCTCGTCGGGCAGACATACGAGCTAGTGTAGTGTGCGGAATAGAGAGAGTTGAAACGAAACTAGGATTCCATATTATTTCTTCTTTTGCAGACTGACTCGTTACTGGCCACTCAAGGCCTCGCACTCCTTCATCTACAACGTCAAGAATGTGAGAGGAGTTATATTTCATTTAGTTGTAGTTTGTAGTTTGATCTTTGATCTCTTCCCTTCTCAGCTTCTCGAACCACTCTTCTCACTGATGCGCAAGGCCGAATTGTCGACGGCCGATGTGGACAAGTGCAAGCAGGTCTGTGGACGAACTTTGTTCTATTCGCTTGATTCTAACATCTCACTTTATTTTAAAACACAGATGAAACACATTCCTCACTGGATCAGTTGGCACCTAGTATAGAATAGCTTTTACTTTAAAAATGACGATTTTATATGCTCTGGAGTGAAGATATTTTTGTATTGAGAATGTGGTTGCGAGAAATATTAAAATCAAGCGGAAAAGTTTTGGTGTTATTTATATATAAAAATATATGTTGCTTGCTTTAGAAAAAAATTAAGATGTGATTAACCATCATGGCCTAATTGACGGTAAAAGTATCTTGACAATGATTTGTGTGCAGACGATGAAGGCGATTCTATCTAAACGGGATCGACCAGATCTCTTCACCTACTCCAAGTTCACCTGCAATGTCATGAAGGATCAACAGAATCGGTGAGTTTGTAGTTTGCCTAATCTTTGCCTCCCACACTCTTGCCACTAATTTTCAATGAGCAGTAAGCATGAAATACATAAATTTTGTAAAAGAACTAGTGCGAAAATAATGTTGGGGGTAGTTTGATCTTTGATCTCTTCTCAGTGAGGAGCAGATGTCAACTCTTCTCCGTGAGATCACAGCCCATCTCACAAACTACGCCGCCCACAGCGAGAGACACACAGAGGTTTGTAGTTTGATCTCTATGATCAACTGTAGCATGTGGGGATTTAGATAGAATAATTCTCTGAATTGTTTAAATTCGATCGCGTCATGCTTTTGAAATACAGGTGAAACACATACCTGACGGGGCGTGATTTGCAAATTGAATATCAGCAGTTTTAATTGTTTTTATCTCCATTTCTCCTCTCAGGTATTCACACTTTGGGCGCAGGCCTCCGAGGAGGAGAACGCTAATGCACTCGAACCAGCCCATCTGGCGGATGTCAATGTGGCCACGAGGTACGGTAGGGGAAGGAGATACGGTAGGTTGAGAATGAGAGTTTTGGGAATGAGAGAATAGCGTGGAATTATCTTGAACCAGTCAGATCTTACATGAAGTGTGTTTGAGACACAAATCCAACTGATTCTGATGTCCGTGCAATAGCAAATTAATTCATCTCCTTTTCCGATTCGACCGTCTCTTCGTGCAGCAGCTGCAGCAAGGGGACGCGTCGCGAGTGCATCGTCTCCGTCGCTCGGGTCGCGTTCCCTCCACGGCAGCAACTGCAGCCGACCTGGTGGCAGCTGCTGCCTGCTCCCGCCACTCGCGCGCCCCCGTCCTGGTCCCTTCCCTCGAAGATGATGACTCTGCCAGGATCAGAGCTCCCCAGAGGGCATTGGCTGTCGTCATGGCTGTACTCCAGGTAGGAGAGAAATGTTGGGATGTTTTAAAATCCGTTCTGCACACTCTCTCGTTTGTTGGATTGACAAAAGAGTGTGCAGATTGGACAGAGGCGGAATTGAAACTATGTCTGAGGCGGACTGGCTACCAAACATCCAAAATATTGTCATTACGAAAATTAACCCTCGTATCAGTGGATTTATTGATAAGATCTTGATTCTTGAAATTCCCGGGAAATAAGAAGTTATCTGAGAGATCAACAGAGATAAGGAAATGATATTGCAGGGAAGGGAGAGAGAAGGAGGAGGAGAACCAATGGCCAAGAGGGCGAGAATACTTCCAAAGTTCCACTGGACCAATGGAGGTGGGTATTATGTACCAGATTAGCCGGAATAATTTATTTAAACTCACTGTGTAGAAATTTAGTAAAATGACTGAAACATAAACCTAACTGGGTGAGATTTCATAAATATCGATAGACTCACCAGGTAGAATTGTGTAGCGCGCATGATTCATAGACTCAACAACATGGGATAGAGGAAATGCTTTGCGGATATTTAGTGCAAAAAAATTCTTGAAAATGGGACATGAATTTCGTTCCAGAATCGAGTTGTGACATAAATTGTTTCAAAGCTATTGTTGGGGGGAAAGCTGAAGCAACAGACTGATTTGATGAGGATTTACGAACGTTGCGATTGGATAAGTAGATTGATGCTGCACGTTCACTTCACAAGATTAATTGAAGCGGCTCAAGACAATGAATGTGCAATACTCATTCTAAAAATCCCCCTCCACTCCAGAGCACCGTGACATTCTCCATCTTCTCAAAGTACGACAGGATCCAACGATGCTCGTTCCTCGTCGTGATTTCGTGGGAAGAGAACAGGCGAATGGCCCCCAAGTCAAATTGTATCCCCAATTGGGAGATGAGGCTGATCGAAGACCCAAACCCATCGTAGGATGAGGAGTACGGTAGATGATGAGTGATGAGACTTGTTACGGTAGATTAGCGTTTTAATGATTACGGGCCATTTTTACCCCCTTTAACCTGTTTTATGTGTACCTTGTAATAATTGTTGTGAAAAGGAGAAGTTGTTAATTTGAGTGATCTCTAATGGATAAATGGTTAATGGAAGTGAGGGGACAATGTAGTGTCTGATGGTTGCAAAGAAGACACGTGAGAAGGGGTTATCAGTCGTCGATAAGACAGATCTATCGAGTGATGAGTCGTAGTGGAGAGAAAGCTGATTCCCCATCCATCCCTTCCACTTTCCCCCACTTTCCTCACTTCTCTGCAGATGTTTTGTTGTTGATTAGTTTGTCTTCCAGACATGTGGCCTTTCCTCTTAGTCTCAATGGATTGTTAGTCTCTTCTTCTCTTTCTCGATCTGAATGAGATCGGAGAGGAAAAGGATGAAATATGGAATCGAGAATGGAAGAATTGAGAAACAGTTGCTCGACTTTTTGTGAGTCATCTTACCCCGAGGCGGTTTGATCTCCATTTTTCTTCCTCTGATTTATGGAAATACCGATCATTTCAGCATCTTTTTGAGTGATTTCGGCATTTTCTTCATTGTTTGGTGAGTGGGAAAGGGTTTATAAGAAATGGGGAAGTGATGGAAATATTCATGTTTGGGTACTATTTGGTTCACTGATATATCGCTTTAGATTAGGCTGACAAAATAGAATATTCGGGGCCACGCTTGTAGTGATGTTTGGAAGCGATAAGGCTACGAAAAATATTTGAAGCCTCTAACTCTCTAAGATTTTTGTGATATCTCGTAGGGTAGAGTAGACTATAGAGCGAGTATAAAAGAGAGTGAAGAGAGGATGGGAGAGAGATGATAAACCTTATCTCATTCTCCATCACTCTCTGCTTTTCATTCTCCACAGCACAACGGGGTTGGCTTCTAGTCTTGTCATTGGCTTGTGGCCCTTCTCCTCCCAGTCTACCCTATCCTGCTTCATCTTCGACTACTGACCCTGTGGTGTTATAGGAATGAATCATCTTCCCAATGGTACTAGTAAAGGATACGGTAGTCATCTACCCTTCTTGGCGTCTTGGTTGGGAAAGCGTTGGATTTCCACATCGAATTGTTGATCGTGTATAGGGTTGCTCACTATCACTGTGTTTCTCTCAGTTGAAGTGACCTTCAGCTAGAGAGCGACAGTTCGAACCCTAACTCCGTTCAATTAGTGGTAGATGCTCCGATCAATATCTCCCCTCCATCTACCGTAATCTCTCCGCTCTTCGGTCTGAGATCCCGCGTGATGGTCCGTTCAAGTCACGGTGTCAGTTGCCGAGACTGCTGTTTTCTAAGTGGACATCAGGTCCGCTCTCTCCTCTTCTCACACTATCTCATCTTCTCTGCCTTCTCTATCGTCTCTTCGATCTCTCCACTCTCTCATCCTCCCTCTCTCATATGTCTGGTATCTCTCTCCTCTTCTGATCTCTCATCCCCTCTGGTTCTCCTCCCCCTTCTAATTCCTCGTCCTCTGGAGACTCTGACCCATTGATTGACTTGAGGGAGGAGAGAGCCTGCCATTCATTCACTTCTCTTCAACCGTCCGATTTTCTTGATTTCACTCGATCTGCCCATACTCCAGAGTAATTTCTCCACATTTTCACTGCATTGGTCAACCATCTTCTCCATTTGAGTCACAATCATAACTTCCATTCCTTGTTTGATTCACTCTCGTGTTTACTCGTCGCGCCTCGGGGTTGCAGTTTTATTCTTCGATTTTCTAAAAAAAATAGCCTGATCAGATGCGCTCCCTCCTCGTCGTTCTGGCCCTGGTGGCCGCCACCCTCGCTTACAAGGTATGATTCATGGTTGGCTGGTACTCTCCTGGTACCATCTTGGTACCATGGTGCCAGTGGGTAGCTGATTATGACGCCAGATCGAATAGTATCGCTCTCTACTGTGCACATTCTATCACCCGCTTTACTGGCGATAGAATGTGCATAATGGAGAGAGCATTATTTGATCGGGTAACACTAGTCTCTGTGACCTCTCTCCTGACCTCTCGTCTTCCTCAGGACGAGATGCTCTCCTCCAACCGCATTCCCGAGCACACTCAGGAGGCCTTCGGAAACACGTGCGGAGAGTGCAAGAGCGTAAGGACTTTCAATGAACTTTCGAGACCCGGAGCCGGGAATTCCGAGAACCAGAACCGTGAACTATAACCATGTAATTTTAGATGGTGCACCGCTTCATCGAAGCCATCGATGATCCCTCCAAGCTCGCCGAGCTGAAGGTCCTCCTCTCCGCCCTCTGCAGCCAGGTATTGATTGATGGGGGGTACGGTAGATCAGAAGGGCGATGTACTATCGATTGGAGGGAGGGATACGGTAGATCAAACGGTTATCGATTGCAGACGGGGTCGTACGAGATGGAGTGCAAACTGATCGTCAGCAAGATCGACGTCATTATCAAGAAGCTCGAGCCTTATCTCGTGAGTTGAGAGGGGGAGAACCTTGTCAGGGAGAATAGAGCTACGGGACACAACAATAGTAATCAGTAGGGATGTCTTTTGGATTCTCAGCTTTCTCCACTCTGCACACTCTGACAGATGAGAGTGTAGAATGGAGCGAGCAACAAACCGAGACATCAAACGAGTAATGCGACGGGGGAGCGATGACAGATGATGGCGGAAAGTCGTGCCAGAAAAAAATAATCGATAATCATCACAGCGCGACGAGGAGGCAGTGTGCAAGAAGATGCATCTCTGTGGAAACGCCAAACTGACCAACTTCCATCGCATCGGACTGCTCTATCTCAAGAGCGCCATGGAGAGAATCGACGGAAAGGTACGGTAGATTGAGTACGGTAGGAGAGTATCAGGGAGGAGTACGGTAGATAAGGATTACGGTATCTCAGGACTCGACCAATGACTTCATCTGTGATGAGTGCCAGCTGGCCGCCATCGAGCTCAAGAAGGCCATCGATGACCAGAACGAGAGAGCTGCCGTGAGTCACACTTACTCTCTTTAGCAGCTGCCAATTTTGACGCTAACGACACTAAGTATCGTTAACCGCTGGAAGTTTGCAGGTGAAGGCCTTCATCTCGGAGAAGATCTGCAAGCACATCCCCAAGTACCAGGGAGCCGTAAGTTAATTAACATTAATTAAGTGTGCTAATTATCATTACTAATTAACCTAATTGCAGTGTGATCTGATGCTGGAGGAGTTCCTTCCCGAGATCTGGCAGGAGCTCGACGCTCTCCTCGCCAACCCCAAAGTGGTCAGTTTTACGCAGTTTAGCCAGACTTCCGATCGTTAGCGACGATAATCAAATCCGGCAAATTTTTCATTGCAGGCTTGCTCCCAGATTGGATTCTGCGCCAAGCAGGCCGGCCTTCCCTTCAACAAGGTCTCCGCTTTCTACAAGGGTCTCAAGACCATCTAAGATGGGTCTGCCCCCTTTCCATATGGCACTCTTTCCCCCCTTGTATCTTTTCCCTCTGTTCGTGAATGTTTCTTGAGATCAAAGATCATCCGCACCAATCCTCTCTATTTGTGTGTATATTCGTCCGTGACGCTATCCCCCTTACCGTATTCCTTCTCATTGTTGGGGTACCGTATGTCCGATATCTACTTTCCCCCGTATGCATATTTTCCGCCTTCCCCATGCTTTATTTGTCGACATCCTCTGTGCTTGGAGACTCAAGGCATAATAAATGCGAATATCGCTCAAGAATAAATAATGTCGATTGGAGAGATCAAAGATCAAGGATGAAGGGGATGGTTCAGGTCAGCTCCAAGCAGACTCTCTCCTCTTTCTTCAAGAAGTCCCAGCACATTTCTATCCGTTCAGGAGACCAGGTGGGTTGAAGAGATCAAAGATCTTATTCTTGGATGCGAAGGTCCCGAATTGTGAATTGGATGAGGTTTAGCCGCTCCTGAATAAAAATCAGTGAAAGGAATGGGTGAAAAAGATGACGATACTTGCGAGAAAAAAAGAATGGGATCCGACACAAGGAGAAACCCAACAAGTCAAAAAGATCAAAGGTCAACTTCTCTTACTTTCTCAGCTTCTCATCTCTTGCTTCGAGTGCAAGGTCCTCATTGACTCCCTCGCTTACGATCTCGAGGAACCCGAGCACTACGTGAGTCAAGGAAGGGAAAGATCAGAGATCAAACGGGACGGAATCAATCTTTCTCATCTTCAGAACGAGGTCGCTAATCTTCTCCGTGAGGCAGCTTGCCACACGAGTGGATTGATGCCTGCCCACTTGGTGGACGGATGCGATGTACGGTAGTCGCGTCAGGATTCAATTTGGCAGTGCGCAAAATTCCTGTTTTTTTTCAGGATTTCCTGAAGATGTACGCTCCCACTGTGGTCTACATGACAGCCTTCCAATTGGATCCCGAGAATGTGTGCACCAAATACGTCAAGGCATGCGACGCTTCCTCTGGTCAGTCAAGAGAACTCTTGAGGGGTACCATATCTAATCGATGATAAGAGAGTACGGTATCATGTAGACGACAGTATCTAATCCAAAATCTTATAAGATGTTTATAGAATTACACATATATCTGTATAGAGATAGGGAATTATAGAAAATATTGTATCCAATCGATAATCATCGCAGCGATGGCTCTTCGTCAGCTGACTCAGGAGGAGGTCGAGTCGAAGAAGTGCGATGCCTGCAAGGCATTCAATGCCTTCCTAAAGGTGAGAAGCGAGATCAGACTACAGACTACGAAGATTAATGATCAGGCTGCTAGCGTTATAATCCATCTTTCCCTTGCAGTACGAGATCACCCAGCCCGATTTCATCCCTGACCTCGTTGCTGCTTTCAACGGAAACGTCTGCTCTCGTGCCCGTGACTTCTCCGCCCTGGTAAGAGATCAGAGATCAAAGATCAAAGATCAATTCTTCATTTCCAGTGCGAGAACTTCTCCGAGTCGTATCTTCCTCTGTTCGTGAAGAGAGTGGCCCGTCTTCTTGAGACTGGAGCTGTCTGCACCAAGGTGAGGCCATCGGGACTACGGTGTAGTTGGAATATCCACTCCTATTTCGGCTCTCTCCATTTTTCACATTCTTTCGTCTTGGCCAAAATGTGTGCTGAATGGAGTGATCCAAAACAAGCTGGCTCCCATGGAGTTTAATCATTTATTGATCTCCATTTCAGGTCGCCCATGTCTGCTAAGAAGGAAGGAAGAAGAAGAAAGGTTTCGTCGGTTTGTGTTGCCTCGTCGATCGATAAAGTGTATCATACAGTACCTTGCTCACACTGACACATACACATTAGAGTTACCTGATAGAATAGTGGATATCTCCATTTGCCCACGTTCTTGTAGTGCAGAGAGCTTCTTTCCGATCCGTCACAATCTGTACATGAACTAATGACACACTCGATAGATGGGAACATGATCAGAGTGGACGCCCTTGTCCCTCTTCCATCTGTTAGTCCAGCCGGCTTCGATAGTCGGTCACGGATCTCTCTTCCCTTTGTTTTATTCCAATCCACGTATCCCCATAAAAGGCCCCTTACTCCAGCCTGTCCCATCAACCCCCCCCCCCCTCTTCTCTCCATTTCTCTTCCCTTCGTGACCATGCATTTCCTCCCCATCTGCCTTCTCAGTCTAGTCACCATCTCAATTGTTACCTGCGATGACGAGGTGATATATACGTTACTTCACCTACCGTAACCCCTCCCCTCCCAGATCGATACTAACGTGATTGGTGAACCGCAAGTGGAGGCTCTCGAGCACGACCATTTCCCCGAACCTAATGGTACAGTATCCCAATTTACCCGAGTTCTTTAATCGATAATCCAGGCCATGAGGAGCATCATCCCTGCGTCACAGGCGCCTGTCCCGAAGGTACGGTACCCAATAGGAAGATTAGCTATCTGTTGGTTCTCTCCATTATCCATTTTTTCTCTCCGACTCTTAAAAAGAAAGTGTTTAGAATGTAGAGTGGCAAATGCCCTAATGGCATTTCTATCCAATCAACATCTCATATCATTGCAGGTTTCTCTTGTAAAAATGGCAAATGTGTGGTCCGGCGTCTGAAACGTGGTGTTGAGTGTCCCTCTTCCATGGTCATCGGAGGTGAGAAGTCCGACCCATAGCATGACCTACCTGACTACCGTACTCTTTCCAGAATGTCTATCCGGTCTCTGCCCTAACGGATCGGCGTGTGGAGCAGACAACAAGTGCTGTGTTCACCGTTTCCACGATGAGCACTAATCGATAACCGGAAGATACTGTAGACACGTAAAGTTACAGTAACTCATGTTTTGATTCAATTAATTGTCTGTTTGTATACACAAATGAGAACTTGTTTTGTTTCAGAAATGTGCTTTATCGATTTCACTGTTCAGAATAAATGTGCGCAATACCGTAATCGAAGGCACGAATCGAATCAATACAGTAATCAAAACAGATCAAACGCACGGGACGAGCAATCGATAATGCGAGATTGGGTGTAAATCCGCTAGAGAAAGTCTTGATTCGGGGAAGATAACCGGTAGAGGAGGCCAAACGCGGGTACTGTAGAGCGATTACGGTAACTCGGTAATGGGGAAGAAAGAAAACTATCCGGATTTAGGAAGAAAATATGTATTATTAGAGACGCGCCATGAACAACCTATGGTAACTAACACAACTTACTGAAGGCGTCAAATTCAAATGCCAAGGTACGGTGACGACAATAAAACTGACTAGTAGACACTACTACGGTGTGATCATGACAGAAAATGGGCAGAGCCTCGATGGACAACAATGGGGGGGGGGGGGGGGCGTGGCCTATCAATCTAATGGGAATCGCCATTGATCGAGGTCGCTTGGCCATTGGACAGCTTCGGGGAGGGGGCCTGAAAACAAATTTTTTTTTAGGAAATCAGGAAAATCAGCAGCAAGTTTCAGGTCGTCCTTCGATAAAATCCACCTCTCTTTCAGTATTCGCATTTATTAGAACAAATTGTTATATGTCTGTACCCGAAGATCAAAGATCACTCCCCCCTCCCACACTCACCTTTGAATACGCGACTCTCCTCTTGTCGACGAACTTGATGTACTTGTATGCTCGTGAGAGGAGGAGGAATGAGAGGGAAGTCGCGATCAGAGATTTGATTGGAGTCGCAGTCCTGCAGATGAAACAGATATCAGAGATCATCATACAGTAGTCAGTTGCATGCTGTCCTATACGGTGAATGCTATTGTTGACTTTTAGTATCTAATCATTCGAACTCGCAATTCACCGGGCGTCATCTCCCACACGGAACAATAGTGTAATCTTGTATCGGAGATATTTATTCAGTAATTATTTATCTATTGTACCAATCGGAACCTACGACTCATTGTTGGCATTCATCCTTCATTGTCTCTTACTTGCTCGTTGTATCCGAAATCCACCCGATACTTCTACCTCCTACTTCCCAAATCCTGCATACTCTCGTACTTTCTTAAATGCGATGTCCCGATTGGAATAATATTCTCTACATTCATGAAACACTATTTCTGGAAGCTAACCGGAGAGATATTGTGCAAAATGGAGAGAACACTATTCTACCTGGCAACAATACCAATATCTCCTCGACTCACTTGGTCGGCAGTAGTGCCTTGATGAGGACGGAAGCCAGAAGGGATCCGAAGTTGAAGATGGTAGAGGCGAATACAGCGAACTCAACGCGAGTCCATCGATCAGCACGAGCCAGATGGGGACGGAAGTACACCTGAACAGCCAAGTGACCATATCTCATCTCCAATTTCCGAACGAGACTCCTTTTGGTTGAAAGTCATCCAAAACCGAATAACACTAGATAAGGGGTGATAAGAGAACAATAGCTAATGCACACGAAATAACTGATAAAAAACTAGAACACAGCTAAAGCAAAATGAAAGATCATACAATCCCATTGCATTTATGCTTCACGAATTTTTCATAAACTGTGTCACAGCGCGCTATCACATTTGCATAGTCCCAAACAATTTCTTTTGATCAGACACATCAGATTTTCGTCTCAAGACTATGCCATAATCGGCGGAACTGTGACGTGCGCACTCGTACCGCTTTTCCCATTCTCTTCAGACACCCACATTTGCGTTTCACGACAATCTCATGATATATCTCAATGTGCGGTGAGCCCTGAATCGAACGTAAATGAACTATTATATTTTTAATGGTGATCTTCAATCTACGATAAATGATCTCACCCAGAATCCGAGGCCGAGGTTGGCGTTGAAGAGAATAACATTGGAGACGGCGAGTTCGCCCACGGGGAAGAATCTGATGAGGAAAGAGAGAGATTAAAGATCAAGTGGATATACTCCGACAATGATTTGTGCTTCACTGGCTCCTCATCATTGAATGTGCGGGCTTTCCAGTGAGGACATGCACGTTCCTATGGTTAGATACACTGATAATTAAGTTTTATCCTAGGATAGCAATCCATTATATCCACCGGATACCATAATAAGAGAGATCAAAGATCGTTCCTCACTATATATTGCTGATATTAGTTCTCTCCATACTGCACACTCTTTCGGCGGTCAGACAGACAAGAGAGTGTGCAGAATGGATAGATCAACAATTCGAAGCTATTTCTCTACTGCTCACCTATGGATGACATTGGGGGAGAAGATATGATTCTGGAAGAGGGCGTGAGAGACTGCACCCGAGGCTGGCATGTAGTGCGTTAGAAGAGACCTCAATACATGAAATTACTCTAATCCATCCGACCTATCACACTCGTCTTTCATGGCGGAGCGTTTTGGGTACACGAATACACTCACACTCACATTCTAGAATATCAGATCCGCAGATTGCGAATCTATAACTAAAATCGCCACTCATATTGTTTACCGTATCTCCTTCCTCCAACTACCGTATCATACCGTACTCACTTTCCATTGACGGGCGGGAAGCAAGCCTTGATCCGTCCGATTATCGATCGATCCGTGGGAATGGAAGAGGACGAGGAGGAGGGAGAGAGGGAGGAGGGTCGGATCGATCGGTCCATTGAGTGGTGGGAGGTACCATTCGTGTCGTGACCCATTCCTCTAACGCTGAAAACAATTAATATCGGTACGAGAAGTACTAGGGAAATGTACTAGACGCTCTGAATAGTGTATCGATTGATTCGCAACGAAGAAAAAACGACAGTGCCCCTCGGTTTTACCGTACCTTTGTGGTTACTCCTCGGTCTTCTTCACTATGGGGGCGTTCCGTACTGTGCGAAACTGTCGACTGAGAGAGGCTAGGGGATCGCAAAGGATAAATGATTGATGTAGCTAAAGAAAGCAACGCTTCTGCAATCACTGGCACAGGAGAACCAACAATCATTGATGAGGAGTGATTGAAACGCAAATGAACTACGACAACAAATGCGGACTCGAAACACGAAATTGTCCGTTCCCGAAATATAACTACCGAATGCAAGTACCATTCTCTAATACGATCATTGTCTCTCTTTCTCTCTCTCCACCTCCTCCTCTTCATTCTCCATTCCTACGCTTGCAAGAGAAAGAGACGGGGAAAGGGACGTCATTGATAAGCGAGGGCTGAACGAGGGAAGCAACGGCTGATTCACACCTTGTCATACAAATATTTTTTTCTTGAATCGGAACAAACATCGACGATTCATACATGGAAAACTCATCCAAAACGCAACGAGCAAAATTTTATGAGATTGCTACAACCGGAACCGACAATTTTCTCTACCGACTGAATCCAATCCCCAAACAAGAAGCAGCCTAATTCCACTCTAATTCTATTGTCTGCAACGAAAATCGCTTATGATTACATCATTCATAGGCAATCAGGGCCGTGCGAAATTCGAATGATTTCCACCTGATTACCTCTGTTTTCTTCATCTATTCTAGTCAATCAAACGATCCTCTAACTCCCTCACGACAATCAAATCACTGACGCAAATAACTAAAATTCCACAATAGACTTCAAACAAACTGCAGGCAAATTTCAGGTAACATAGGAATGCCGGATCGAAAAATAGCTCTTTCCATTCTGCACATTTTCTCTGACTGGGAAAGTGAGTGCAAAATAGATAGAGCATCTGGCAACACTAGTGATGATGCAATGATCATAGTAAATAGGGTTGGCTATTCGGGCTTTGCGGGCCCGCAATCGCGCGTCTCTCTTGCCTCTCGATTGCGGGCCCGCAATCCTCCTCCCGTCCAATCCGAGGAGGAAAGATGCTTTCATCTACCCGCGGCGCTCTGCTCGGGTTTGAGAGAGGAGGCGGAGGCGGGCGGAGCGGGAGCGGAGGAGCGCTCTCTGGGGGAGGAGGATTGCGGGCCCACAATCGAGAGGCGAGAGAGACGCGCGATTGCGGGCCCGCAATCCCGCAATCGTTTAGCCAACCCTAATAGTAAATCATCGACTCAATCAATCACTGCCTCTTACTGGAAAGGAACAGAAGAGATACTCATGGAACAAGTTGAGTGAATAGAGAGAGAGGGAGCATGGGAAATGGAGAGAGTGCAGAGACACGAAGGAAAGAAATGGCTTGACGTCAGAATCCGTTCTCAACCCCCGTGCCTTTCTCACTGTTTTTGCATGGTTCCTATTTCCTTCTCCACCTCTCCATCACCTTTCACCCCTCTGACCATACGACGAGAGATCAAAGGTAGATCACGAGAATAACAAAAAAAGCGGCCGTGAACCTGACATGAGAGAAAAATAAGGACGAGCATAACCATGTAACTTTTCGTGCTGCACTGAGATTGGAGGAGGAGAGGGATAGGGATCAGAGATAAGGGAGGAGAGAGTACTGATTGGTGAGAGGTAACAGACGAGTAGAGAAGATGAGAAAGTAAGGGATGATGAGAGGGAGAGTCGAGATGAAAAATCAACAAAGTTTCTCTCACATCCTCTCGCAACAAAGAATGCTCAAAGTATCGTCAGCTTGAGCCCACTTTGGCGCCTCCAAAAGTGGGTCACAAATACTACCCAAATAATATTATGCAACGTGAGAAGCTACAGTAATTTATTATTGATAAATTTCAGAATGAAGCGCATAGATTAAGCGATTGTTCAGTACACTCTGCGATGTCTATGCCCCATGAGACCTCAGAGCGCCAGGGTGTATCATGAGAATCATACCAATGAAATGCTGAAGAATTTCGAAATTCTTCGTGTAATTCAACAAATGAAGTCGAAGAGTGTGTGTGTGGGGGGAAGACACGCAAACAAGTGAGAAGTAGCAGTGGAGTTGGAATAGAGAAAGAGAATGAGAAAGGAGAAAACAGCAGAGGGTCTTGAGAAGATTTGAGGCCAGAGAGAAAGAAGAGGAGTGTCAAGGAGAAAAGAGGATTCAAAGGGTGAAAAAGATAGAGAGAAAAACAGAGCAAAAATAACGCCAGATGTCTCACACGAAGAAGCAGTTCTAGAAGAGAACTGTGAGAGAGTGTGTCGGAAGTGAGAGAGGGCAGAGAAATAGAGAAAGGGAAGAAAGCGTGGAATGAAGAGTGAAACCCGCCCTCGTAATGGGCATGGTGTCTGACTGGCATGCCGACGCAGGCAGGTTCGACTCCCGCCCGCAGGTGATGTTTTGCAAGAGGTAGAGAAAGGCGCGCGCCCCAACCACTAGTCTCCGTCAAGCGTTCCCGGCGGTCGGAAATACAGAAATTTTCCGGTACGCTAAAAAATCTTTGCATTCGCAGCAACAACAAAAAATATATATAAGTCTAAGAAAAGGGGGCGGTGCTTCTTCCTAAAGCAAAGAAGTGTCACTTTATCTCTATCATTTGCACATGAATCGTTTCATTATTCCGAAAGGATTGAGAGAATAAACGCCCACGATCTCTGACAACTTATCTTCAACCACCGATAACACATGGAATCTCCTGGTCGCCCAACCTCAGTGCCGCAACAGACCATCTAGCGGGAATGGGTATGGGATGGGGGGGGGAAGATGAGGAGGGAGAGAGATGGGGTGAAATGGACTGTTTACAAGGCAGGAAAAAGAGCAGAAGAAGAAGAAGTGAGAGAGAGGGTTGGATGGGGTAACGGAGAGGGGAAGGAGAAGGGACAGTGGGTGGGCAATGGACGATGAACTGGTGAGAGGGAGAAGGAACCCCGCTTAGAAGAGATGGAGGGAGGAGGAGGGAGGAGGGAGGGAGGGAAGGAGAGCCAATCTGTAGACACTGGGAGTGTGCCAGGGAGAATGGGGAGAAAATACTGCCAGAGAGAGGGTGAAGGAGCATTGCACTTCCCCTATTTATCACTACACTTTGCAAGTGAGTGACCTAATCACTGATTAGACACTCGTGATTACATACTGATGCCCTTGAGGGCATGTCAACAGAGGGATTACTGTACCGGAAGACACGGAGATCAGTCCAAATTGGAGTCGGTCTGATCTACCCAAGGACACAAACTCTCACGCAAAACCATCCATCCATTTCTCTCATTTAAAGAAGTGACCGACCCTCTCCTTCTCTTTTTGCCTCACAGTCACAATCGGGTACCGCCCTTTCTACCTCAAATGAGGTTCGACCCCAGAGATGACTCAATCGACAACAATTATCGAGTACAGTAATCTAGCGCAAATCGATCAGTATCTCATAGCGAATCTGACGCAGCTTACCGTAATCTCAGTGGAAATTCCCACCAGAACAAAACATTTATCAAAACAATCGATAGTTATCTTACACGTAGATCAAGATAGAACAGGAACTGATAGAGGATCGAAATGGGATAGGCTGATAGAGAGGGTGTCAATCCAACTGATCGAAATGTGATAAGGATGATAGAAGAGGATGAGTGGGGATAGATAACGTAGAGAGAAAAAGAGGAGATCATCAATCACTAAAGGGACGAAAAAGTGAGCAACCTAATGAAGTGTGAATGGATAGTTCGAACGAATGGATAGGGAGTGGGTGGACTGGAGAGAGTGCAGAGAGACAGACACTGATTAGAGATGGAGGGAAGAGACGCAGAGAGACATTCGAGAATATCTCTGGCCTTCAACACAGCGTAGATATCACGGACAGAGTAACACAATCCCTTGTTTCCTTCTCCCTCCACCTTCTCTCATTAATCAATACAAACAAACTATCATGAGAAACGTGTCAAAGTCGAAATAGGAATAACAAAACAATCCAGAAACAAATAACATTACTGTAACAATGGATAGGTACTTTAGTTGGGAAGGGGGATTGATCAGGGGCGGGACTACCGTATCCTCTCAGACGAGAGTCATTCCCGAGCTGTGTCTGATCTGCTGATTGTCACACGCGATCACAATGGCATCGTCCTTGATCGAGAAAGAGTTGATCGCCGCGGGATATTCTTCCGTCAGGAGAGCTGAGAAGGGCAGAGATCAAAGATCAATATACAGTAATCGTATGACAACGTATTCTAATCTTCCTATTTTAGACTCTAATTCCTTGATATTCCTCCGTCAGGGGAGCTGAGAAGTGGGCGAGATCAGATAAACTATCTTTCTTGCTTTCTTTATGAGATCACTTTCTAGCGGCTCTAATTGAGGAGAGTGTGCGAAATTATAAGAGTAATTTCCAATATTTTTTTTACTATACACCACAGTTATCATAAGATAATTTCTAGAATCAGGTTCCATCGCACTATTGACTCTCAGAGTTCATCGTCCTTCATTTATCAATTGCACCCGCAATCCACCGGGGTCTCAAAACTCAACCCATCATGAGCGATAGATAAGTCCGAATTCCGAACGATCAAACTACCACTATCTCACTAACCATTGAATACGCTGGAGCTCTCGAGAGTGGGCGCCAACCAGGGAGAGAGACGGACGAGAGTACTAGTCGACCTGATGAGAGAGATCAAAGATCATCCATGTCTAGCAATATTTAATCATCACCACAGATGATTGAAGAAAATAATCCCTTCATCACCCGCAAAAATTACAAACCAGCGTACATTTATTAAAAACTTTATATAGTGACTAACTCGCATAATTCACGCCTCATAAGTATAAGTACCCCACAGACTACAAAGTTCAAAGATTAAGCATCTCTCACAATCCAGCCTGTGAATGGGCGGCGGCATCCCAATGGACGAGAGATCCATCGACGGAGGAAGCGAAGAGATTGTCAGAGAGAACGGGATGGAACGCCAGCTGGAACACATTTTTCATTATCGATTAGCAGCCGATGAATTGTATTTCGGTTGACTTCCTCGAAGAAACAATGAGCGATTTCTCAATGATTCACTGCAAAGCATATACCCTCTGCAAGCTCAGTGCTGCAGGTCATTCCAGCTATCGATAAATTGAGTCTACCTCAGGCAACTCTGTTTGAATCTAATCAGAAAATAATTAGAATCTAATTCGAACAAAATCAACAATAACCATGGCTAAATCAAGTAATGGTTCCGATTAGATTCTAAATGCTCAGGATATTCAATTTATCGGGTTGAGGAATAAGTAACGCTCGTTTTTCCAATTTCAGATTATGACCTCTCCCGTCTTTCTAAATTGTGCAATTATATTCCGGTTTTTGATGATCGATAAGGGCTTGGATACTCTCTTTAGCGCACACTATATCATATATCTCCGATCATTTAGGCGATCACAATGGCTGGCTCAATTCAAAGTTGTCGCACCTCACCCTGAGATTTTGACAGGTCAGCACTGAGGGAAGAAGAATTATTGAGCCACAATTAAGCTGCAGTAGTAAAGTATCATGGTTATACATTACACTGATGATATTCAGAGGAATATCCAAGTAAAGGCCTGTGTGAGATATGCGCCTAACGAGAGTGTAGGATTTTCAGTTACTGACCGAAAGAAGTTTTGCTAGCCGCGTTTTCTGAGCAATAGATCTAAAGACCTCAATTATGCTTGAATGTGGAGTACCTTTCCTGTTAAAAATATGGACGAATTTTGCTAAGTGTGGAGCATTCTCTTTATGAGTTAAATTGCTCGTAAGTCCGATATCGAAAACAAGCCTCGAAATCGACATTTATTGCTATTTCCTGTAAACCGTACTAATTGAATGTAAGGCCTTAGATGGTTAAATGGACGAGCAACTTTTGCACTATCATCCACCAAGTGGCCACAATTATAGAATGGCTACTATGTCTTGGGTATGGTTTAATCCAAAGTCCTCAAAACACGCATTTCTTTTGATTCCGTCACAAAATAATATTTTTGGAAAACTGTTATTTTTCAAATAGGAGCATAAGTAGCACCAAATGTTTATAGTGATAATATAGCTCCATAGGAAGTGACTGGAGCGCACTAGTGTATAGGCCAGCACCTTCGATCCTCAAGGTAGACAAATAAGTTAAGTAAACTGCAATTTTTCACGAACGTTCCCCTTGAAACGTCTATAAAAATACAACAATCAATCGAGCACCATTCTCACTTCACCATGGAAGAGGTGTAGTATCGGGCTGCTCACCTGAGAATGTGTGAATTTACCGAGCAGTTTCCACGTTAAATTACACAATTTCGAAAAAAATCTAAAATTTTCGAAAATTATCAGGTACATTGAAATCTAAATTTCTCTCCTACACAGGAAGCGTGATATTTCTAATAATAACGGCTATGATACTTGAGCATACCCTGAAAAAATTCTATAAAGTCAGCTCGTTTAGATTTGATTGGCGGGAGATATATGAGCCCAAACACGATGCTCAAAAACGAGCGTTACTTATTCCTCAACCCAATAGATTCTAAATTCTCTCTGATTAGATTCCAATTGAATTCATATTAGATTCTAAATTCTTCTGATTAGATTCTAAATTTGCTCTGATTAGATTCTGAATTATTTCCTAGTGATCACAAATTTTAAGGGTTCATTCAGTCAATCCCAACTGGGTGACATCCATGCCTCTCAAAAGAGAGAGAAAGTAGGACGATTCAAAAATATCAGAACGGTAGTAGCGTACAGTTCTGACAAGCATATCGCAGAACAAGATCCGGGATAATGGGAAATCAAAAGACGAATATGTATAGACTGGGTGCACTCTAGCCGCGACGGGATAGAGACGAAATTTGTAATCTAATTAGATTCGAAATAGATTCTAAAATTTTCTAATTAGATTTTAATTAAATCTTTTGAAATTTGAATCTAATTTGAATCTTTTTTTTACATGAATCTAATTTGATTAGTGTTAGATTCTAAAAACTGTTGGATTTGATTATAAAATCGCGACTGTTCTGATTAGATTCAAACAGAGTTGCCTGAGTACCGTATTATTTGATTATTTTTTCCGCTAGGAATCGGATAGTGAGCGATTGTTCAATGATTCCTTGTGAAATCTACTCCCACTGCAACAAAATTTTTCCCAGTTTCAAGTTTCAAACATTTCCTGCATCTTCGTACCTATTTCCCCAAAGAGCATGCTACCTCATTCCCCTCCCCTCCCCTCTCACATTAGTGATGGGTCCACTGGCCAATTCGAATGTGTTCTTCGTCTCTGGTGGTTGATCTCTATTCGCTCCTCTCGCATCGATGAAGGAGATGCTTCCACTCTCGTAGCCTGCTCCCAGCTGAATCAGAGGAATCGGAGGAATGAGAGGGATATTATGATCTTTGATCTTTCTACACAGCTATTAAACACGATATTCTTGGTATCAGCTCAATCTGAATAAAAAATCTTCAATTTAAATTTTCAAATTTTTACTGATAATCACAGCAGCTAATGTTTCACTTTCTTGCAGAAACCAGAACCACCATATCAGCAAACATTTATAAACTGCGTAAGTAGACCGCGTCTGAATTCTCACATGGTTTCATGATTATTTTTTACTACTGATTCACGCTATTATCACCGCTGTGCATGTTTCCATAATTCTCAATGATGGCGAAACCAGATTCTCACAGTTGAAAACCATATTGCAATACCAAATAAACGTATGACCTCTTCCCTAGTCACCCATCTCACAATATTCGTATATATTCGTTCTTATATAAATTCGTATATAAACTCACAATATTCGTTTGGGCGGGATGAGCAGCGAGGGCAGTGCACGAGTCACCAAAGACCTGAGGTATGTAATAATATTCAGTGGTGATGGGACGTTTAGGAACTCGCGTTTAGGTACTCTCAATCGGTGACGTTTAGGAACCTTTTCAAGACGGTTTAAGACGACGGAAAGACGGTTTAGAACACTCATTTGAATACAGGAGGCGTTTTAAAACTCTTCGATGATGAACTGGTATCCATCGGTATTCAAATGAGGGTTCTAAACCGTCTTCCCGACCTTTTGAAAGGGTTCCTAAACGTGACCGATTGAGAGTTCCTAAACGTCCCATCACCTATTCAGTGAATATTAAAATAGGTCAAAAATAATCACGTCAACAGACTACAAGTATCAGCGTTATATTAAATTAATCCGCAAGTGAACCTTGGGCGAGACAGTGAACTGGGGTGTGATGGACGAATCGGGCGTGCGCAGATCCCACAACTGAAATAAGGGAGATTTAAATATAACTTGGTGATTCCATGTCGCAGAGACACCAGAAATATTCAATGAGTGAGTTGGTTACAATCCCTTCCCTCCACTGATCAGAAAAATCAGATCTCATATACTTGACTGAGAATGTATAGGCTAAATCTAATTTCATGTGCAACCCGAAGATCTGTTCTTCAATTGTTTCATTGTTCCTTTCTCCAATCTCTCTCTCTTCCACTCACATTGATCATTCCAGCCATATTTCCAGTGGCCACGACTGCTCCTCCTCCTAATGTCGCCATGCACTCGATACCCGCTCCTGACTGCAAAGAAGATACCTTTATTTTGACATCGAATTATCACCCCTCCACCCATAATTACTCTTTATTACACTGATAAAACAACAAATAGGGATGACATTTGGCTCTCTCCACCCTCTATTATCTGTCGACCGACGAGAAAGTGTACAGAATAGAGAAAGTCATAGATAAATGGCGAAATTCCATCCGAACCCCCTACCGTACTCTTCCTAATCGATACTCCTACCGTACCTGGGCGACAACACGGCTCTCATTCTGCACCGCGTCGATCATCACCACCTTAAATTGATAAAATTAGGCATTTTAAAATAAAAAAATAAATTTAATTCCCGTGCATCAATAACGACATTATTTAGAGGTGTTCTAGTGTGCTCTGTCCATTTGTCAAAGGGAAATAAATATTAATAAACCATTTGGCGTTACTACCTTTCCATCAGATCCTCCGACGATGATCGAGTTGTCCACTGAGCAGACGCAAGTTGCCTGCCAGAGACCACTTTCAGATGACATTCGTCTATTGGGATTATTTTTTCAGCTAATATCTTCGAGCAACCCTCCTAAACGTAAAATCAACCTTTGAAAAATATAATATCGTTATCTAAATTGTTTGACTGCAAAATAATGGCATTTGTCCTCTATTCCTCTTCGATCACCTCCGCTCCGCCCGTATGGGTCTGAATTCGATGGAATGGTTGAATTCCCTTCTTCTCATCCACCATCACAACGTGCACACTTCCATCCACAAGAGGAACCACGAAGTACGGCTGAGATACGCCCAAAGAACTCAAGAGGGCAGATATCATACACTGGTGATTTTATGCTTCAAGAATGGTATTGAACAGAGTATTGCTCGTGTTGCTCTAATATGTTATGTTGACATAAATAAGCACAATTCACAAAACTTCAAGTTATGTCCAGTGAGTTTTGTTTTCAATGATCCAGCATATTTTACGTTTCAAATACGCTACTCCTACATGTACTAACCTATCGCAAACAAATTGTCTCTCTCCGAGTCAAAGTGTACTCTATCACAAACCTCGAGCGTTTAAATGTACAATAATATCCAAACTCACGTCAGATCATTCGGGTCGGCGGGAAGTTTGGCGTGTGCGAGTTGCCTGCAAATATCATAATTGCAATCATTCCCCGAACCGTAATCCCGGAAAATCAAGCCATTTTCACCTCCTTAACCTACCAGACATAAATAAACGTGTTCACTCGATCTTTCCTTCTATCTAATTTATTCATCCGTTATATCACAGTAATATTTACCAGGATCACCAAGGGAATTTGATTTTGGATCTCTCTATTAAGCACCCTGGAGATAAAAGTGTGCAGAACGTAAATATTATAATAAATACAATAATTATTCTGATTCACCTGAAGGCCTCGTCATCTTCGGGAGTCGCGGGACCGTGCAGAAGGAGAGATGGCTGAGGGCCGAGGCAAGCAGTGAGGAAGGATGAAGTGGAAGAGAGGAATGAGACCTGAGGAGAAAAACTATCAAACTATCAACTTATGAAGTTTCCCGTTTTTGCGCCACTTATCGATGTGCACTTCTAACTTCCACTAGGTCGGTTGCACTACGGTTACAAACCAATAAAACTTAGTCAGCTCATTCCGGTGATTGAATAAATAATTAATCAATGGACAACAAAGTACAAAACATTCACAATAAAATTAAGATTAAACTACAAACTACAGTACTCTGGTGGGTCGATTGGCGATGAGCAGAGACGATTGCGTCGCGTTGTGCAGCAGTCGATGCGAGTCGGCTACAAGAAGATAATGCAGGGATAAATAATGCAGTTTCATCAATCGATGGAAGATCACGGTAGCCCTTCTCAATCAATCGATACTACCGTACCACTTCCGACGTGATCGCCCTCGGAGTAGGAGCTGAGCTGAGGCGAGTGCTTCATTACTGCTGATGACATGCTGTAGATGAGAATACTGTAGCTTATGTAGGTTCGACTACAATAATTTCTCATTGTAATGTATTTTGTAGAGATCTCTGCGACTCTTCCCAATGATAATATTCCTCCGAAAGTACGAAGATACAATAGGCATGAAGTTTATTGATTTATTGATCGCGAAATAAGAAAAAAAAAACAAGTTGATTGATTCATACAACACATTTTGGTCTTGCCAGTACTCGAATTTGGTTAATAAACTGAGCCTGAGGGGAAAGGTTTGTTCCTAGGGATTGTTTAGGAACGGTAAGATGGATTGGGTATACGGTAGATCGATAATTGATGCATAAATCAACGAGAAATCGACACATAGGAGGAAGTCGGACACATCGTAGAGAGAAACGGTAGTTGTTGAGAATGGTACCGGGGAGGGTAGCGGCGGACTATTGAGAGGTGGTTCTTACTCTTTCTTCTCTGAGGGTACGGTAGGGTGGTATATTAGGGATACGGTAGTGTCATAACAGACATGTACATACAACACAATATTGCCTAGTAGTATGAAACTGAGAAATCTGTAGCTAGCGATGCTTGAGGGTGCACAAATTATCACTAGAGGGCTTAGAGCTGGAACAACCGAGTCATACACTCTAGAACGGGTGATGCTAGAATGTTGCAAAGCTGTCAATAAGAAAAAGAATAAGAATAAGAAAAAAAGGAGACAATTGGGTGCATACACTCTAGAACGGGTGCTGTTGCTGATTCTGCTGCTGTTGCTGCAGCTGAGCCAGAGTGACTGGTGGCTGCACGGCGGCAGCAGCAGCTGCAGCAGCCTGCATGGCAGCCAGATGCTGGGGGTTGATGAGGAAGGGAGTCTGCTGCAGCATGTTCGTGGTCATGGTGAGCTGCTCGAGCAGTTTGTTGTAGGGAATGACGACGCCCATGGGGTGATTCCCCTGCTGCAGCTGCTGATGGGCTGCAGCATTCGCAGCCAGGGCAGCCATCATGGCAGAGTTGGAGGGAGGAGTCGCCGGATTCGTCCCAGTGTCCACTCCGCCCGACTGACGGGCACGCTTGTCCACTGAGGGACCCGCTGTCTCCTGCAATGAAGAATTCGGAAATGTGCCTGGCGTCCCGGAATTCTTGGGTTTCAGAACATCGACTCCTCATAGATACCGTATCCCCTATATACCGTACCTGTGGTGTCTTCCTCTTCTGGTTGTGGGGAGGGGCCACTACGACAGTGCTTGGTTCCATCATCTGGGCCAATCCGGCGTAGTTGATCAGTTGATCGGCCGCCATATTGGGGAAGATGAGACGACGGGCGCGGTCGTTCTCCAGATGGTTCTCCATCTGACAATTATCATTTATTTATTTATCGTGCACCCCAAATAACTTTGTACGAATCTCACACAGTCGTCTCATATCATAACTACGAAACTCCGCCAGACTACCCTATCCACTGAATCCCAAAAGTACAGACATTTCGACTGACCACTGTACGCTGCTCTGCCTTCAGAATGATGCTATCCACGATTCCCTTGGTGTCGAATTCCCCTGATGGGAGGGAGGCCGCAGTGAAGGGCTGAGAGGCCAGAGAGGCCAGCGCCAGCGATGGATTCGATGCAGCAAGTGCAGCAGTCGTCGCCAGACTCACGGCTGCAGGAGGGGACGGGGCGCAGAAGGACGCCATCGACAGGGGCAGCTGCAGCTGCAGCTGGGGATGGGCTGCTGCAGATACTGCAGGAGCTGCAGGCATGGGATGGGCCGGCTTGCCTTGGAAGAGACCAGCAGCGACGAAGCGTTCCTCAGGCTGCAATGGGGATTTTTTTGATATGCATAGAAGATCAATTGGATACTATTTAGGAGAAGACAATGCGCAATTGATGCATCGGTGAAACTTGGATGGTCAGAGTTTGATATCTCATCAGTATTGGCCGAAGCGATTTTATAAATCCCTTAGCTACCGTACTCCCTCCCTCCTACCGTACCTCCTTCTTCTGGGATCTCATCATGGCCAGCTGTAGCTCCATTTGCTGCTTGCTGTCTCTCTCCAGCACGGGAGCAGTCATGAACGACCTGCAATCCATTATTTATCACCGTAATCGTGATCAATCACAAACTGGCTCAATTCCGACTACCGTAACCCTATGAATCTCTCATCAACTGACTCATGCTTCTGTCCCTGCATCTTGTTGATGGGTGTTCCCTTCTCGAGTATTCCCGCTCCCACCTGTCTCTTGTACTCCGCCCACTTCACATCTGCAACCACAAGACCATTCATAATTGCCATCAAATATTTATTTTCTCACATACCCTTTCTTTGAAAGGAACAATGCATATTACCTATTATCGCCACTCCAAATCAGCCACACATTTTTTTCAAATTTAAACATTTAAATGTAACGAAATGACATACCAGAAGCCTGGATCTGACTCTGGGGCACGAGATTCTCCGCAATAGCACGCTTGCGCAGTTTGGAGCGAGCCTGCAAGGGATCCGTTGATCTACCAACGCTACCGTAACCCCCACCATCCACTGTAGCTACGGTAACCCCTTCCTCTATCTCGATGCTACCGTACCTCATCCGAGTATGCCGTCTGGATGTTGCACATCTCATTGAAGAGATTGTCACAGGGAATGACGTCGAACAGCGACAGGATCTGCATGTTCTCGCGAGTCCGTTCAGCGTGGATCTGGAGAGGGTAGGAAGATTATTGATTGATGGTTACGGTAGTCAGGGATTGACAGTTTTTTGGCGAAGAAAAACACAACAAACCTTGATTCCCGAAATGATATTGATGAGGGCCGAGAGACGGATCTCGGGCGTGTCGGGGATGTTCGGCTGCTTGAAGAGAATCTGAAGCAAGAGATCAAAGATCAGACTACGAACTACAGACTAAAAAGAGATCAAAGATCAACTGCTCACATCATTGTAGAAATTGAGCAGACAGGCGATGAGCTCTCCTCTGGCCTTGTGCAGGTACTTGCGAGTGTCCTCAGAGATGCCAGGGGCCACTCAAATAAAGGAAGTCACCCTAAGTTTTATAACAAACACCACTGTTACTTGTTGCAAAATATTATAAGCATTATAAACACTTTTCTACGACCATTCATTGTTATGAACCAATTCTTCCTCCTATCACAAAATCACGAAACTCGATACCACCTGGCCAGGCAAATGCTATATTATTCTCACTCGGTAAGGCAAGATAATAATTTTTTTAAAACTATTTTTCCTCATTTCATACACTCATGAAACGTAACACTTTCTGGCTTCAAAACCGGCATCAACTGGCCGTGGTTGACTCACTGGGATCGAGATAGATGATTCCAGAGAGGGCGATCATCTCAACGTAGGTCACTCCGAGGTCGCTCATGGGTCTGGCCACTACATCCATTGCGTGATGGAAGGAGGGAATGAAGATGCTGCAGAGGCACGAGCATCTATTCTATTCCATTCCATCTACATCGTCCAAACAATACTCAACCACCCCATAACGGATTTTGACGAAACTTTATTAAAATTGTTCAATTTCAATGATTTTGAAACCATTTATCACACAATAAAACAACCGGTTTAGCTTCAACCCACCCGGTTTTCAATTACAATCGTTCTACCGTACACCGTACCCTCTTCTTCCCTTCATCACTTACCGTACTGCCGTGGCCATGTCCAGATTGAGACCTGACATGATTGACGTGGCGAAGTACTCGTTGATGTGCTCGAAGTGGAAGTACATACTGCAAGAGATCAAAGATCAGAGATCGAACTACAAACATCAACTGACCGATTGGGCATGACCCAGCAGTCCTTGGCGAGTCCTCCGAATTGCCATGTGAGGTATGGCTCTTCCACCGCTTGGAACGACAAGAAGAAGTTGCGGAAGAGGGCAGACTGAACACAATTAATTAATCAAATACAAAATTAAGAAATTTACAGCTGCAGAGAATCAACTCCGGATCGAATGGAATCTCTCTCCATTCTGCACACTCTAGCCAGATAGATGAACGAGAGTGTGCAAAATGAAGATAGCCCCATTCGAGTTCTCCGTCCTACCGTACTCTCTCCCCTCCCTCACCTTCTCGTGAGGCTTCAGATGCATTGTGTGGACGTTGGCGTTGACGTATTCAGACACGAGTCTCGGCTCGATTCTCCACAGTTGGAACATGCACTCAGAGAAGTTGCGCATCTCAGTGGGTGGAGGAAACTGAAAAAAAAATCAATAATTACCAACTGAAATCTACCGTACTCACTAGCCTTCTCTAAACGAATAAAAACCTCTGAATTTTGTACACTCTTCGACTGTTAGACTGGCGAGAGAGTGTGCCGAATGGAGAGAGCAGTGATCGAATCGCCAACTGGACTACCGTATGCTCACCAGATTCTTGGTGTCATCGAATGCCTCAGTGAGACTGCCGTGAGTGTAGAAGAGTTTGCGTCGCATCGACAGTTTCGTGTGACGGTTGATCCACTCATCCAGCATCGATCTACAATGAAATAGAATGGAAAATATTCAATAATGATGGATCGATATTTAAAGTATACGGTAGGATAAAGGTGAATGCTGGGACACGGTAGTGATATCAATATCGATTCATCTTCAGGCATCAGATGCCGCACTCCTACATTCCATACTCCTACGATACCTGGGTGCTAGGGCTGGTTGAGAAGTAGATGGTACCATCTGGAGGTCGTAGCTGTGCTTGGGCGAATCCATCATCGAGTCGTCGTCTGAAAAAAATAATTAAAATTTTTTTAAAAAAGAGTACAATCATTCTCTCGTGTGCTTCTTTCACTCAACTAGTCACACTCCCGTTCCACCCTAATTAGATAAACGAGTAGATTTTGATCAACGTCGATTGGAAGAGAGACTCCGGACTCCCAGAAGACTCTTACTATTCACGTTTCACTCATGAATCACATTCACACTTTTCTCTCTCATCCACTAAACGGAGAAACAGACTTGAGAAAACTATTAATCTTTAAAAAAACTGACCCATCCCGGGCGAGCTCTCCTTCTTGATCTGCGACACCTTCCCGATCGCGTCGCGTCGATGCTGCACGGCTGGAATCGATAGTTTACACATACCGTACTCCTCCTAACTACCATATCCACTCCAAACGCTACCGTACCTCCTCTGTCCATTCCCACGTTGATGCACTTCTTGAATCGACAGGCACGACATCTCGCAGCGCCTGCAGTATCTGAACGCATTATTTAAAATATTGATATTAATATTTTAATTCTTTTTCTCGTTCCCCCTGCTCTATTTCTAGCTGCGCACTATTCGCTTGCTCTGTAAATGATCATTGAGGCCCTACTCCCTCTTCTCTTCTCTCGTCATCTCTGGGAAAGATTCTACTTGCACTTTTAGAGATCGAAAAGCGATTCTTGCAAGGGGATTCGTTAGCTTTTCCACTGCTGGCATGGGGGGGCACTCTATTAGCCACCATACACCAATTGTCTCCTTCTCGCAGCGAACACTTGTGTGCAGGGGGAACCTCTCTCTCTCTCAATTGAACTCCTGGCCAGGCAAGCTCTCGGTCTCCCTCTGGTCCCTCTTTCCTCTTCCCTTTCGTGCCCCTATTGTTTGCATTGGTGACTCTGTCTCTTCTTCTTCTTCTCTCAGCAATCTTCAATGTCTATCTCACTACAGATCTCGCACAATCCACGTCCGGCTTACTAGGCTAGAGATACCAAGAGGGGAGGGAGAGGGGAAAGGAAGGAGATAGAACGAGGTCGGTCTCTCTATAGTCGCACGCGTCTGGTTTGTGCTCGTGTAAGTAGTTAAGAGGGGAAACAGATAGAAGAGAAGGAGAAGCGTCTCTTTAGCCAATGTTGCTCAATCGAGGCGCCCGCTTGCAGAAACTAGATACGTAGATGATGCATCAGAGACAGAGAGGGAGAGGGAGATTCACCACTCAACGAGACACACTACAAACTATGGACTACAATCGTCGCACACTTCACAGCCTAACGAGTCACATTTCCGGCGACCAGGAACTAATCTTATCTCCGCTACTAATTCACAGGCACCTTGAGCGTAACTGAATGACGCATTCATAGACTTAGCGAGTTTCGAAGATAATAACATAAATTTATTAATAATTGATTAATTTAAACAAAACCGCACCTTTGTGCGTGACGCAATCTCCTCCCTTCGTGCACTCGTAGTTCTTCGATAACACAACGGTTCTGAAAAATATTGAAATTTAAATAAATTGAGACCAGCCAAAACTCGATTTCACTAGTTCAATAATTTTCAATGCGGTCCCATCTATCAATAGGATCCGTGATAGAACTCGATAAATCAATAACTGAATGATCCCTGAATACCGTACCTTCTGAAGAAGGCGGAGCATGCTGCACATGCCTCCACTCCGAAGTGGATGCCCGTAGAGTCGGCAGAGCAGATGGCACACAGGGGCACTGGCTGCAATGGATCATTCCATCATCACTATCACATACTGCATCTCGGACCTCTTATCCATATCATGTCTCAATCTTTGCATATTAATTTTCCCAGACTTTTCGAGTTTCAACCACCCGGAGAATTCCCGATTCACGCGTTTCATATGCCCCAAAATTTCAAGCTGCGACAGTGAGAGTTTCATCAAGCTGGAATCAAAAAAATTGAACCAGATCAGCGCTTCGCTCTTCTCCCTCTTGTCCCCCATCGTGACACTGATGTGTGGTAGTCTCCCTAGAGTGGCCGGGGGGGAGAGGGGGGTGGAGGGGTCTCTTCTCGGCTCTTCCCCTCCCTCATTCTCTCACCAGACAGTGGTTGGATTGGTCACTCAGCTGGTACCATCTATCCATTGTTCATTGATCGACTAGTGAGATCAGAGATGGAAGAGAGGGAGGGAAAGAGAATCAAGGGGAGGAGAGGGAGGGGGAGCCCCGTTGCACTTTGCTGGTTACACATTAAAGAGGAGAAGGAAGATGAGAGAGGGAGACAGACAAACCGACAGACGAACAAACAAACAGATACAGTCAGACAGTCACAAACAGGAACAATTCCCCGTGACTATCGCCGAGATCAAAGATCACTATTTCTGGCCTTCATCGGCTTTTTTCAGCCAAATCTTTCCTAGAATAGATATCTACCATCTATTTCTTCGATGAAAATCTCTTGCTCCTTTTGTTTCTGCTCCCTAAACTAGATATAGGGCGAGTGAGGGAGTGATGATGTACCATTTTGCGGCTAGAGCTATGTCAATAACAGAATCAAGGAAACAGCGAGGGAGCAGACACCTAAATGGCAGCTGCAGCCTCTCATCACTCTTTGATCCTGTCCAGCACTCTTTTCTACACATCTCCATCGGAATGAACAAGCCCTTCTCGCTTCTCCGATACTAAATAGAAAGCCCTCTTCCAGCCATCTCGATCAGAATCAAAAGATACTTCTCTCGAATCATTCATACGACTAGACATCTCTTCATCATCTATTTGCTGTAATCCACACCCCGTCTCACATCAGCCGAGTTTCCGTCTGGGATCCTTTTTCTTCTTTCCTCCACCAAACATCGGGTCAAATCTCATTTCATTCCACAATCTATCTCGACTGAAACCCTCTGACTAGAGATCTCCTTGAGAAAAGATTCATAAACATAAAAAAAAGTGCGCTTTCGTCTAACTTTTTGTCACCCAGACTGACTGGTGTTTCAAGTGTGTATAGTGGCCCCGTTTCGAGCACCGAAACAGCTCAGTTTGTGCTCGACAAATGCAGACATCTCGATCATCTCTCCATACATCCAGACCAATTCCCTACTCGAATCTACTGTGCTTATCTATCCCTTTCCCTCCGATACGACCCCTTAGATCTTCACCTTTAATCTCAGAAACTCTCCCCTCTCTCGGTCTTGGAGAGTCTCATTGGGGGCGCTCCCATCTATCGTGTTTTGATCTCTCCCGTAGCGAGCAAAGCACAACTCTCACATCATTCATTGGGAGAAATCCCTCATTGCTCCCAGTCAATAACAAGTTCTCGAATCTCCTTCAGAAGCCCAGATTGAGAACTTCATTGCTATGCTAATAATTCCCATGTTTCTCTGATTCTCGGTGCGTCTAGTCTCTCCTTAGTATTTTCTTCGTCTAGGATGTTCTCCCTCGTGACTGAGATCTATTCTCTCAATTGAGTGCAGCAGCTCAAAACAGGATTTTCCGCAACGAAACATCAAGGCGTGACCTACCCATAATTGCTCGGGGAGAAATGCGGTTGTTAGGCGACGTCAGCAGAGAGAGAGGAGACCACCCGTCAAAGTACATCGTGCAAGCTTATGCTATGCGAGAAGAGAGAGTGTGAGCAAAACACGGGTTGGACGGAACATCTCGCTCAATTCCCCTCCCCTAACCAAGCACCCGGATAATCAGTGGTGCACTATTTCTATGCAAGAGCTGGGAACTTTTGATCGCAATTAATGGAAAGAATAAGAAGGAGCATCAGCGTATCACCATTCTATCACATCACTTCCCATTGCCGTCATATCAATTTCTCTGCGCCAATCTTTCAAAATACCAATATCCCCTAGTCCCTTCCCCCTCCTCTCACCGGTCTTCCATTCATATCCAATCCCGTCTCCGATCCCTCACGAGACATCGGCTCCTCTTTCGGCTGCATATCTCCGTCTGAAGAGAGATCACAGATCAAAGATCATCTTCCCATCCACTTGTTATTTCCAGTGATCAAAGATCAGCCATTGAAAAGACAGCGCTTGTGAACCATTGGGATGGTTCTTTTCACTATAAATGATCTATGCTTATGGAAGATGCGTCTTCCCTCATGATTTCCCTTCTGTAACGGCCCGTAAAAGGAATGGAAAGATCAGCCACACTCACTGGAAGCGAGGGCGTCCTTGAGGGTGTGACCGGGGGCCATCTTCTTGCTGGCTGATCGGGGGGACTTGACTGCCGTGGAGGCAGAAGAGGAGGCACCCGACGAGACTCCAGATGACGTCGTCGTTGAGAAGGACGACGTCTGAGGAGGAGAGTCCGGTGTGGCGGGTAGCTGAAAGGGGAGACCTTGCATCATCACTACGCAATCACGTGCAGCTACAGTATCCCTTCGGTTTTTGTTGTTCTCTTCATTCTGCACACCCGATCGCTTCTCAGACAAACGAGAGAGTGTGCTGAACGGAAAGAACCACAAACGGAAACGACATGAATACAATGACATTATCATGCAACATTGATAAAGCACTTACAAGGTCGTTGAGGAGGATTCCGCTTGCGGTGAGGAGGAGGTCTGTGGCTGCAATGGAAGGAGGGTTACTGTAGGATAGAGAGGTAGATCAAGAGAAGGGGAGAAGACCTCTCCTTTCTGCCCGAGGGAACAGAGTACAAAATATCAGCTTGAGGTGCTGCCTGCTAGTAGAGTGCGCGAGATCTTTGATTCCCCTCTACCTCAATCTCTCCCTCCCTATCCTCCCTCTCTCTCCCCTCCTCATTCCATCCAATCAGCGAATGAATTCGGGGCAGGCTGGGTGTTGCATAGTGTTCCAATGAACCAAGGAGTGCTCCCAATCATCTAAGCCTCCGTCCACGCCTCGACTACCGTAGCCTTTCCTGTTTACGCCAACCTTAACAGGGCTACCGTAACCCTGTAACCTATGGTAAAGGCAATACCGGCTACCGTACCGTCTATGACGCCCAGCTGCATCGTCTGCGCAGCGCCGACTCCTGCTCCAGGAGGCGCTGCTGGTGATGATCTGGTTCCTCCTCCAGCTGGCGATGAGACGCAGTGGAGGGAGGAGGGAGGGCGAAGATGGGGAGGGGGATGAGGAGAGACTGGAAGGAGGGAGTTCCTTTCACCCGCAGACTTGCCGTTTTAGATACATCTCAAATCTCTTCCATCAGCAATAGGAGCCCCACTGTTGTACCTCAAACCGTTTTTAATCCACTCCAACATACCGTAGTTGCCTGGTCGGTCCCCTAGCACGACAATCTCGTCGCTATCCGACTGCTGTTGCTGCACGGGCTGCGAGGTGGCTGCTGCAGGAGCTGCAGGATCACCAGTCGCTGAAAGAGAGAGAATTACCGTAATCGATGCAAATTCCTTCGAGTTGTGCGAATCGGCTTACAGGCAGGTGAGCAAGGAAACGATAGAGACGAGCCTAGAGGGGATGAATGGAGACTGAGTGAATCAACAATCACATCAGCACCATCAACATCAATCTAGTCTGGACGGTGATGGGGGGAGGGGGGGGGAGGAGGATTCAGAGATAGATTGGAGGAGGAGGAGGAGGAGGAGAAGGAGGGCACAATGGGCAGGCGAGACGAGAGACGCACCAATGACGATGCACAAACTATAGCTATAGGGGGGGGGGGGGGGAGATGGAAAGGTCGAGAAACTCGAGGATGGATGATATGGCAGTGACAAAGATGAGAAGCAGTAGTGATCAGAGTGATTTGAGGGGGGGGGGGGGGGATGAGAGACCGAGTGTCTACCATCGCGTGATTCAACCATGATTCCTCCCCGCTTCGGGTCTCCATCTCTAATCAATGCTCCTCCTTTATCAAGAGTTTAAACCATCAAAGAACACTCAAGAACAAGGAGATTAGTCACTAAATGGAAAGTGCATCGAACTTGCAGAAGGGACGGGGAGGAAGTCACTAACAAGGGAATGGTCTGAACTTAGTTTAAAATTATGCGGAATGACCTATATACGGTCGAAGGGCATCCCCTAGCGGCCAGGAATCTGTGGTCACCCAGGAGCCAAAAATGGGTCATTGAAATTTGCACGCGGACTCGACACAGCCGCACCCCTACCCTTTCTTTAATTCTAAGAGAAGCGTTGGCATGGCCTTCGTGGTGAAGTGGTTGTGCTCTAGAAAATTCATTTTGCCGACTTCGCAGGTTCAACTCTCACTGAATGCGATTCATTTGCAAATTTTTGCATACTTTTCCAAGGTGAAAAATAAAACTATCAATCATTGTCTGGACCATTTCATGTGAACAATTTGCAGAGAAATAATTAAAGGAAAATTTAGTGAAGCAAAATTCTTTGCAATATTAGTACCGATGATTCTATTGATTCGGGATATTTAACTGACCCATCACATAACAATCTCATTTTTGATTTATCTTCGGCTTCTCTGATGATTGTGATAGTGCGTATTTGGAATCTGTATGCGTAGTCCGTCCCAATTATTGCAAGAAATTTTGCTTCACTTGATTAAAAATAATAATTTTATGTTTTATTCAAATGAAATGGTTCAGACAATGGTTGGTATTTATATATTTCACCTAGGAAAAAATGTGCAAAAGTTTGCAAATGAATCGCATTCAGCGGGAGTTGAACCTGCGAAGTCGGAAAAATGAAATTTCTAGAGCACAAACACTTCACCACGCAGGCCATGCCAAAGATTCTCTTCGAATTGAAGAAAGGGTAGGGGTGCGGCTTTGTCGAGTCCTCGTGCAAATTTCAATGTCCCATTTCTGGCTCCTGGGTGACCACACGCGCTTTTTGAAAACAGATTCCTGACCGCCAGGGGATGCCCTTCGACCGTATATTGATCATTCCTCATACTTTTAAATTAAGTTCAGACCATTCCCTTGTAAGTGGCAAAAAGAGTATTCGCATCTCAAATCGAGTGATAGCATCTTTGGCGAGGTAGAAACGGAGGAAAATACGAGGAGGAGAGAGGAAAGAAGGGAAGGAAAGAGCAGTGAGTGACCAAACTATCCCCATACCCATTCCACTCCTTCTAATAAACCCAAGATACTCCTAGTTACCCTTGTAGACTCGCCATAACCAGGGGGTAAATACCCCCGGGCCCCAGACGATCGATACATCAGCATCAATAGATCAGTCAAACTTCCGCCGATTAACCAAAAAAGAGGCTACCCCTGTAGTAACGCATAAAGACATCATTAATACCACCTAGCTGATGTCAGTTCCACAGGGGGATATCAAGACCGTCCATAGATGGAGTGAGCAGCCAAACTGCGAACAAGCAGCGATAGGGAGTGATAGAGGATGAGCATCGAAACACTTTCGCACCATCTCTCCCTCTCCCTCCCTCCATTCCCGCCCCAAACACAGTCATCACTCAAGATCAGGGCCAGAGTTTGATCTCCGTTTATGGCGCATATCGTGTCACTACGTTCACCCATATTGTGTCCATTTGAGTCTCTCCAATGGAGAGAAACACATTTGATCAAGAGAGAATAAATGTGATGATGAATTTGGTTCCTCATTGGAACCACGTTTCATACACACGAGAAGAAGGAGGAGATAAACAGTGAGAGAGAGGGAGATAGATGGGGGAGAGAGAGATTTGATCGGCACGTGAGCTATTCGAGAGAATGATTCAGACTCTCTCTCTCCCCTCCTCCTCCTCCTTTTCTTCCAGTCGCATCCATCGATATAGACCATCAAACTTCGTCTCAATTCAAGAGAAGATGGAGAGAAGGAGGAGGAGAGAGACAGGAGATCAAACAGCGATGGAAACTGCACACAAATCGATGCTGATTCACGGAAATGACGTCGGTCTTAGGCTAGACATGACTGGCCATGGGTGGAAACCCTTTTGTGACCACATTATAGCACGGAACCTCTTCGCCAACACTAAACCGCTTATTTGTTATTTTTTTAGATGTTGTTTTTTTTAAAATACTTTCTCAGATGTCTGGCCCACGAGATAGGGTGCAGAACTAAGAGATCCAAACCGGAAACGGCTTCACTGCACACCAGTGACCAACCCTTCCCACTGGCACAGCCCCCCCCCCCCCCCTTCCCTCCACTCTATCCTACTCCTAGACTCCTCTCTAGTTTGATGCCTTCTCGTTCTCCCACTGTCAGTAGTAGAGTTTAGTGTTGGCTAGAATACTGCAAGAGGAGGAGGAGACAAGAATTGCGCAACAGTAGGATGACTATGAAAGGGCATCGAGACAGAGGCCTACTCTAGACTGAAGAGGGGGGGGGGAGTGGATGGAATGAAGCAGACAGATCGAGACTCGACTTAATGGCTTGTAGTCACCTCGGAGACCAGAGAGACTCATCCCCCGACAGGAAGAAGTGGCACGTCCTTTCGAGTGGGAAGAGTCTAGACTGACTAAAGCTCAGTCCAACTAGCAATTTCCCTGTCTGGCATTGCCCGGCTACAGTAGAATGAATCAAGTCCAAACATGGGATAACATCTGACCTTAGAAAAAAAGGAGGGAGTCTCTCGTGAGTCTGATGGGTGACCTCTGTCTGGTGTTGGGTCAGACTGGAGAGACACCACTTGCGCAATCTGTGCCCATCGAGTCCAGACATCAAGTCCAAATATCTACCACCTCCCTCCTGGCATTGCCTACGGTACTACTAACGCGTAATGGCCTTCAAGACCAGACTGAGACAGAACCCAATTGTCTCCTCTCTTCTTCTCTCTCTCTCTTTTTCTCCTCTGCAACTAGGCGTTCTCCCCCCACTTGCTACGTGTCAATCTTCACATTTTCCTCTCTCAATCTCCTAGAAGGACACCCCCCCCTTCTCCCCCCTCTCGCTAGACTCAACAAAAACACGCAGCCCTCAATCTAGACATATCATACTGAGAAGTAGAGGGGGAGACTACAGTCAACATTCCATGTGCGGGTTATGTGCACCCGAGAGAGACAGACTACAGATGGAACAGATGGAACAGATGGAAGGGATGGATGGATGTTAAGCGAACGAGGGGACGAGAAAGGGAACACTCCGGTGATCAGTGATCTACCATCGGATGAATACCCCCTGCAGAATATATCTCCTCTATATAAGGCGCTATCTAAGACAGAACCAACAGGGGGCCACAAGATCAACTGTTCAGCATCGCCGTTGTGATTCCACTCTCTACCATCTCTCTCTCTCTCTCTCTCTCTCTCTCTCTCTCTCTCTCTCTCTCTCTCTCTAGCATTACTTTCTCATCTCATCTCCACTCCACAATTACACTCTCAAGCACGGGGCGGCGAAACCAACAGTATATGGCTCAAAACGGCGTGCGTGCGCGTAATAAATGCGAGTCAAAACAGTCTCATTCCAGCACAAACTAATTCATTCCTTTCCATTCGTGTCCTTGAAGAGTGCGTTTGGCCATGCAGAGGAAGAGAACAGGGGGCAACACCGAGAGAGAAAGACGTAAAGAAATGAGAAAAGAAAGGGGCGGAGTCTGACGGATGGGCACGAAATTCGCACGAATTCGCCCACTGATCCAGAGAGAGCAGAGTACAGATGAAAGAAGAGGGGGAAGAGGAGGAGCTGAGGAGATAGGGGAAGAGGGGGGAGGGGGAGGGGGGGACTGGGATGAGAATGAGAGACGGTGACATACTCGACACACTGAAAGATGAAGAAAGAGACGAAGAGAGATAGAGATGGGAGCGATTGATTCGAAAGAGTGGAGAGTTAGGGTAATGATCATCACCAACAATCAACCTAACCAGGAAATGACGTCTATTCTACTTTGATCTACTCAATTGCGGGGTATAAACTACGAATGGCGGGCGCAAAGGGAGAGAGAGAGGGGGAAAGTGCAAGTCCACGCTAGATTCAACCCTGCTAGTGAGTGAAGGGAGAGAACGAGGGACATTCCACTCTCCCCTCCCCTCCCCTTCCCCTTCTCACAACGAGTAACTCCTCCCTCCCTCCCTCCCTCCATCTCTTCTTCCCTCACACAGACACCATCGAACCTACTCGCAGTTGGGCAAACTGAAGAGGCGAAGCACACCAATAGATAGGAGAAGAAGAGGATGAAGGAGAGGAGAGGAAAGAGGACAACACGGACAATTTTGAGATGAAGGGAAGAGCCTTCAAATCAGATATCCATCATCGCAAACCTCTCTGGCAGGTTTTCTGGTATCCAACCATCTCTGAGGCCTTCGAAACGGCCAAATTAGCTCAAAACTCTTGCGGAAATGGGCGAAAAGGGAGCAAAAATAGACCGATGGTGACTGTCGCATGAGCCGATCAGAGAAGAGAAGGGTAAACGGGGTGAAATGGATAGATAGATAGATAGATAGATAGACTGAGAGAGGAGAGGAGAGAGAGTGGGGGGAGGGAGGAAGGGGCAAAGAAGCACAGGAACTAAAGGGGTTGCTTCCTTCCTCCTCCTTCTCTACATAGATAGGGATCACCCCGAGAAACCAGCGGAGAAATGGAGAGGGGAGGGGAGAGGAGGGGGGAATGAGACACAGAGACATGGGGTAACAGCCATAGCCTTCTCATCTCTTCTCTCTCCACGTCTGGAGGATGACCTCTCTCTCCATCTGTCTATGGGGTCAGACTGGATAGAGCGAGAGAGTGTGTCAAAGTAAGAGAGTGAACTTTGAACCCTATGCGAACAGTCTTAAGAATGGAGTAGAGACCAAAGGGGCGACACAAGATGTGCTCCTGTCTGGGGGTGGAGGTGGAGTAAACACTTTCTCCTCACTTTCCCCTGCCTCGAGATCTCTCTCTCTCTTGTCATCACGAGATGTTTCTAGTTTGTAAATACTCCTGGCATAAACCCCCACTCTTCGACTAGAGGGAAACCCCATGGAATGCGAATGGGCCTAGAGCATCACGAGATGTTTCTAGTTTGTCTTTGCGGGCATAAACCACTAGTCTCACTCACACGGGGGAAACCCCAATCACATGACGATTCAGAGTCTCTGGAGACTTGCCGTGCTAGGGAGGGGGGGGGGGTGAGACTCCTTCTAATATGGCCAGTGAGGGGATGTCATGATCCCCGTTGATGCATCGGTCTCTGTTCTGCTGATTCTTCTATTCTCACGTCTTCTTCTCATTCCCGCCCGACGCGCCTTTCATTTAGTGGAATGACACTAGAGAGAGAAGAGAGGGGAAGAGGGAAGAGGAGAAGCAAGCCAATGGCGAGGGAGAAAAAGAAGAAGAGAAGAAGAAGAAGATGGAAAAGTGCTTCGAATGTTGCAGGGAGTCAAGGGAGAGACGGAGAGAGACTTCTGAAGAGCGTCAGAGAGGGAAATGAGAGATTGGAGGAAGGAGAGGAAGGAGAGAGGAAGGAGGGATGAAGAGTGAAACGGGGAGAAGCCCCCTCGGGCAATGAAAAGCACAGACAGATTAAACATCTCATGGAACCTCTAATTACTCTTTTAAAAAAGAGCACTCAAGTGTGTCTAGACTATAAACTACTAAGATCTCGCACTATGAATCGAGTTGTATGATGGGGGGGGGGGGGGGGGGGGGGAGAGGGAGGATGAAAAGGAAGGAAAGAGGACATTACGGGATCCACAAAGGTAAGCACCGAGCATCGAAACGACGGACATAACAAGAGAGGAGAGGCCACCCCTTGTATGCTACATACACACGGGGAAAGGAGGGAGAGAGGAGTATAGACAGTATGGCCCTGGGGGTGGAGGGAGAAGTGCGTATGAGAGGGGAAGAGAGGAGGGGAGGAGAGAGGGGAGGATAGAAGGATGGAGGTACTACCCACAGGAATGCACGAGTAAATGCAGAGAGACACGGAGAGAGATCATCAAAGATCGGAGAGGAGGAGGAGGAGGGAGGAGGAGGAGGAGGAGAAGTATAAGGGGAGGAGGGAAGAGAAATATGGAGAGACAGGATAAAGGGGCTTTCCCGCCATTATCTCACTAGTGCCAACTTTTGGCGCAAAAGGGCAGTCAATTTGGCTGGCTGAACATAGAAACACCTACCATTCAACCAAACACCTTTCATAAAGGGCGTTTCTCACAGGATGAAGAAGAAGAAGAAGAAACCAACTGAATCTCCTTCCAAGGCACTCAAACCATCCCTGGAAAAGGGGCGGAGATTTGGCAGACTCCGCCCCTTTTTGGATGGGCTCCTGGTATCCAAGGGGGCTATCCGATGGTTGTGAAGGGCCAGTTGTGTATCCATCCACTCCAACCCCCCCCCCCCCCCCCATTCAATGATGCCATAACACTGATGAGATGAAGTGGAAGGAATTGATGATTGACACAATTGATAGTTTCCTCAACTATGGTGCAGATGTGGAGCATCCTCCAATCTCTGGCACTAAGAAATGCAGGATGAGATGAGGAGAGGAGTGAAATGAAGATAGTCGAGAAGAGGGAGAGAGGGAGAGTGGTGTAGATGTAAGGAGGCACCAATAGTGAGCATTAAACAGTCTAGCATACAGTTTATGCGTTGCCAGATCGTTTATTGCTTGCAAATGTTGAGCGCTCGGAGCTCGCTCGGTGCTTCAATGCTAGCCGAAATAGGATCACTGATGAGTTGTAAACAAGATCGAATAGTTTCTGCACGTCATATCAGAGCATGCTCAAGAGATATTGATCATTGTTGCGCGACCGGAAAGGTGCTACTAGTCTATTCACACCTGACGACGTCTTCCTCTTCCTCTTGCAACCTGACCACCTTGCCCCTTCTCGGCTATTCTGGCCTTCTGAACTCCTGCTCATTCCTTCACAGACGAGAAGACGTGACGTGCAATTGAATAAGAGGGAGAAGGATGGAGATGGATGGGGGGAGGGGGTCATCCCTCTTCCATCCCAGACATCTCATCTCGTGTGTAGAGTATGCACGAGTTCTCCTCCTTCCTCTCTCGTTCAGAGTCTAGTACCCTCTCCTCTCTTTCCCACTCCCTCAGGGGTCACATGAAGGGCACGAGTCTCTCAATAAGGATTTGGATTGGCTAAGACTTGGTCCGATGGTTCAGTCTGTCTCTACTGATCACAACTTCCTCTTCCAGTCCACACTACAATCGCAAACTGGCCCAACCGCCACCTTTGACTACAATCTTTGCTCCACTAGGGTACTACAAGTTGTACACAGTCCTTACAAACCTTCGACAAATCTGCGCGGCTTTGCCTAGTCTGTGCTAGCAAGAACGGACTATGTTGATCTACTCAATCTCTGACTCAGTCTCCACTCAAAAGTTGAGAGTCAAGACGCACAAAGTATCACGAGTCTAGATCATAATGCAGAGGCTCGAGAAAGATGCATGTGCCTAAGCCCAGGCTAGGCTCTCACGGGCAACAGAAAGCAAGCAAGAAGGGGGTGCTTGATCACTGCTTAGTGGTCTGTGCTGCAGAATGGGAATCTGATGCCTCTGATTCAGACATCACGCTCATGTTAGTCTCACCCTTTTATCACTGCCATTTGTCTCTATCATCACGATCAAGAAATCAGAGTGTCTTTCCCTGCCTTCTCTTGATTCTCATCCATTGCTATGGAGGACTCAAGTGCCAGAGGGAATCATCAGACTGACACTAATAGGCTACTAATAGGCTGTCTCCTGTCTCTCTCCTCTCGTCTGGACGAAACGAGACCAATCGAGGTGACAAGAGGAAGAGACGGAGAGAGTGAGACGATTCATTCTGACATCAACCCCTCTGAGAATCCTTTGCAAGAAGAGCTATCGCCGGAGAAAGAAATGGGATCAACTCTTTGATTCCGATTATCTTTTCTGGAAGTACTCGCTATAGCCAGGGAATGTTGATCTACTCAATCCCTAACTCCTCGTGTCTCTCTTCTTATCTAGCACAAGCTAAGAGTTTATCCTCATCACTCGTGGCAGGATCAGAGAGCAGCGAGACAGAGAGGAAGCAGAGAGATCTCCACGGAGATGAGAGAGAGCACGAGAGCGAGAGAGCGGCAGAGAAGCCCGACAGCGAGGCGAGCAAAGCACATCGCATAACCCCTCTCCCCTCTCCTCTCTCTTCTCCTGATACCTATCTCTCTTCTCCTGATACCCCCTGCAGAAAGAGAAGAGAGAAGAGAAGGGCTGGCATACCAGACACAATGCACTCTCTCATCCCCTCACACTCTCATCTCTGACAGGTTAGAGAACGGAAGAAAGCGAGAGGCATTGCAACCACTTGTCCTTTATGAAAAGGAGGAAATGCATCGATCTGTCTGACAAATGAGTAATCGACGTGAGCGATCTCCCCTTCTCTGCTATACACTCTGCCATTGTCTAGCTAACCAAGCCGATTCAAAGGAAGATGTCACTCACAGACAGACATCTCCCATCTATCCCGCCGAGAATAGATGTGCAGACTACCAAAATACTCATCATCATTAGTCTCTGTAATCTCTCCAGTGAAGTGATCTCTATGATATGAATGACTAATCTGGAGAGATTGACGAGTGGATGGGCAGTGAAAATGATGAGATGATAGAGAACCTTATCTCCTTATCTCCTCGGCTCAAACTACTCAAATGGCGACTTCAATCTTGACACAGCCCGGTCTGCTCTCTGATATTGGGGTGTCCCAAAAGTCCTGTCGTTTTTTTTTAAAAATATTTTTTCAACTGTAAAGAGCCTTATCGAATCCTGCTAAGCGGCGATTGATGAATTAACTATTGACCTTCTGTTTCAATACTTGAGCCAGTGAAATCATTACAATTCCGAGGAGCTACGGTATGTAGAACTGACCACACTAAAAACACCCACGTTCAGTTTTCGTTCAAAAAATCCGTTCTCCTTTTTTTGAATAGATAAAAATCAGTTTAATGTTTGCCACAAATAGGAAGTGATCCATACTCAATATGCGCACCATTCCGACTTCCCTTCTCGAATTGCATCATCACTATGAAACTTGCCATTTCCCACACATTGTTCTAAAAATTTTCGAATTTGATTCCGGAAATCGATCAAAATATTTACAAATAAATCAAAACGTTGAAAAATTAACATTAGAGCGCAATCGAAGGGGGTAAAAATAGATAACTCAAAAATCGACCTGAAAAATGGTCAAAAAAAATCACATATTCTTGATTATTTCTGAGTTCTCAAGTGATATTTTTAGTTCGAAAATTGCATTTAAAAGTCTGATTCCTACTACTACTATGGTATTTGTTTGGGCTTCGGAATGTCAACCGCCTCTGTTTTATGAATATTTTAAAACAAGGTTGAAAAACATACATTTTATATTATTGTTTCACCATTAGGCAATCTCATGATCTAATCGAAGTCGAATAAATTAGTGCAGGAGTACTTGCACTTATTAACAACGAGTGAGAGATATTGCGACCTACGGTTCTCTTGAAATAATAAAAAGAAAAACGGCGACAAGACTTTTGGGACACCCTAATACAACGAGGAACGATAATCATCTAATTCCCGCAGGTGTAACCACTCAAAGAATCAAACCTCTAATCAGCGAAACATCTTCCACTAGTCCCTAATAACCAGCTGGATACTTGCAATTCTCCGCTAAATAAGGGTGTGGCATTACAGTGAAAGTCACTACTAAATGCCGAGTATATACTACAGAGAGAACAAGTAAAGTGGAAAGAGGTTAGAGGCGTGATGATTGAATAGAATCTCTCCCCACTCAGCACACAATCTCATCACTCTGACCGATGAGAGAGTGCGCATAATGGAGAGAGCGGTAGTGATCAGTTGATGGTCGCGTGATACTCCCCCCCCCTTCCTCCCATCTCTAATTCCTCTTATCAATCGGTTCCTTGCTCACTGATCCACACTAGATCAAGCTAGCACGACGCAAAAAGGGAGGGGCGAGGGAGGGGAAGGAAAGGGAGGGAGGGAGAGAGGGACCGGTAGTTGTCAACCCACGCAGCTCCCTATCAGCAACCGACACTTTACCCATTTTTGGCTGACAATCCCATTCTACAAGCGCAGTGCCGTCCTCTCGTTTCGCTCTTTACTGTCGGAATCGGGGGGAAAACTCGAGAAAAAAGGCCAAATAGTGCCTCAAAAGACGATATTCGACGATGCACGAATTGAAAATAGGCATGACTCGCTCCATACGCAGGCGATTATTCTTCAGAGAGCGCGGAATGGCATTACTCAATCCCACCAGACAATGAGTATTCCCTCAAGGAGAGAAGAAACAAGACGAAGATGGTGGATGGGAGAAATTACAAATTATGAACAATAAGACATTCCAAGTGCATGCCAATCAATCGATAGACTACCGTACCTCCTCCATTTCTTCGTGGGTCCACGATTGAATCCTCGGTTCCTCCACTGTTATCGATCGAGGGCGGAGCCGTGAGAGGAGCCCCGCTCGAGATTACTGTAAGAGGTAATATGACTGACTGACTCATATGAGTTTAAGAGACCATCATAATAAGCACGGCATCTAAGGTGCTGATCATGTAGCCACGGCTAGGAGGAAAATACCAAAAAGCACGAAATATTACCAGAGCATTCATGTTTCGGCATTGATACAGAATCCTGTCTATGAACATTAGTCATACGTGTGACACAGCTCAACATGCGCCTAGTTGTGAAGAAAGGTGTTTAATAAACATTGTTTATTATAATAGTAAGAGAATAATATTCATGGGGAGATGGAGGCTAGTGATTGTTTCCATTGGATCACGTGGTTGTTAGGATGCCAGTATGACCTCTATAGAACCCATCGTTAGTGCCAGTCATCCATCTCTTTGAAGACCCATTCTTCCATTCACTAGCCTTAATATCCTATTTATATTACCCACCATCATATATAACACACAAGCTAACAATCAACGATTCTATCAATTCCATGAATCTTTACATCTATCTTCCCTCCCATCCTCTCCCCCAACCTGGAGGCGCTGCAGTGGCTGCAGCTGCTGCACCGGCTGCGTGCAGCGACGAGGGCAGCAGAGCACCGAATAGAGAAGCGAAGGAAGGATCGCCTGCAATCATTCCAAACTTATTCCAACCGCTTCTACATACCATACATTTTTGAATTTCAGATGATTCACGATAGCCATTATTTTTGTTCCTGTATTTGTTTTTTTTTGGGGGATTCGATACGGTCACTGTCCAAAAAATTGTGTGTGTCGGCTAAAATGGATGGTCTCTACAAACTTCTTCCTATCAGTTCCTCCCATCAGAATAGAAAGGATGAGAAGAGGGAAGTGGCTGACCTCTATCCAGTCCCTCCTCCCCCGCACTCCTTTTTGCTATTTCATGCATTTTATTATTACAAGGAGTTGTTCCGTTGATTCGGTCCCTCCCAGGGGTTGTTTGTGAACTCAAATTGGATAGTCAGGAGATGAGAGCGGGGATCGACGAAATTACAACTTGATTTCCCTAGCCAATCATTATCGAAACTGCTCGTTTCGCTGAACAGATCATCGAAACAAACAACCGATCCAGTTAACTATCAATACGCAATACGTTGGTATATTTTTGCACCCCCCCCCCCCCCTCTCTACTTTCATCCGCTTTTGGGTGGGTTTGATTGGATAAGCCATCTCACCTCTTCAGTACTCTCGCACCCATCTCTCACTATTCCCGATTGTACTAGATCTTGTTTTCGAACCTCGAGAGCTTATCAAGGCTACCGTATCCTCTCTCTCACACAGGTTATGGTCTTTTCCTGGTCTCTCCATCCCCCGCGTGGTCTCACTCTTCTTCCCCCTCCCTTCTATCTCTCTACTCTGCTCGCCGAGCTAAGCATCCTAAAACCCGCTCTACACGGCCTTGCAGATTAGATGAGATGCTTACCCTGGAATAATATCCCAAATTTAGAGTGAAACCTCTCAATCAAAATCTTAACATCAGCCGATTCATCAGATTGAATGAGAAAGGAGACCATTTATTGAACTGATTGCTCACTTGGGCGTGCAACTATTCGATCGTCTTCTTATCAGTTATGACCATGCACGGAGTGTCATCCATCTCTCCCATCTCTCCACTTTGACCTAACAAACTACGGTAATCTGGGGTGATTTCGAGGAGGGAAATTGTCCATGATCTGTCGCTGACAAACAGATAGCAACCAAACCTTGCATTCCGCTTCTAGCCTAGTCACTTCTAATCTTTTGATCACATGTAGTTTGTAGCTATCGCTGCGCTCGAAATAGGATCGCTGGTGGTTTTGCATGTATTTGCTGTCGTTTCACAACCAGTTGTCGTCACTCTTTTCACTACAATTCTCGATCACTGAATAGGATGGAAATGCGCCTTTGAACAGTGAAACAGCGGTGTTGAATCACCAAAAATCAACAATAAAAACGTCTCCGACTTTTCCCGAAGATTCCTGCAGAATACTTCCTCTTGCGGATTGATTAGCTAGCTCTAAATCGGAACCGTATCGACTTTCCTTCAACAGCAAAAAGCAATCTAGGTTACGAAACACAGCGCTGCACAACCGTATCTCTGTTGACCTTCTAACTGTCAGTAAACACCACAGTTCATCGCCCTTATTTCTCTCTCTCCAAAACTCTGCATGACAAACAAGGAAGCGTCAAAGGCAATAGAGGAAATCCTCATCGAAAAATGCAACGATAAAAAATTAAACACCTGCGAGATACTTCTCTTACAAACAGAAAGGTCTCCTCGTAACACACAACAGATGAAAAGGGTCAGTCAAACAAATGATGAAATTACTCCTACCGTGATTTTGGGCCTGATTAACCAACTGGATTTCTACAGAAGAAAATCTCTTCGCTTACTGTCATGTTTTTCGCTAATTCGCTATACATTTTTAGTAAAGTCATGTAGTTTTCACTGCTCCAAGAATAAGTGTTGCATTGACTCACACAATAGGAGGGTGTTAACCTGCTCCGGTCCCAATCCACCGAGCATCCCATTTGATGATGACGGCATATTCGAGTTATTGTTATCTCCAGTCATGAGAAATCACATCCGAGAGATGCAACTATGCAAACGGAGATCAATCAAGGAGACATAGGAGATAGGGTAAAGGGGAATAAACAAGCGGCGGCTTCAGACTAACGGTTCTATATGTGAAATGCTCCATAAAGCGAGAAAGAGAAAGAAGGAATAGATAATATCTACACTGCAAAGGAGAGATCAAATGTCCAAGATGGAACGATAGGAGATAGGGGCTGGTGTGGATCTCAATTAATTGAGAATGGGGGGAATAGAGCAAACTCGATATGGAGAGAACGCGGGAGATATATGACCTCGTACAATATCAAGGTGAGAGGATTACAGTATCAGCTGGATATACCGTAACCAAAGATCGTTGAGATCAGAGTAGTCAGCGCACTTGCAAATCAACGGGGGGACATAGAATATTCTAGAAAAGGTTTGCAAATAAGGCGAGGCCTACCGTATCACAACAACGATCGAGGGTGGACAAAGGAGATTCGCTGGAGAAGAGGGAGGAGGGAGGGGGAGAGGGGGGGGGGGGGTTACCCTGAGCGAGTGCCGAACTGATAAGTGGAAGGTGGAAATGATAGAAGATAAGGCGGAGGAGACACAATCGAAGAGAAGGAAATAGAGAAGGGGGCGATGAGAGGGGCATTCTCATCACACTATGCATTCGAGAGGCTATGGATCTGACCCGACTCCTCCCATCGAGAGAGAGCATCGAACCAGCCTCTTTCTATCATGTGAATGGTCTATGTAGATTGACCCTGATCGTGTCTTACGCAATGGAGGAAGAATAGAGTCAAGCGGCAAGAGAGAAATAACGAGATTAACAAAACGTGTATGTCTGCAAACTCCCACTCTATTACACAACATCAGTGACTGGGTGAGATACTCGAGAGAATGTAGCAGAGAGCTACGTAGTTTCAACTCCTCTTAGTGTAAGAGGAGTTGAAACTACGTAGGCAGAGTGTGTCGAATTTAAAGTGAAGGACTAGTTACTTAAACTCAATTTCGAATGAATACACGTCTCACAGCTATTTCGACTATTTGATGGGTAATTATCAATCTGGATCAACTCGAATTTCGCTTATTTGCGTTCTCTCCAGCCTAAGCCTGAGAGATAACAGCACGACTGTACGGAAACTAGAAACGGATTGATAACGCGCATCATCATCATGAGACTGATAAGGGTATGATCAACCTAGATTGTTTCTTAGGAAATGAAGGAATCAAATCTCCAAGGAACCTGGTTGAAATGATTCACACGTACTAGGGGGGGGGTGTAATTGGGAATGTTTAAATACCAAAACAGTATACATATAACGAAACCCCCGGAGAATGGCATTTTTCTTTGCAAGTAGTAGATCGAGGATAGTTTGCAAATAGCTACTTTTCAAACGCAGAGTAACGACTCAGAGTAATCAGCTATCTCACAAGCTCATTCTCATTCTCACACATAATACGTGTTTGTCTATTAAATTTAAAGAGATCGCTCACCTTTCTACAATCCGAAGTCCTTAGTTCGCACGTTCGAGCAGCTGCACAGAGTGAGTGACCTGATTACAAACCAATTCAGACTACCAAGAGCAAGGTATAAACGAGCACGAGTAGGCAGGCACATTTAGCTTCTATATTCACTACTAATCCAATTAATAACGACGAGAAAATGACTCATTTTAAATGAGAGCAATTAAGCACGGAACCGGGATCTAGATCCGGTACTCCCGAATTTGGTGTCATTTTTTGCAGTGTACGGTACGGCAGACGAAAAATGACGAATTTTTATCATTTATTTATTGCTTTTATTGACTTTATGTGCTCTTTATGGTTATCAGACCTGTTGATCCTCGGCGTAAGCTAACTAATTGCACACCTATTCTGATTTGATACTGCTGGGTACTCGCGTTTGGGCGTCGGTTTCAATTCGTCACTTTTGAGTGAAGTTCTTTATCTTCCACAGCACTGGTTTTATCTTATCTATCCTTACATGATTCCGCGCTGCTTGACTTCAGAAGTTTGACGAATCATTGCATGCAAACTACTTGAAGTTGCCGCGCAAACCCTGCACACCAAGCTGACCGCGACGCGAGGTCGGCGCGAAGCGGCTGAGACGGAGCCGAATTTGCGCGCGATTCCGTTACAACTTTTTGACCTGTGTTTTGTTTCAATCGATTACGCAACTAATCACCTCTTGTCCATCAAGTACCGCACTCGTGTTATCGCGTTCTGATCGAGAGTATAAGGCTAATTTAGCGCATTCTCGAGCTCTAGTTTCTTTCTCTTCGGTTATCGTTTTTATGTGTTCTTGCGAAAGCGCATGAATCAATCGCTAGACGTCATCTATTCCGCATTGCAGTTATGGCGGCCGGTGACCCGATTGACCGACCGTTCCTGCGCGATGTCGACCAGTGGGTGGAGCAGTTGTACGAGTGTAAACAACTGTCCGAGCAGCAAGTCAAGATGCTCTGCGAGAAGGTTAGTTCTAAAGACCTCCCGGCTATTGAGCCATTCCTGTTGTTATTAATTGGGATATTATATAACCAATCGTTATTTTAGGCGAAGGAAATCCTCGAGAAGGAGTCGAACGTGCAAGAAGTCCGATGCCCCGTGACTGTTTGTGGCGATGTCCACGGACAGTTCCACGACTTGATGGAGCTTTTCAAGGTTCGTTGCTAATTAGGTACATTCCAAGTTATTCTTTTAATGTATTCATTAAATAATATTCTTTATTTAGATGGGCGGAAAGAGTCCGGATACCAACTACCTTTTCATGGGAGACTACGTCGACAGAGGCTACTACTCGGTCGAGACCGTGTCTCTACTCGTTTGCTTGAAGGTATACACTATTCAATGTTCTATACTACTGTCGGTTTTTAAAATTAATCCATATAACGTTGTTCTACTTCTCTCTGTGCCACCTTTAAGGCCAAATTATTGTCACCTGTTCGCCAAATTAACTCTCGAAGTTTTCAGGTTCGCTACAAGGATCGAGTCACGATTCTCCGTGGTAACCACGAATCTAGACAGATTACTCAAGTGAGTCATCCCACCTTCACTTCGATCATGTTTCTGTCACAGGATTATGCGTTCGCATAGAATCAGTTGTTAAATGCGATTGTTGGTTGCAGGTGTACGGTTTCTATGACGAGTGTCTCCGAAAGTACGGCAATTCGAACGTATGGAAGTACTTCACTGATCTCTTCGATTGCTTCCCCCTCACTGCACTGGTCGATGGCCAGATCTTCTGTCTTCACGGAGGACTCTCCCCGAGCATAGACACACTCGACCATATACGCGCCCTCGACAGAATCCAGGAGGTGAGCACACGTCACAGTTATCCGAAGGAATATTATTATTATTGAACTTTTCCTTTTTCTGGTGTCTTCCTTATGACTAGATTCTATGATTACTGTGAAACGCATTAGGGGAAAGTCAGTTGTAGTAGTAACGATGTTGTTTACCATATCTGAAACTGTTAGCCACGTGATGAGTCACAGGGCGTGGGTCTTTGTTCGTTGTTATCATCTCATGACCGTGGGAATTATGATTCTTTCGATAGTGGGAATTATGATTCTTTCGATAGTGGGAATTATGATTCTTTCGATAGTTTGATTTCTCTTTTTGCCATATCGTGGGGGGAAGCTTCCAGAGTAGGTCACACGTGTTCTTTTATTCATCGTCTGCTTCTTCGCAATTGCGTTGTTATTCGCTGAGATGTTGAGTGGGAGACGTAGCTAAGACGATTAGTCTTCGTATAGCTCCCCCCCCCCCTCCCCTCTCGCACCTTTATTGGAAAGAGAGGAGAGAGGGGGGAGGGAATGAAAAAGAGAGGCTTCTCCTGTTGATTAGAGGGGAGGACTCGGAATGAGAGGAGGTGAGAGAAGAGAGAGAGAGAGAGGGGAGGAGGAGACTTGGATTGTCTTTCTAGCTGTTTAAAGGGAGGATGGCGAGGGGGGGGGGGGGAATGGTGGATTGCCGCCAACTATGAGACCTCGAAGACGCGACGCCGTCTGAGCAGGGGGGAGGGGAGTTGGAAGGAGAAGAGAGTAGTATTGATTGAGAGAGACGTCCACCCCCTCTCGTTGTCTGCTCTCTGCGCAGATTTCCACTCCTTTTCCGTAAAACGACGCCATGAAGTCTAGAGGGAAGCAGGGAAATATGAGGGAAAAAATCTAATGAAGTGACGATGCGTTACTAAGAATAATGGCGAAATTTGACAGAATGAAGTGAAATGACGGGCATGTGATTAACTAAATAATTGCAGGTTCCTCATGAGGGCCCGATGTGCGACCTACTGTGGTCCGATCCCGATGACAGGGGAGGATGGGGAATATCACCAAGAGGTAACCATATTTTTACGTCTTCGAAAAACTTGTAATCGCCTTGATTTATTTTTTGATAATTGCATCTCTGCAACGTTGAAAATCCCGATAGATGTTGAGTAATTTCCACGCAGTGCTATATAATTGCCCTTGTAGGTGCGGGTTACACGTTCGGCCAGGATATATCCGAGACGTTCAACCACTCGAACGGCCTCACACTCATCTCCAGAGCCCATCAATTGGTCATGGAAGTTAGTTGGCATCTTCTTTTCCCACAAATATATATATATATTTTTTTAAAAAATGATATTCGAAACTTTATGTTCTAATTGATTGCTTCATTAACAGTTATAGGGTACAAAAAATGAATGAAAATTTCGATTGTATCATTGTGAGTACGATTCTTTTCAGGGATACAACTGGACGCACGATCGAAATGTAGTTACAGTATTCTCCGCACCCAATTACTGCTACCGATGCGGTAACCAGGTACGAGTAGATTTCATCATTTTCTCTATTTTTTCCAAATAAAAATATTTTTTTGCGTTTGTGGATGTTTCCATTTTTATGATTCACGATTTTCTTAGACATCTGATGATGAATTGTTTGCATTCAATAAGATTCACGTCTTGTATGAATGGAAATCCACGTCTTCCTTTAAAAAATAATACATTAGGTATTAAAATTTTCACGAATATATTCGAATTTGCATTGGGGATATTGCAGGCAGCGATGGTTGAACTGGACGATGAACTGAAATACTCGTTCCTCCAATTCGATCCCGCCCCACGAAGGGGAGAACCCCATGTGACGAGGAGAACACCCGACTACTTCCTCTAGAGAGAGTATCGTGCTCAGCCATCCCCTTCCATCCATCCACACTGTTCAGGTACGCATGCTCCGCTTGATAATCTTGTCGATTGAAGTAGCAAATTAGAACCAGGCAGACGATTTACGAGATTGCAAAAATAGATCACGATAGATTTTCCCCCATAAATCCTTTGGTATGTTTCTCCCCATTTAATAATTCAATCAATGATCACTTTTTTCAGATTTTGCACTTCTACCGTATACTCGTTCGATCCGTAGCTGCTGCTCTACCGTAATACGCAGACGTGTACTGTAACTGCAAGACTCGCACCTTTCTTATGCACCCCTTTTCATCACCCTGAATTTATGCGCAAACTCACCCGTTTCACATTTCCACCCACCCTTTTGTTATCATAATTATTTCCTATTTAAGATACAGACCCGCTATCTTATCTTCCGTAATCTCTTGAATGTTGAGAACCCGTGAGCTCTTCCCGTTTGTTTAGTTAGATTGTCTCTCTCCTTCTTTAACAGTGTGAATCCGCAGAGTCGGTACGACCCCCCACTCTCCCTCCATAGCAATCGATTGTTTTCTCGGTTATCGAGTATCCATCGTACACGCTGATCGATCCATCTATTGTATACTGTAGTAGCAGACTTATAATTATCGATTTTTCGTTGACGGCGACAAATGAGAATGTAAGAAATGAATTGAATTGTGTACTCGTTAGCGCCCACTTTCCCCTCCGTTTCTTAATCGTAACACGACTGTCTATTCTATATATTATCTTGTCGACAAACGATAAAGTATTCAATCAAGGAGTTGTCTTGTAGTGGACATTGTATTGGACTAGGCGTTGTGACGTGATAGTATCTGATTGGGAATGGAAGAAAAAGAAGATGAAGGAGGGAAGATGTAAATAACTAGACGTGTTGAAGGGGATTGCTCTATGGCGGAAGATCACGCTATATCCAGGACGGAAGCGCAGGTATTGATTGACCTCTTCTGGTCATTGTAGCTTGCCGAAGTAATCAATTGAATGGGTTACGGTATCAATCCAGGCCGCGACCGCAGCCATCAGCCGAATCTGCAATGCGATCGTGGACAGCTCCACTCTCGGCAGTTCGAGGTACTGTAGGATGAGGTTACTGTAATATCCGATGAAATCTATCGTCTAAACAATTGTTGAATATCTCCCGCCAGTGGTTTTGTGAGGCGCGAATTGTCTAGTAGACACCAAGTAATTTACGGTGGAGCAACTACCACTTATCTCCTACCATATTGTTTCACTATAAAATTTATAGTGAAGCAATATTGTATAGTATAAATGCTAGTTAAATCATATTGTTTGCGATGATATTTTGTTAGGTATTAGATATTTCGTATGTAGTGACATCATTGATATCAGAGATTTAGTGAAAGGAGGGCTGGACAATTCCCATAATGTAGATGAGGACTGTTTTTTTATTTAGGCTGTTTGAGTGGATACAGAAGGAGTCTCGATAAAATATAGAAGTATTGCAGACTGAAGGACTGTGTGAAACTGCCCCGTGGAGAGGATAGGAACGAGTGGCTGGCAGCCAATGGTGAGAAGATTCTTCATTCTGAACCTGATCGACGAGAGTGTGTGTAGAATGGAGAGAACATAAACCGATATTGCATCCTCAGTGAAAGAGTTTTGCATAGGAATGCTGAACGGAGGACTGAATAAATTACAATTATTGAATACTTTCGAACTGTCTCAAAGCTCTATTGGAAATAATCGTCTTGATGTTATCCTGAGAAGTGTGAAAAAATCTGGCAGCGAGTTGTGAGAGGGGAAGTTGAATTTGGGATGAGGAAAGGGAGGATGGACAATCGTAAAACTGGGCATTTTATTTTCACACCACCAGAGAGAGCTTGAATGGAAATTACTGACTGTCTGTTATCATGAATATTAAACTTGAATATACCTGCTTGCTGGAAATCCGGGGTCCAGGTTTATGCTCATTTTCAAAAGGTTTTGAAGTTGAGTTGATATATGTGAAGTGTTTATCTCGCTTCGTTGTTCATCTGATTGAATCATTCTCTCTCTCTCTCTCTCTCTCTCTCTCTCTCTCTCTCTCTCTCTCTCTCATTGCAGTGACGGATCTCTTCAAACAAGCCCGAATGATCTTCGGAATCGTCTATGATGCGTGCACTGCCGAGAGTTGCCATACCATGAGTGCAGGTGAGGAGAGGGAGGAGAGAGGGTTACTGTCAAGAGATGGATTACTGTAGAATTGAAATGCAATTTGAACACAAGAGTCATCTAAATTTCGTATATATTTCAATCAAACCCGAGACTTTGCTTTCAATGACCTAGGTTTCAATATAAGCTCTTTTTATATTGATCCCCCTTGGTGTAAGTTTCTTGTAGATGCATGTATGTTATTATAAATCTAGAAATAACTACAATATCACAGGCGCTCGTCACGAGTATTTCTGGACGGAGGAGGACGGCAAGGGCGGGCAGCGGGTGCGATTTATGTTTTTATTTTTTAAATTAAAATTTTCCCCTCTAAATAATATCGAGAAAAAAGTAGCATTTGTTTGTCATTCTAAAGAGGTGTCATCTCCCGATCAACTCGCTTCTTTCGTTAAAAAATAATCTGTCCTGTCGGATAAAATAATGAACATTTGCAAAAATTCAGTGCTTTGACTGAGTTTCATAAAGTGTTGTAGTCGCAGTTCGTTCGCATCAAGTGCTTCCGCTTTACAATCCTGTAAATATTGATATAATGGCATTAGAATGGAAGGTTCGAGATATCCACCAAGTAGATTCTAAATTCCACACTGCTCATATTTTCAACTGTTCGAGCTCGATTAGCACATCTCTGATGATCGTTTGTAATTCAAATAATATCCTTTTGAGATAATCGAGATGCCTGCTTGTGACTACATCGACTACCTTCTGAGTGCGGTGGGCGATCAATTGGACGACGAGACCAGCTTCCCGAGCAAGCTAGGTACGGTAGTTGTACTGATTCTGGAGACGGTAGTGATCAGGGGCAAACGCCAGCAGCGGGTTCTCTGCTACACTCTGGGCCTAATTTAAGAATGATCAGGTTATTTGTGTAACATGAGATTTTTGTTCTAGGAATAAATACATGAATTATTTATCGGTTAAGAATGCCTCGAAAAATTTGAGACGAGTCATGGCCCATAGTTTTCATTAATACAATACTATGAAACGTAGATCACCCGAGATTGAGTTTCCCTATTTGAGGCGAGCCGTTCCCTCCCAACTTCATCGAGATCGTCAAATCGATCGTGAAGCGACTCTTCCGAATCTACGCCCACGTCATGACGGCGCATATTGAAGTGGTCGCCACTCTGGGGGTGAGCAGAGTACGGTAGAGGATAGAATGTAGATAGGGAGAGGTGTACTGTAGAAATAGTGGAAGAAAGAGGTAAATGATGTAGAAGAGTTCAATTTTGAGCGCTATGATCTTAGTTTCAAAGTATTTTAATAACGAAATCTTTTTTTCATTGATGCTTCGCAATCGAAAAATAAGTGATTTAATAGATGAGTACTATAACATGGTAGATATCCATTAGGATTACCGTATCTACTGCAGGCGATCTCACATGTGAATACCTCCCTCAAGCACTTCGTGCTCTTCATCCGAGAGTTTGATCTCATGAAGCAGGTATCGATCGACTACCGTAGACTCGATGGAAATACCGTACTTTCAGGAGGATCTCGTGCCGCTGGCGTCGATTATCGATCGATTATTGCCTCGATCGATGACTGCTGCCGAAGTGACTCAGGCAGTCAATGCAGTGACGTCAACCCCACTCTCAATGAGACGATGATCTACCTCCCTTGTCAATTATCGATTAACTACTCATCTATCTTATCACTCGCATATCATTCCCCTTCTCCTTCCGTGGTTGTTTGTAACTAGGTGAGAGTAAGTGTATCTCGTGTGCTTGAATTGTCTCACTCTGAGACGGGTGGTCTGCTAATACTTGTGCTTTTAGTACTGTATTTTCATAATTTATATTTCTTCTGTTGGTACAAATCGAGACCTGCCTTTGATCTGCTCACTTACAACTAACAATAATTGCCCTACATCATTTATCAACTGCTTGTAAACTTGTAAAATGTTGAAACGAAACAAGGATAAACAAAATTCGTACGAGATCGAGAGGAGGAAGCAATTCACAGTGCCAACAAATCAATAACTTATGGGTTACGGTAGGGGATGAGATGGGGGGAAAGGGTACCGTAATCAATGAGTGACATCTTAGGTCGAGTGCTCAGAGGGCGTGGCGCGGATGAGTCTGACCTCTGCCTGAACATGGAATCAATAAACATCAGCTACCGTAATCTAGCTAATGTCCAACTATCGATCGATATTGTACCGTACCCTCGGTCGGTCGTTGTTGTCCGTGTCGACGTTGCCGACCGACTGGATGATCTAAAAGAGTAGTCATGTTTGTGGTGAGCACAAGAAAAAAGAGGAATTGGGTCATAGGTGCCCAAGGAGAGTGGCGGATTACGGTAGGGGAGTAATCCCATCACAAACTGACTTTACTTTTTTTTAAAAGTCAAAGTGCCAGCCCACATCGATCATACAGTACTCCTCATACCTCATGTGTGTGCACTGACTCACATGAGCTCACCCATGTATAGGGGTTCATGGGTTTAAGAGATTTTAGACTCGATGCACAATCGATGCCAACTACCGTACCAACATACAGTATGTCACTACCGTAATCCAAATTGTTCCGTGGGTCAGATTTAGTTCCTTGAGTCAAACTTTTTACAAAATGTCTCCAATCGGTCTCAAACTTTACCTATGGTTACCTACCGTAACCTACAGTAATCTACCGTAACCCTGACTACGGTAGCACATTGGTCTATCACAAAATGATTTTTTTCAAATTGCATTTTAAAAATCGGCCCTTTGTTTTTGCATGAGTAACTCTGCGAGCACAATTCATTTAAATATATTTCATCCAAAAATAATGGCCGAGTGGCTAAGGCGCTGGTCTTGAAAACCGAAGGTCGGGGGTTCGATGCCCGACGGTCCCAAACACCTTTGCCCGGCTTCGAGGAGTTCGGGAAAGCTAATACCGTAACCTAAAATACTGTAATACAGTTGCAAATCGCGAATAGACTTTTTTCAAATTGCATTTTAAAAATCGGTTCTTTGTCCTTGCAACTGGATTACGGTATTTCAGGTTACGGTATTAGCTTTCCCGAACTGCTCTAAGACGGGCAAAGGTATTTGCCAGCGTCGGGCATCGAACCCCCGACCTTCGGTTTTCAAGACCAGCGCCTTAGCCGCTCGGCCATTATTATTGGATGAAATATATTTAAATGAATTGTGCTCGCAGAGTTGCTCGTACAAGAATAAAGAACCGATTTTTTAAATTTTGCTCATACAAGAACAAAGAACCGATTTTTAAAATGCAATTTGAAAAAAAATCATTTTGCGATAGACCAATGTGCTGCCGTAGTCAGGGTTACGGTAGATTACTGTAGGTTACGGTAGGTAGTTTGAGACCGATTGGAGACATTTTGTAAAAAGTTTGACTCAAGGAACTAAATCTGACCCACGGAACCTACCGGGTTACGGTAATTTGGTTTTCGGTAATGTCATACTGTATGTTGGTACGGTAGTTGGCATCGATTGTGCAGAGTCTAAAATCTCTTAAACCCATGAACCTCTTATACATGGGTGAGCACTGACGCTCATGTGAGTCAGTGCATACACATGAGGTATGAGGAGTACTGTATGATCGATGTGGTATGGTACTCTGACTTTTAAAATAAAGTCAGTTTGTGATAGGATTACGGTAGGGGGGGGTGCCCAACATTGTTGGGCACCCCCCCCCCCCTACCGTAATCCGCCACTCTCCTGGGCACCTATGAATTGGGTATTTATTAAACTACTTTTATTCATAGACCCATGTAACCAGGAAGCGCCATGGGAAATATGCCCAGTATATCAGCTGCATCGTTGATTCGCCCTTCAACAAAAATAGGTAGATTTGGTTCATTTAAAATGATAGTATAATTATGAAGACCGAGAGGATGAAATAGATGACGTTAGCTGTATTTTTCATGATCTTCCGCAACAAAGAATCGCTAGGTTACTCAATCACATAGATTACGGTGTACACTCGAATATCTCGAGTGTTACTGAAACCACAGATAACCCCTCGGATCCCACACTACTACCGTACCTTCACCATATCGCACTATCGCACTATCATACTTACGTGGTTGTTTATAACCCCCTATCCCTATTATACCCACACAGATTCCTAAATTTCCCTCTACCGTACCAAAATCCCCCACCCCACCGTACCTTCATTCCGGCGCAGATCCTTCCGAAGATGGTGTGCTTCCCATCGAGATGCTGCGTGGGCGCGAGTGTGATGAAGAACTGCGAGCCGTTCGTGTTGGGACCCGCGTTCGCCATCGAGAGAATGCCTGAGAGGAGGATACGTTAGTCAATGAGGTTACGATCAACTGTTTCGGAGGAAGGTAATGTAGTAGACACTGTAAGCGATTGAGAGATGCAGAATCACTGAATATCAATCTGCATTGATGCTAACTAGGAATCACGCATCACTCATTCACCAGCCGATTAATTATTGCAAAATATTGAGAAGTACACTCAATTAAAATCAACAGCTATCGTACGAGATAATTACTGCTGCGGGATACGATAGTCAGCAAGATTACGGTAATCACAGGAGCACGGTAGGGAAGCTAATGTAATTATTGTTTCCAAGCAGCATGCGGAGGAGCATTCAAATATTTCGATGTGAAAAATGTATAACGCTACCACAAATCACCAGGCTCTTGTTTGTATATATATATATATATATATATATATATAATTTCAGCTTTCCAAATTTTTCTAAAATAATAATACAAATTAAATCGCGATGCGTACCCGCTCTAACAAAAAAAAACATACCCGCTCCGGTGTGTTTGAGTCGCTCATCGAGCTCATCGGGGAAGCGATCGCCGTAGATGGAGACACCACCACGACCTGAGAGGAGGGGAGGATTGAGGAAGGATCATGACATACATTCTACGTATCACATATCGATTTAAATAAATTTAGCAACATAGACTAGGTATATTACATAGTGATCTCGGATCGAATGGTAGTTCATTCTGAAAACTTTCTCTTATATGCCTAATTGGTGATAGAGAGGCAGAATGGAGAGCGCAAAAACCGGAGAGGCCGAACTATTGGGGTGTTTCAAAAGTTCGTTTAAAATTTTTCTTTATTTTATTTTCATGAGTATTCAAAGACACAATCTGAAACACTTTCTTGCTTTTATTAGAGGTAGAAAAATACTAGTTTATTCTGTCTTCAGATTTCGGAAATGTTGCATAATTATGACGCAATAGTCTGAAATTGGATTTCGCGACCCTATTTTCGTAAATTTCTAATTCAACAGAGGATGAAGATTCTAAAACCAGATTGAAACCACAGTAGGGGATGATGATGGAGTTCCATTCAAAAATGATACATTGAAATTTTCTGTTTGGGCGACAGAGGAAGGCCACTTCTTTTCACTTTCAACCATTTTCCAGAGGGTGGGATTTTTAATTTTTTGCAGCTTATTAGCCAATCAATATTCCTCAAATAATAAGTATTATTACTTTAGATTTTCTCTGAATAACGTCTAACTGTTGTTGCCTCGAAATTCGAAATTTTTAATAAAAATGTGTGGGAAATTGAGTTTCGTAATGATGATGCAGTGCGTTTCGAAAGGTTGGGAGAGCGTTCAAATAGCATATTGTCTTCTCTCAACTCACCGTAGACAGTAACCAGATTTTTACCTCATCGGTAAAGAGAAATTTGAGTAGATGATTTTTGTGAGGTCTGGCCTAAAGGTCGTATTTCATGTAAAGTGTAACGATCTTAATGACTCAAATATTGGAACTATAGAGCGGTGATAGCTCCATCCATCGCCGCTTAGCAGGAGTCGATTTATTTATTGGCTGTTGAGGGAAAACATTTCGAAAATTTTTAAACGAACTTTTGAAACACCCTAATAATATTGGATAATTGTGATAGATACTGAGTAAAAACGAGCTCGTTAAAGTTTAATAGACAACCCTAACTGAGATAGAGGACGAATGGGTGATGATGATGTTATGACCTATCAATCCAAGCCACGCGAGGGACCCTCATCTGGCAGATGCACTGATGAACTCAAAAGGGTGAATGGTCCGAGCTACCCCGAAATTTTCGAGAAAAAAGAGTCGGGCTGCCCCGAAATCCATCGGGTTAGCCCTTCTTTAGCCCGGGCTAGTCGCAAAACTCGCCTTTCAAACGTCCGGGCTCTCACGAAATTGAAACCTAGACCTTCAAGCTCACCAGTGGACAGATGTATTATTGATATCCATGCTGGTACTACCAAACGGAGGTATCACCTCAACTCTTGTTCGGACACTGTGGCATAAAACTGTCTGGTTTCCCAGATTTGTATAAAAGCATAGCACTAGCGAAAACATGTCACATACGCTCAGTCCATCTAAGATTTCTGGATCAGACACCCTTCAAATACTCCTAAGGATGAACGATTTTAATTGAACCCATCTGCTTCTTTGCTACTAACCAGTTCCAGTGGGATCTCCTCCCTGGATCATGAAGTCAGCGATGATCCGATGGAAGATCGTCCCGTTGTAGTAGCCACGTCTGCAATCAGTCATTCCATTTCTCAAGTGAGCTTCAGAATCATGTAAGCTCTGGTCAAGAAGCTTCTTCTTTGGCATTTCACCAATCATGGCTCAGTCATTTTGATATCTCGACGCTCTTTCAGTACCCACGACGCAAACTAAGAATCAATTGATCACTTTCGAATACTCCAAAACACAAAAGAAACAGGGGGGGGGGGGGGGGGACTGACCTGGCCAGCTCGGCGAAGTTCTGGCACGTCTTGGGTGCGTGGTCCCAGTACAACTCAACGCAGAACTTGCCCATGCTGCAAGCAATTCCAGTTACGACCACCCCGTTCTCTCAACTTTGTTTGGCTTGTCTTGAAGTACTTCCGATTGTGAAGTCTATTGGAACCATTAACATTTCTGGATCTTCAAGAGTTTGCAAAACATAAATGAATGGAGTTAATTCGACAACTATTTAAAATGGCACGAACCTCGTCTCGATATGCACGTAGGGCGAGCGTGCTTGATGCGCGATCATCGCCATTTTCAATCTGAAAAAGGGAATTAAAATAAATGCAGATAAATTCGAAATCAAATGAACGTGGGCGGGCCCACGACGAGGTTCACGCCGTTCATGCGCGATTCTCACCACTGGACCGCACTTTTCTCTCACTCGGATACAGTAATCTTGTTGGTAGCAAACCATTGATCAATGCAGCTCACTCTTTAGCAATTAATGTTTATTATTTACAGATAGCTTAGGGATAACAAAGATGACATACATATGCAAGCAAAAATGATTGTGACACGCAAGTAATTACTGACTGATGGGGTTATTCCGATAATAGGTTGAGTGGAGTCTAGTACCAACATAAGAAGAATTAGCCTTTGTTTTGTGGTCAGTAATGAGTTGGTCACACTGGGAAAGTCTAACCAGTCCTCTCCTTTCATTCATCGGTATACGGTAACACAATGACATCAACTAGAACCCGATTGTATGGTGAATAGTGCATGATTGAGTTAAAGCTGCATTATAACAGAGATCATCTTGGTCGAGGGGATACGGGGATTAATCGATCAGTTATAGATCGACTGAGCAGATCACAGGACTACAGTACACCGCACACAAATACGTACATGCATTGATAAACTACGGTAACTCTGGGAATCCCTCGTAGGGAGTCTTTACAGGATAGAACAGCTAAAAAGTGAAAATATAGAATTGTGGGGATACGGTAATCGATGGATCAATGAAAGACGAAATTGAGTTCCACCTGATGCAACTCTCCGTGTGGCACTATTAGCGATGACACCTGAATGGGGAGTATCATACAGTAGATACTACTACAGTATCCTCTCCCTTTTCGGATCGACTCTCTCCATTCTGCACACTCTCTTAGATAGCGTGCAGAAAAGAGAGAGCTAGAAAACTAAACGTCCAAAAACGCAGAGCAACAATACTCCTTCCATATTACGATAACCATAGACAAGCTTCGAAACATCGATTCGTAGTGGGATTTGATTCAATTTTAAACTCAAAGAAAAGAGTGAAATCATTTGCTAACAATGTTTGGCTCTCTTGGTACAGAGTGAAACAATCATCCATCCGGCTCCTAACGCTCTCTCCCTCTCTCATATCGTACCGTAACCCACCATGACTTCTCCATTCCTCTCCTCTGTCTCCACTGCGACATTACACAATTCCTCCTCTAGTTCATCAGCATCAGCAAGGGGTCTCCTCATATGGAGAGTACACGAGTGAGCATCCCCGTCCGATCGCCACACCTCAAACGAGTACGGTAGGGTCAGTGGACAGAAGAATTGATTATATTTTATCTATCGGTCGTCAAGAGATACAATAAATTGACTATATTTTGATTCATCAGTCAGATCTCATGGAACAATTGAATCCACCAGTCACGGTCATTTCATCTAACATTGAAGCAGCCAAATATCACCGGGTCCTTTTCAATCTAGTATCAATTGCTACAGCTCGTTCATTCTATTCTTCCATACCCTATCAACTCCGTCTCCCCTACCGTATACCTGTATGATCCTATCGAGATGCTGCATTTGCACCCTGAGGGCAGGTCTCTCGTAGACGCAGCCAAACTCCTCCACGACACTCACGAGGGAGAGGAGACGGGGAGAGAGACGGAAGTGACTGCAGAGGACGGGCCATTACAAGGAAACAAGAATTCATCCACCGGTAACACGACATGAGAAGATCGCTCTACTAAACTTAACATAAAAAGGTTACACAAGGTTTCAGAATGCGTTGCTAGACGCATTGCGAAAAAATCTTAGCCTAACAAGATTTTCGAAAAGTCATAAATCTAGGAGATTGATTTTTATGAAGTACAGCAGAGATGAAATTATCTCCTCCCATTTTCTACTAGTCTTGAGCACAAGGCGAGACCACCATTGACCTGGATCATCCAACTCTTCAACTATATTCGCTAAAAACATCCTAGTTTCCTGCACGTTTCGTCGGAAATATATACAGTACTCTCCCTACTTTCCTCACTTGACCTACCGCGTTGTTGCCAGTTGTACCTCCCTGAGGACTGGTTTGAAGTGGGCACAGAAGAGGATGAATGACTCAGTCGTGAATTGACGCAGATCCGCCCCGCATAGCTTGTTCCCTGCACATGGAATATTGATATTCAGGCACCAATCGGAAATTGGTTTAGTTTTATCCGGGATATCATCCAAGAAAGAATCGTCACTAGCAGCATCACTCACATACGACACGACTCTGATCCACACAGGTGGTAATTAATTTGTTTTGGTTAATATCATTCCAGGATACAATGTTAGAATTCAACATCAGAAGACACAACTGTAAGACGCTGATCCCACCAGTGACTCCTTACATTGTTTCTGCAGATAAACCTTTTACTATCAGTCAACCAGTATTTTTGGGTTTGTATTGAATATCGTCTCAAGCCCGTCAGTACCAAACTTATTCCCATAAGAGACAATTGAGAGGTCATGATTCCCCAAGTATCTAGTCCCCGTCCCTCACCCTTGGTATTGGCTCCTCCTGTGAAGTGGAATACAGTCGGGGAGAGGCGCCGATCGTCGTACAACCTGACCATTTATTTAAATAATTTTAATTGTTAAAAAATATTTCGATCGCCCGTTACTCTATAAATAGAGAATAATTGAAAGGATCAATTTGCTTCAACATTAGTCTAGCTGGCTATAGTATCGTACAGGGGTAGATTGCACTCACCTCCTTAGCACTGGTCGCAGTGCACCCACGCACACATCACTGCTGAAGGTGATCTGGAAGAGGAATTATATTTGAAAAGATCAAATCGTCGAACAAATCATCTCTAGCTACTTTTTGCTGAATTCATAGTCACACTGTGGGATCAAAATTATGGGTCTAAAACACCCAATGATCACTCACGAGATAGCATCGTTACAAAACACGAAAGTTCCAGGAATTGTCAAATTGCATTGAAGAGCCTCGGATAAAGAAACGCATTGGCAACAACAAAAGAAAACAATTTTTCTGTTATATCAGTGATGTTATGCAACGCCAATCCACCTTGCCCTTCTCCCTGCCATAGCATAAGAGCGCCAAGTCATTTTTATTACGTGATCAAGAAGTAGGAAACCGCTAGAAACAACCTTCCCTCGATCTCTAATTCACCCTCCCATGCAACCTCTATTCACCTTGTCTCCCCCCTTCCCCACTTCCTCCTCACCTTCGCTTCCACCATCACGAGATGCGGCAGAAGTGCGTCCAGACTGCCAGACTCGCGCGGGAGACCGTCCTGCGAATTAAAAAATTACAATTATTTGTAAGCTAATTTTCGTTTTGAATTATGTGATGCTCCGATCACAATCGTCATTAGTAACACCGATCACTTATGTCGCAACCGTGATATCCTGATCTCTCTAGTTTCCCTAGTTCCTACACTAACTATATATGTACATTCTGTTAACCATCATAAAGAAACAGTGCACAGTGCTATCTATAATTGTCACTGTTTCCATAACCGTATCCCGTAACCGTAACCCTCCCCCCTACCGTACCCTCATGGATCGTGGCACTCGGAGGATGCAGAAGATGAGTCTGTCGGCTCGATTTCGATCCACCCCGATCTGCACCTCTCGCGAGCGCACCTGAATTTAATTTAAGGGGAGGGGGCATTTATGAGGCCGTTTGCCTTATAGTCGGACAATGTTTGACACAGCCAAAAAAATCGATTCTCTGAAACTTTGTGTTTCGGGGTTTTTGAGGGTGCTGATGATCATGGGCATACTCATTTTGCTCCAAGTAGCTCCGTTGGCTCCAGATGGAATGACGTCAAAATAGCACTTTATTTCCCTTCTCGGTTATTTGGCAATGCACTTCTAAGCGAAAATAACACCAGGGCCAAAATTTGATGGCGATCACGACTGTCTAATTCATTTTTCTTTATTTTCAAAAATAATTTTCTTAGAAAAAATATTAAATTAGAGAGGCAAAAGTACCCGGTGGTTTTAGTCTTGATATATTCGGAACGATGCGCTGAATCCAAATATATTTTTTAATTCAAAGAAAAGAGTCTGGAAACCGTCGAGAATGGAAATGGAAAGTTGGGCTGCGGAGCCTCTCGCCGATCTCTCTCTGCGTCTCTGACCCTCTCTCACCCCTTCCCACCCCTGCCTCTCCCGCCTGTGTCTCGCTTCTCTTGTGCCCCCGCAGCTCAAGGAAGAGAGTAAACAAGGGGCAAAACTCCCATCTAGATGCACATTCTTCGGTCGTTCTCGACGGTTTCCAGACACTTTTCTTCGAATTAAAAAATATATTTGGATTCAGCACATCGTTCCGAATATATCAAGACTAAAACCACCGGGTACTTTTGCCTCTCTAATTTAATAATTTTTTTAATAAAATTATTTTTGAAAATAAAGAAAAATTAATTAGAAAGGCGTGATCGCCATCAAATTTTGGCCCTGGAGTAATTTTCGCTTAGAAGTGCATTGCCAAATGACCGAGAAGTGAAATAAAATGCTATTTTTACGTCATTCCATCTGGAGCCAACGAGGCAACTTGGAGCAAAATGAGTATGCCCATGATCATCAGCACCCTCAAAAACCCCGAAACACAAAGTTTCAGAGAATCGACTTTTTTGGCTGTGCCAGACTCCTCCAGATTTGTCTGACTATTACGCAAACGGGCTCTTATGCAGAATTATTATCGCCTCACCATTTTGTAAATGTTTAGATTTTATTGTGCGTCATAAAAATAACTGTGGTGAAGCTCAGCTGTGAAACCATCATCGGCCTAGTCTCTTCCTTTTTCTCACTAAATCCTACAATATACTGACTACAGTAACCAAGTCGATCTACCGTACCTTTCGATGGCTCAGCTCGTTCTCATTATCGATCGCAATCGTCCTGATCTCTGAGCACGTCATCGCCATACGGTAGACATCGTCGCCTGATAATATTGATTGATTTCCATTAAATATACCGCATTTCTCTACTTTTATTGCTCATCAGATTGTTTTTAATAAGCTCATTCCCAAGGACGCATCATCAGTAGCAACTTGGCTACCGTAAAACATAAATGTGAAACCCCCCCCCAGCTAATCGCCTGTACCGCTTTAACGATGAATCGTTTTCAGCTCTCTCTAGTCTGCACACTGTGTCGAGTGCCTGTCTGGCGAAACCCGGAATCCCACCGCACCTTCCAACTGCTTGAGTATGGCGAGTATGGCCTTTGAGGGTAGTTTGGTCATTGGCATGGGAAGGGCGGCGACTCCCTTGGCCAGTCGAGTCGCAGTGGTGAAAGCAGCAGAGGCAGCCAGAAGGGAGTGCAGGTTGGGGGTCGAACTGACAATGAGATCATTATTTTTTAGTATTGAAATATGAAAGAGACAGAAGAAGAATGTTGAGATACTTCCCGCCCCATAGATAATGAAATGTGTGTGAAACTGTGATTTTCCGAGACATTCAAGAAGTCATTACCAATATCGAAAGCCTCAACAATTGTAGTACCAACGAAACCAGAATGCACTAATATACCCCCGCTATCATGATCCATCTCCTACCATCTTGACTTCTACCGTATCTCTCTCCTACCGTACCTGGAGTGCTTGCCGGAGTGTTTGATGTGGAGGGAGGGAGAGGAAGGAGAGGAGACGAGTACGGAAGAGATATAGTCGTGTAGATCGACAGCCCTGCAAGGGATACGGTAATCGATTGAGATTGAGACAACTTCTACCCCATCAAGATCTAAGAATGAGTCGGATACACAAAAGAAGGTTAAAAAGATAAATTGATCCTTACTTTGACACAGTAAGCGTCAAGGTTCCCATCGTTTTGGGAATGGCCAAAGGAAGAGATACTCTCAATACTCTCATGGAAACCTCCATCCCGCATGCATGAATCGACAAATCACAATGCGATGAGAAAAAACAACGTTGAGAAGAATAAGAAATGAGAATTGGAGAATGCGATGAAGGAAAAGGAAGGGAAAGGGGGAAGAGAAAATTGTGATTAAAAAAACAATGAGAAATGCAACTACTCTTGATCAAATTCTTGCCGCTTCTGGGATTCTCGAATCTCTCTCAATTGATGATGTGAAATTGCGGAAGTAATTATGACTTCATTTCGCGCCGAGTGCAATAATCAAAACAGAAAAGGTTGGAAACATACCACGGTAGCAGCATCACAAGTCCTGGTTTGTTATCACTGCGCGTAATCTCTCTCTCTCTCTCTCTCTCTTATCTCTCTCGCATGACTGTTGAATTAGTCATGGATTCCTTCTCACATCATTCATCGGTCAGAAAGCAAGAGATATCATTCAAAATGAAGAGATAGGCCGATGACTGATTCAAACTCTCCAATAAAGATAAGATACTAACTATAATAGATACGAACTTTGATAGGGAAGAAGTAGCAGGGAGCTCTAGTCACACTGATTTTCGCAATAGAGGAGCTGAATCAAACCCAGAGGTAAGAAGAAGAGGAGAGAAAAATAGAGACTGTCTCTCTATTCCCGAACCCAATGGAAGAGAGATCACTTTCAAAACACCATTAATCTTCATGGCAATACGTCTTACTCACGGTGTAACCATAGCATGACTAATAAGAAATAAACGAGTACTCATCGTGAAAATGGATCAACTACAGTATTCTACCGTATTCCTCCAATCGTGAAATCCTCACTTCAATGTAACTTTGCTGCTTCTTCTAGAGGAAGCGAGGGAGGACGGACCACCGGAAGTGCCGCGAGGGGTCTCACGCATTGTTTCTGAATTATTTTGTTATAAAATGAACGAGAGATTGCCCAAGAGAAATTTTCTGATACTAAATCATCCAAACTAAAAGGAGGGGCGAAACTTATAATGAATGGTATGTTGAATAGAATAGAAAAGCAAGAGGAACAGACAAACGAATCGAACACGATCTCATTGTCTCACGAATATTTTTTTTTTAATTTTAATTTTTCATCAAAAGTTCGAGACAGAAGCGAATTGTCACAAACAAAAAATCCCGACCTTCAAGGAGTTGTGTAGCAAAGATCTAATGAGACAAAATATTGAACACCAGGAGATATTAATATATTTTCGGCATCTTTTCTACGATGAATTGTCTGAAAACAAAAACACACACAAAATCAAAGGTGAAACAAATCAGCCGCACTTTGAAACAAATCTAATACGATCACATATCTCACAAGAACAGCGTCGGCGCATGACTGGAGGACGTCAATTCACCCGGAAGCATCTCATCCACCACTACTCACAGCTAAGAATCTAATACGAGTGCCCTTGCCTTCTCGTCCTTTCCTTTTCTAATTTCTCTCCGACGGAATAAGATCCGGAAATCGCAGTTGGAAGGATGGAAACTCCGCCCATCTAAATCATGAGCAACGCTTCTTGCGGGGGCAATTTCTCATTACGCCCTCCTACCCAAGCATCTCCCTGATTCTGAGAGAAGATAGAATCTCCATTTTCTCGAAGGTGCGCCGTCCCCCATTGGAAATACGTGGAACATCACCGCTTTCCCTTCTCGTGCATCTCCTTTTCCTTCATTTCTCGGTTCTGCATTAGTCCAGTGCTGATTTATTACGCAAATTCATCCCGGAAAAGAGCCATGGAATTTCGATATTCGCCGTTTTAATGAGACATCCCTCGTCTTCTCTTTTCTCTCTAGATTGATACACTTTTCACTGCACGAGACAGCCACCAATGCACATACCACAAAATATATATATTACCTAGAGATGATGCAATACCCCCGAATTACTTACCCATTACTTATGCCGGTTTGACTCTCTCCATTCTACAAACTCCCTCGTCAGTTTAACTCACGAGAGAGTGTGCAGAATAGAGAGAGTCGCCACTCCATTGGGAAACACTACTCACCATCCTCTTGATCCTCCACAGTGAGCAGAGGCGTGTTTGGGGAGGGAGTCATTCCTTTGGGAAGCAGACCCAGTTTGATGCGCGCCTGCAAGATATTAGTTCCATCTTCACGATTAGACCTGAGATAGAGAAAGATACTGATTTTGCATTAGTTAAAATTTTCAAAACACTACGCGTATTCCTTTACTAGTGAGTGTACCGGCGAATTCTCATGCAGGATAGTATTCGGCTCTTCTAACTAGCTTCGTTTATAGAAAACGACAAGGAAATCGTACCGTCGTCATTTTTTCATTGCGTGTATTCTTTCACGAAAAAAGAAGACAGGCATCTATATATCTGTCATCCAATTTCCTATTTCTCTCGGAATGAGATGCGTACCTTGATGTGTGACTTGTTCAGCTCGAATAGCATGCTGTTGGCGACACGAGAGATGAATTGAGGAGTCGATCGAGCTGAAGAATGAGATGGATCAGGGGAGAATACAATCAGTTCACTCTGTCTCTAGAGAGATAGAATCGTCTTCTGTTTCTGGTTAATGGAACGTTCATGTTCAAACTTTACACCGAAAATAGTAAAAAGGGGTACGACAAAGTGGATTTACGAATCAGAAAACACACTGGCAGATAGATCGAGGCCATAAGCCGAAGACGAGTTCAATAACGGAACGTGCACAATAAAGAGAACGATCATCAATTGGTCCATCCCCCAGGAGAGCAGAAGGTGTTTATAGTGCTATATCGTGACCGTCTTTAATTGTACTTGAGAGCGAATAATGCGATATCACGCTAGAATGGGTCTATCTGATCTACGAGAGATGGGCGAAGATCAAGAAGCAAGCTATTGCTTCTTTTCCCATTTTTCTACTTACACTCATCTCCTCCGTTCATTTCCCTGGACGCGACAAGACTATCTCACACTCAGTCTCTCTGTCGATGTCGTCGATGAGTAACTTGACGCGTATGTGAGATGGAAGAGTAAAAAAGGAAAGAGAAGCGGCCGAGAGCAAATAGTAGAAAGATGACGTCTTGTCCCACTATCACATCGTGTGACAAAAACGTTTTGAAATCGGAATGCTAGGGATCTCTAGCCCGCGGGAATTACAGACAGACAGGAAATAGAACGTCTACGCTATTTCCTTATGCGGGAAATGAATGGGGAAAATACAGTCGTTATGAATCCACGAATCTCTAGAAACCAAGGCAGCCAGACTGGGAGCGGTTCAGATTACCCAACTTGTGACGAACGAAAAAAAGGGAAAATAGTTAGCACGCGGCGTGAAATGCGATAGCTATCGCACTTGTGAGACATTGTTTTCTAGCCCCGAGGGTAAATGAAATGGGAGAAAACTTCTATGGCTACGTGGAAGAGCCTCTCTCACGCCTCATTTGGCACCAACTCAATTATCCTTCTGCCTCTTCCCTAGCCTCGAAGACGGAAGGTCACTTAAAGTTGGCTTAGCAATTACTAATATGGGCGTGTGTTCGGGATGTAACTGTTGCTACGAAACACTGGGAGTGTTAGTCATGCGAGTAATCGCACGGATCTACGGATACAAATACAAGAATCAAAACAAGGAGATTATCGGCCGTTACAACGGGGATTCTAGTGCACGACCTACTTTTAGCAGTAGAGGGCGTGATGCTCGACATCGAGGGCGTCTTCAGGAGGGGCGTCGTCATCGTTGAGGCGGATGATGCCATCGACATTCCGCCCTCGGAAGAGGGAGGAGTCTGGAGGACGCGGAGAGGCATCCCTCTCTTGACTAGAGATTACCAGACCACACTCACTCGCTGCCCGCCAATCCTGGAAATGACATTATCTGAACGAAGAGTAAAGTATTCTGGGAGGACAGAAATCAAGATGAAAACAAAAACTACGAGAAAAAGCGGAGAAAGCGGACAGAGAAACCGAAACTTCAGATACCCGGCGATAGTATGAATAGCACTGAACCAACAGAGCTAATAAAAATATAACCTGTTAAAAGGAGCATACAAAGAAAAACAGAAAACAAACAACAATTTCTAACCACAATACCGTATCAACAACAAAAATAAATCAATTTCAGGTTTCGTTCTTCTCGAGGGCCTTGCTACCGTAATGTGCATTTATTGACATTTATTGAATATTTTCTTCCTTTTTCACATTTTTTGTTTGTTTTGTATTTTATTGAACTTTATCATGCGGAGGGCTGAAACATAACTCAGACGAGGAACATTCCATTTTGTGCAATAAAAAATGTCTGTTTCGTCTTGCCTTCCTGCTACTGTGACTCGCACATTCTCGGCCACATTAGAATAGTTCAACTTCCTCTTCACTCGCTCGGTTCCACTTTAGTTCTGTCACAAGTGGAGATGGGAGTTAGCCGATTTCCCACTCAAGATTTTATCGCTTACAGAGTTTCAACTCTCTGCAGCCATTGCGATAGGAGTAAATATGAGACGATATCTGACATTTCCGACTTTCTCAAGCAGATACTTGGCACAGTGAAAAAATGGAATCCTCTTATATTCTGGCTACAGATAGCACTCGATGAGTGTAAGACGGGGATATTTCGGAAATTTTGTCCTGGTGCGTTTTAGCCTCGGGGCATGAAGTGATGGGGGTGATGACGTCATCAACCAAAATCCGTAAATCGAATCCAATCGATTTGAGACTGGGTTCGATGGATTCCTCATAGAATTCTAAGACTCTTTTACTCTCGGATATTTTTCGATCCCTCTCCTTCAAAACCTGAAAATCGATAAAAACCAAAATTTCGTCACACTTATACAATTCTCATTAATTTCCCACCGCGTTGCCAGTTTTTTTATTTGTGTAATCAATGCGCTATAAAGGGACACTCAACCTGTGAAAGGGGCGAATTTGGATCGGGATACAAAGGATGTTCAGTAAGCCAAAAACCGAGCCTGTCTGAGGGTATGAATTCAAATTTATTTCACTATGTCGAGGTATTCGCGCAAATTGGAATGTTATGCACATATATCAATGTATCAACATTTACTGATTCAGGTTATGGGTGGCACAATACGATTTTACTCGATCTTGAGAAAAGGTGTTTTTCGACCATCATGATTTATGATTTTCGCCACACTTTATTTAACCAACGCAGTAATGGTGCAAACTTTTACTAGTAATAGTTTGTAGTCCCTTTGCTTCTGTATCGAATCCATGTGGTATGGGGCTCTGGTACTCACGTGCTCACTCTCATTTATTCGTTCAGAAAACGCGATCTGCAAAGTTTGCAATTTTCAAAAAGCCGCAAACTTCCACTTGTTAGGGCTCATTAAGTTCGTCTATAATCCAATGTTTTTCACAATAAATTACAAACATAATGAGCACTAACAAGTGGAAGTTTGCAGCTTTAGCTTTTTTTTTTAAATTGCAAACTTTGCAAATCGTTTTCTGAACGAATAAATGAGAGGGGGAACGGGAGTACCAGAGCCCTATATCACATGGATTCGATAAAGAAGCAAAGGGACTATTACTAGTAAAAGCTTGCACCATTACTGCGTTGGTTAAATAAAGTGTGGCGAAAATCATAAATCATGATGGTCGAAAAACACTTTTTCACAAGATCGAGTAAAATCGTATTGTGCCACCCATAACCTGAATCAGTAAATGTTGATACATTGATATATGTGCATAACATTCCAATTTGCGCGAATACCTCGACATAGTGAAATAAATTTGAATTCATACCCTCAGACAGGCTCGGTTTTTGGCTTACTGAACATCCTTTGTATCCCGATCCAAATTCGCCCCTTTCACAGGTTGAGTGTCCCTATATAGCGCATTTATTACGCAAATAAAAAAACTGGTGGAAGTTAATGAGAATTGTATAAGTGTGACGAAATTTTGGTTTTTATCGATTTTCAGGTTTTGAAGGAGAGGGATCGAAAAATATCCGAGAGTAAAAGAGCCTTAGAATTCTATGAGGAATCCATCGAACCCACTCTCAAATCGATTGGATTCGATTTACGGATTTTGGTTGATGACGTCATCACCCCCATCACTTCATGCCCTGAGGCTAAAACGCACCAGGACAAAATTTCCGAAATATCCCCCACTTACACTCATCGAGTGCTATCTGTAGCCAGAATATAAGAGGATTCCATTTTGGAGCTGTGCCAGAAGAAAGTCGGAAATGTCAGAAATAGCTTCATATAGCTTTTAAATCGGCTGAGATTAATCCCATAGTTAACAGTCTGATATGCAGCAATTCGCATTGAGTTGCAGTGGAACTGCGGATTGAGAGATTGGAAGCGGAGATTGATGCCAAGACACAAATCTCCGCTATTGGGACTGGCTCATTGATCTACCATCTAGAGACTCCCACGGGAGGAAATTGATATTTCTGGTCATTTATCTATCATCTCCAACAATGACCATTACCTAATCTCAAAGAATGGTTGAAAATTATCTAATTGTCCCTCTTCCGGGATACTGTAGTGAAATTCCATTCAGGCCTGGAACCACCATCAGCATGGATTCAACAACGCATATTTGACTATCTAACATCAATGGTGAAAAAGGAGTCATTGCATGAACGTGAGATGCACTCAAAGACAGATAAAACTCAACTTAGATTTAAAAAAAAGGATGATCGTTCAACTTCCTTCTACCTAACTTGAATCCACCCATGCATCAATCACCCAAGAAAAAAAGAAAGACAAGACAGATAGAACGGCTAGCTATCGGTTGAAAATCACTCAACATAGAATAAAAAATGAGTAGGAATTTCTTTTCGATTTCACTCTCTCTCTCTATTCTGCACACTCTTTATTCGGAAAACAAGAGAACTTATAGAATGAGTGATGCGAAAAATGAAGCGACATTCAAATTATTTAATATCCGAGCTCGAAGATTACTCATCAACTCAGATTGGATGTACTGTAGTCGGTATTTGTATAGCATCCAGGGGTGAATAATGGTTTCTCTCATAAAATACAGAAGATCACATCGCAGAATGATTGGAAAGGAACGAAATGGATGTTGATCCGGGTTGCATCGGAATAGTGTTGCCGAATCGGATAGTGCTCGGTCCATTATGCGCTCGATTCGCGCAGTGTGCAGAATGGAGAGAGTTACTATTCGATCCAACAACACTACTTACAACGCACTTTAGAGACCCGAGTAGACGATTCTCAACGACTATCTATTGCATAATCCCGTCACATTCCTCTGAGTCGGTCACTCCCAAGGTCGACGGACGGTTCCGCTGATTGACTCTCTTCTAAGAACTTAGTAAGCGATGCTGAACAATCTCTATTTCTCTGCTCCCTCTTGCTCCTCCTCTATCTCTCATTGAACTGTTACTGTTCTGGTCAATCGTCTCTCATTCTCTTCAAGGGCAATGATCTCTCATGGCTAGAGAAGGGAGGGTGGGGACTGGGGAGGAAATGTCCAGATAAGGATGATGGTAGTTGCTTCTCTTCATTCGATTCCCTATAAAAAGAGGGATGGAAGGGGGAATATCATCATCTCGATCAACTCCTCTACTAACATGCAGGCCCTCATCGTCCTCTGCCTCGCCGTCGCCGCTTCGGCGTGAGTCCCAACACGATTCGGGTTACTGTAGGATCATTGGGGGTACTGTAAGATCACTGAGTGTACTGTATTTCAATTCACAGTGTAGGCACTGAAGTCTGTCAGGGCGTAGCATAGTTACTGTAGTGGTTTGAAATGAGGTTACTGTAGTCCATCTCGTTCGATTTTAGCCAGTTCGCCTACCCCGGATTCGCTGGATTCGGAGGCTACAACGGATTCGCCGGATTCAACGGATTCTCCGGATACAACTACGGATATCCCGGATACGGATACGGTCTCGGAGGATTCCCCGCCTACGGACTCGGATACAGAACGCTCGCTGCCCCCGCGTTCGCCGCTCCCGTGAGTGACCTACCTACCGTAGTCCGATCGATACCATAGACCTATCGTAATACCTTCCCCTTCAGGCTACCTACACCTCGTTTGCTGCCCCCTCTGTCACTACCACCGTCACCGCTACCCCCGTTGTCGCTGCTGCCCCCGCCGTGAGTACCGTAGCTCCCGTGAGTACCGTAAGCCTCCATCAATCTATCGGTTCGAGAAGAACTACCGTAACCCGATCCATAACAGGTCACCGTCACCGCCGCTCCCCTCGTTGCCCCCGCCTTCGCTGCCCCCGTAAGTGGTCTTCCGATTGAGCATCTAAGTACAGTATCCAGTCTTTTCGATATAGGATCGATGTCTTGATCTACCATAATCGATCGATATTCCAGGCTTTCGTCCGTCCCACGATCGTTGCTCCTCAGCCCCACAACACCAAGATCTCCGTGATCCAGCGCGCTTAAATGATCTCATCCTTATAGAATTTATTGAATGAATAAAAATTACAAAAACTTATTCTTTGTGGTGGATGCACACATCTCACACGTGGGTGAGAGGAACATGAATGTTATATCATCTAGAACGGGAATGTTGAGAAATGGTATATCCTTTTGACCAAGCCACTGAGATTGCAAACTTCCTTGTGATAAGTATTGCGGAAGTAATTACCGGTGAGAGAAAGTATTGAGATGAGAAGAAAATGGAGAAGTATCGTGCGAGATACGCAACATAAACTGTGCAATCGTTCAAGTACCGTAAGAATAAATCCTTAAACTCAATCTCAATCTCGCATTATCGATTGCTCGTCTCGTGCGTTTGATCTGTTTGGATTACTGTATTGATTCGATTCGTGCCTTCCATTACGGTATTGCTCACATTTATTATGAACAGTGAAATCAATAAAGCACATTTCCGAAGAAAAAAATTACCATTTGTGTATGCAGACACTGACACCAGACAGTCAAATAATTGAATCAAGACATGTTACTGTAAATTAACGTGTTTACAATATCTTTCGGAAATAGATTAGTTTTCATCGTAAAAACGTTGAAAACGCTGCACTTGTTGTCTGCTGCACATGCGGTTGTGAGGGATAGTGACACCGGATCGATTATTAGTTCTCCCCGTTCACCATAATCTCTCGTCGGTTAGAGAAACGAGAGAGTATTCTAAAAGGAGAGTGCAACTGTTGCATCCGTTGCCACTAGTGAAAATAGAAGCTGTCTCTAGCAAGGCTAGCCACCGGGTACCCTCTAATCTTCATTTCATATGAGCACCACTCCTCTATTCATCCATCTTATCTCTCTTTTCTTTGCTTCATCTTTTGTGTGATAATTATCCTGAAACCTTCTCAAAACTGCGATTATATTATGTCCTAAAACGGTTTTCATCTCTACTGATTGCTTCCTTCCTTCGTATATTATTCCTGCAGAATTACTTGCAAATTTTTTTAGATCACTTTCAAAGGTCATGTCTACTATCACCATCGAACATAGGCTGGATGTTGTGGCTGTAAATGAATCTACAGTACGATTTCGAATTCCGGTCTTTTTTCATTATTTCGGAACAATCACTAATTTTATGAATTTTATGTTCAGTGTTCACTTCTCACTCTTCCGAATGAGCTTCTCACTAAGATCATGCACAATCTGAGTCTGAAGGATCGAATTATTCTCGGTTCTCTCAATGATCGACTGTGTGGTGTAGAACTAAAAGCCGGACATCGCATTTTTGAGTCTGTTTACTTACCCGAGAATGTGGGTTTACTTCTTCTTGTATTTCCCTTAACGTTTATCGTTTCTTTTGAAGAGATCTTTTTGTAGACAGAGTGGCATGATTTTTTTTTTTAGAAAAATGATGATCACGTAATCAAGACCACGAGCCTGAAACCACTTGACCCGAACCTGAAATTTTGGTTCATTAATTCATTAAAATGTAACTACGAGAATAAGTTAAATGCTTCTACAGTAGAGGAGGTTGCAGCATATTTCAAAAATGCGACAACTCGGAATCTGTTCATATGGGTAACTTTCAATTATTATTTTGAAAAATTTTAATTTGCATTTTCTTGCATTTTTTTGTAAGGATTTTCAGAGTCCGATGGATGATCTGATTGAAAGAATGCTCAAAATTAAGTCCCTCACAATCGAAAATTTATACATCATTTTCACTGAAATTAATTCTGGCAGGTCAGTGTTATCTTATAATTCTATGGGGGGAATAAATAATTATGATAAATAATTTCAGAATCATAGGAGAGCTGATACGAGGTCGCAGACATATGGAAACAGTAGATATTTGTTGGAAGAAAGGAGTTGAAAACGTGGAGATTGCACAGAAAATGCTCCTTCAACTTCCGTCCATGGAATCATGCACTATCAATTCTGTAAGCCTAGAGACCGCAGAGTGCGGGCGTTGTGGGATTTTTGTGCTGCGTATTCGGAAAAGTCGACCATCCACACCATGTGAAAAAGTGTCTTTGTTTTATTGATTTTTTAAAACTCATTTTATGACTTTAAAAAATATTATTCGATGCTTGGAATGCGTTTATCACAGCTCAGTCAGTAGGATGTGATACTTTGTTAGCTCGCAGTGCTTATGAATGCTGCTCGAAATTTGAAATATATTTTTCACCTACAACTCTTTTCCTTGAAGTGACACCCCTCTAGCTTCTTTTGCCAGTCATTATGACGCCCATCGTGCTTGTTTTAGTGTTAAATACGACAGGGTGTCATTTCACGGAGCTGACTTATCGAGCTTTAAGTGTCTAAAATTCAACAATTTCGCGTTTACCGACCCACCAATCGTTTATTTCGAATGAAACCCTCCTAAATCCTTTCCAAAATCATTACCGATATCTTTATGCATATTTCACTTAATGACCGCAGCGTGTCGCACGAAATAAATTTAGAAAAATATTCTTTAAATGAAATCGACAGTTCTGAATGCGCTGATCATCGAAATAAGAATAGATTTCATTTAAAAAAATCCATTTAAAGCTGTAAGAGCGCTTCAAAAACGGGTGGCTTTGGAACCGCCTACAGTAACCCAAAATTGTTAGCGGTAGAGCACATTTCGTGTCATATCAATTATTTGATTACAATAAATTCGTTTTCTGCAAGGCATTTCGTGCCTACACAAAGTCGGCACTCACTAAACAGAGTAAGTTTGAAGCCGGAGCCATTACCGTACCCGTTTCATAACCAGAGCCGGCAAAAACTAGACCATTTTCGTCACCCCACCACGATTCTTCTGAAAATCAATTGAAAATGACGGTATTTGTTTTTGGAGGGAGCTTTAAATTTTGTCCGATCTCTGAAAATTACGGTATTTCACTGCGCGCCAGCCAGAAAAATGCGGAAGCGTTTGAAAATTTTCATAATTCCCGCCACGACGAGGTTTCGGATATAACACTACACAATTCTCGGTTGAAATGCCGTGATTCTGTGAAAATTATTTTTTTTCTAGCAATTATTTAGCTTCAGGAGAGTTGGCGATGCTCGATTTATTGAGCTGGCAGAATCTGAAATTAAAAAAAAAATTTAAAAAGAAATCACGAGATTTAACAAATTTTCGGACAAGCTCTTTCCAAGGGGACATAAGCTTTCAGGAGACATAACACACAATTCTCTGACGCGTATGCCGTTGAAGAGTTCTTATATTACGTTTTAGTAGCAAAATAGTCAATATTAATACCTAAACTTGGACAAATTCAAACAAAAACTGCATTTTTGAGCCTTACGTGGACCTTAGACGAGCCACAGCGGATTTTAGGCATCTTGAGGCAATTATTGCACAATCGGCCACCATTAAGGGATGCAAAGGCTACGTTCCAGCGAAGAAAGCTAAGCTTTTGCTCCCCTTGGCAAAAAGTTATCAAGCGAAAATGAGAGTGGTTCAAAAATGGATCATCGTAAATGTCGAGTTCTGCGCTTTTCCCGACAGCATTCAAGTTAAATATTCTCACAAGCGTAAGCTGTTGGATTCTGCTTGGTATTGATAACATAAAATAAAGATAATAATGATTTAAACTACGCGAAAATATTGAGAGAAAAAATTTAAAGAATGAGTGCACGGCGTTTTACATGGGGTGAGCGAAATGCAAGAGAGTAAGCGATGGTCTCACCCCGAAAGCTCATTTGGCGCGTTGCCAGCAGAACGCCGTGGAGTGATTTCAGTTTGCGATGCTTGCGTAGTTTAGCATTGAATTACGGTAGGAGGGTTTTTGCCGGCTTTTATTTACCGGCCACTGCGGTCCCGAATTTCACTGCCAAGCAGGGCTCTTGGCGTTTTCACGGAAGAAGGTTATCAAGCCTCGAAGTCAGTGAATCGCCATTTTTGAAAATAATCGTTCCGATTCAGCAGCAGCGAGTCTATCGGGGAAATACAACGGGATGATCCTAACATTTTTCTGAAAATACCCCTCTGCGGTCTGTATGTAAGTCATAGAGAGTTGAAAAAATTTCATTATGTATGATTTAAAATGGATAACAATACTGCTTGAGATAAATATACGAAAAATGCCTCCCTTTACTAAAAAGATCGCGAGGAATAAAGAGTGCGATGACTGATTTTCCATCAGCAATTTGTTTTTTAAAACATATTTCTGACTAGTGTTAACGTTCGGGAAAAACTGAAATGTTTCTTATCAGTACAACGATCTCCTCATCAACGACGACATCTCATCACTTATTCTTCCAAGACTGAGATAAACAATTCAATTAATCCGATAATTACAGCAACAGGATTTACTCAGGCATTCGAGGTCTGAAGTTGTTTCATCTAAAAAATATAATTCATATCAAGAGCATCTTCAAAAAAACTTATTTCCCACGCTTACAAGCTCCTTATCTAATACGAAAATAAGAAAATTTTAGATTGTTAGTTCGTCTGGAAAGAAGAAATAAGCTGAGTTCGATGTTCCTAAGAGATCGCTTGTCGCTTTCGTTCGCAATTTCACTCATCAACTCGAATCGATAAATAGCTATGTGCTTAAGCATCGCCAGACTGGTACGGTTATTCGCTGCAAATTTGGATTCGACCAAGCCCATATATCAATTCGTTTATTTCAATTCGTACGATAAATTAATTACTTCACAAAAATATTCAGTTCACTTCCTGATAATGGAGATTCTTTTGGATCTGTCTCACTGCTTAATAAATTGTCGCCTGACTGGTGACGCAATGATTTCTCAAATCTATTTTGCGATTCTCTTCAAGGGCTAGAGAAGGGAGGGAGGGGACTGGGGAGGAAATTTCCAGATAGTGATGATGGGAATTGTTTCTCGCCATTCGATGCACTATAAAAGGAAGGATGGAAGGGGGAATATCATTATCTCGATCATCTCCTCTACTAACATGCGGGCCCTCATCGTCCTCTGCCTCGCCGTTGCCGCTTCGGCGTGAGTCCGAACACGATTCGGGTTACTGTTGTTATTGGGGAGGGGGGGGGGTACTGTAAGTTCGCTGTAGTCAAAACCACAGTGTAGGAAGACATTGAAGACACACATTTAGTCTGTCAGGGTGCAGCCTAGCTACTGTGGTTTAAAATGGGGGTTACTGTAGTCTATATCGATCGATTTCAGCCAGTTCGCCTACCCCGGATTCGCCGGATTCAACGGATTCGCGGGATTCAGCGGATTCTCCGGATGCAGCTTCGGATATCCCGGATTCTGATACGGCCTCGGAGGATTCCCCGCCTACGGACTCGGATACAGAACGCTCGCTGCCCCCGCATTCGCCGATCCCGTGACCTACCTACCGTAGTCCGATCGATACCATAGACCTACCGTAATACCCTCCCCTTCAGGCTACCTATACCTCGTTTGCTGCCCCCTCTGTCACTACCACCGTCACCGCTACCCCCGTTGTCGCTGTGCCCCCGCCGTGAGTACCGTAAGCCTCCATCAATCTATCGGTTCGAGAAGAACTACCGTAACCCGATCCATAACAGGTCACCGTCACCGCCGCTCCCCTCGTTGCCCCCGCCTTCGCTGCCCCCGTAAGTGGTCTTCCGATTGAAAATCTAATCGGAAGACCACTTACGCTTACAGTATCCACACTGACATTGCAAACTTCCCTGAGATAGATACTGCGGAAGTAATTACCGGTGAGAGAAAGAATTGAGATGAGAAGAAAATGGAGAAGTATCGTGCGAGATACGCAACAACATCACTAGAAAAATATCGAAAAGAGAAGAGTTCCAAATAGTGTGAAAGGGAACCTGGTCCGGTAATTATTCAAAACAATAACACTGAAATCGTTTTCAATACTAAAAATCAATAAAATAAAATACTTCACGTTAGAAAGTGCAATCGTTCAAGTACCGTAAGAATAATCGTAAGAATAAAAAAATCGAAAAATAAAAATCCTATTTTGTTGTTTTTTCGCGTTTATTAACTGTATTTGTACTATAATATCTTTCTCAGAGTCAAGATGCTCAGCTTCGAAGAGGCCTTCCGCCAGTCGCAGCTGATGAGTGACGGTTCGTAACGTTTTACGTTTGCTTCTAGCATAATTCCTATGTTCCAGGAACGCCTCGTAAGGATGCCTTCACTTTTCCCAACGTTGAGGCTGCTGTGGAGGCTCGCAAGAAAGATAACAGATTCGATGGTGAGTTAACCTCCTCCAGCAGCTTCAAATTGCATTCATTTCAGGCTGCAAAGAGATTCAGAGGCAGTTGTTCGTCCCCGGGCCGCTTACTAAGAAGTAAGATTATAGCGCCTTCTGTGCAGCTTATTCTCGGTTGTAGGTACACGGATGAAGCTGTAGCGAAGCTCCGCGCGTCGATGAAGGACCTCCAGGTACTTATTCTGATCTCGAAACAACTGATGACATCGCGTGAATTGAGGTATATCCCGCTGACGAGGAGAACCCGTGTGTGATTCCCGCGCCCTTCGTCTCCTTCGAAGAGGCCTTCCACAACAAGCGTGAGCTTTTTACAATTTCGAAACTAAGATTATTCAAACGAGTGCGTTTTTCGAGTGGTTCACCGCAAATTGCTCTGGAATCAGTGCTGCAATGTTTCGGGGGTATGACATTTCCGCTACGGGGTAGAACATATTTTGCTGGAGTTCTATCATCATGGGATTGGTGTCATTGTGATCAGCATCGCTACCAATATCGCGTACACCCAGAAACACCCATCCCATGAAACTAGGACTCCAACAAACTAAGTTATCCCCCGTTGCGGAAATGTCATACCCCAATGATTCGCGACAATTCGTGTAAACAAACGAGGACAATAATGAATACGAGGCTCTGATTTCTCAGCCGCTCTGCTCGCCGAGATAGCCAGGGCGGGTCTCAAGACGCCCTCGCCCGTCCAGTGCCAGGTCTGGCCCACGCTGCTCAATGGTGAGACGACGAACTGGCTACTGCTATCGGCTCATGATGCTTTTGCACTTGATGTTGAATAAGAATTATCACAGGATTTTCGATATAATTGAGATTCTGCCAACAGGGTCCGTACAACGATTTTGCAACCTATGCTCAAAATTTGGCCCTAGAGTCAACTTTGGACGTAGAGTTCGAAAATCGACCTTAGGAAGCCGTATCTTCAAAGCCTCATTCGCTGTGGCACACTTTACCCTGTGCCGTCGGTTTTCATATCTCATGAACGGCGCTTTGGAGACTCACAAATATACAGTGATTCTGAAAGATCTCAACGAGATAAGACTTTTTTCTAGTTGGAAGTGAAGAGCTAGCTCATCTGTGAAAAAAGTTGTGCCGTTCTCAAGTTTTGAAAATGTCACCATAAAAAAAGTTTTGTTCCTACCCCCCAAATTAAACTTTTTCATTCGATTCCCCTTGCAATTTTACCCCAGGATACAATTTTTCACGGAATTTAAATGGGGGGGGGGGGGGGGGGGGGAAGACTTCATTTTGGCTGATGAAAGCGTTCAAGTTGTCGGTTTTTTTCGAGCTCAACTTTTTTCTGTCTCGTTTTCATGAGCTGTGGTATCGATTTTTGGTTTCCGCATCGAAAAATACACCAGAAAATCCTATTGTCTAGTGGTTTTTAGGTTATGAGATTTTCACACTCTTCGACCCCAATTTTGAGGCTATTTTTTGGTCAAAAAGTCAAAATCTCAAAATCATCTGACAATAAGATTTTCTGGCGTATTTTTCGACGCGGAAACCAAAAATCGATACCACAGCTCATGAAAACGAGACAGAAAAAAAATTTTTTTTGGTAAAAAAAACGACGACTTGAACGCTTTCATCAGCCCAAATGAAGTCTCCCCCCCCCCCCCCCCCCGTTTAAATTCCGTGAAAAATTGTATCGTGGGGTAAAATTTCAAGAGGAATCGAATGAAAAAGTTTAATTTGGGGGGTAGGAACAAAACTTTTTTATGGTGACATTTTCAAAACTTGAGAATGGCACAACTTTTTTCACAGATGAGCTAGCTCTTCACTTCCAACTAGAAAAATTCTTATCTCGTTGAGATCTTTCAGAATTTATATAATTTAGTGGGTCCCCGAAGCGCCGTTCATGAGATATGAAAACCGAGCGCACAGGATAAAGTGTGCCACAGCGAATGAGGCTTTGAAAATACGGCTTCTTAAGTTCGATTTTCGAACTCTACGTCCAAACGTGACTCTAGGGACAAATTTTGAGCATATGTTGCAAAATCGTTGTACGGCCCTATCTCAATTATATCAAAAATCCTGTGTTATTGAGTGTTGAGCCTAATTGAGGACGTGCATTCTGAAATTACAAAATCTAACTCCGAACGAATACAATAAGTAATGGGAAGTGATCAGGGATCGACACGGTGGGTGTGTCGCAGACAGGCAGTGGAAAAACGCTGGCCTTCCTTCTCCCCGCCTTCCTCCATCTCGACGAGCAGCTCAAGTGAGTAGCCTCTCCCATCTCGTGACTAGTTCAGCTGATTGGCCACTTACTAGTCGGTATATATCTGAGGAGATGGATTTAGTGTTTGCGAGCATTTCGTTACGAGATGGTATTTCATCATTGACTGTCGATCAGTTAACATGACCAATGTATTTCTCTCTGCAGATTGTACAGTCCGGGAGAGGTGCAGCCGTGTCCTTCCGTACTAGTGCTCACTCCCACCAGAGAACTCGCCCAGCAGATCAAGCGAGAGGTGGACAAGTACTCCTACAACGGATACAAGAGGTACCCTATCATAAATCGTTTCTCCGCGCATTGGTTGTCTATTCTCTGACTCTCACTTTCTTAGATTTTTGGTGAATTTTTAGTGTTATAATTTATTTATTATTTTCAACCGATAATTGCAGCTTGTGCGTGTACGGAGGAGGATCGCGTCGCGAGCAGGTCAACGATTGCACGCAGGGCGTACACATCAGTCAGTTGTCAATCGATAATATTTGGTGGTTACGGTAGTTCATGGACCGATGGATCGATTGCAGTCATCGCCACTCCGGGTCGTCTCGCAGATCTCGCCATGGAGGGCATCGTCAGGCTCGGAACCGTTTCCTACACCGTTCTCGATGAGGTACGGTAACTACTGATTATCGATCGAAAACGGTTTCCCCCGTCTACGTCGGGGATACCGCTTCGCGGTGAGCCGTATTTCGCAATCGAAAAGAGAGGGAGAGGAGGCGTTGTTTACATGTTTCCGATTTCGCAATCCGGACATACGAACACACAGACGTTTGCGCTTTATATATAGTATGGATATAGATAGACGGCTAATAAACGGATAATCTATCAGGCCGATCGCATGCTGGACATGGGCTTCGAGCCGAGCATCAAGAAGATCATGTTCGACGTCCGTCCGGACAGACTCGTCTGTCTCACCAGGTAATGTCAAAATGAAATATAGTCTCTCCTTTTTTTGAGTAATCGCTCGGTGAGTGACCGACTCTTTTAGATTGTACGAAAGGGGGAGAAAACTACCTTTTTGCGCACTTGACCGTTCTCGATAATCTAACTTTTCTATCCACGATATCCACAATTATCGATATCCGTATTAAGTGCTACATGGCCTGAGGGAGTGCGTGCGCTAGCCCGTCGCTACACGAAGAGTGCCGCCATGTGCGTCGTCGGCTCGCTCGATCTCACTGTAAGTGGGGGATACGGTAAGGGGATGGAACTAATCGATAATCGATCGTCTTAGGCCTGCAACACGGTCACTCAGTACGTGGAGGTGCTTGAAGGACCCCCGGAGAAGAAGGTAGACGAGTAATGATGCCCTTTCCCTCTCAGTGATCGCCATTATGGACAATCTTTCTTCTATCTGATCGACATTCTGAAGATGGGACTATGCGATTAGACAATTCATCTCCGTTCTTTCCAGCAACGCCTCATCGAAATCGTGCGATACCTGAACCAGGCGCACCAGGGCAACTACAAGATGATCGTATTTGTGTCGCAGAAAGTGATGTGAGTAGGGAGGGAATGAGAGACAATGACGGGAAGTGGTTATGATTCCATCGTACCTTGAAGATACCATGAAATTGTATTTTTGAGATAATTCCTGATGCGTGTTCACTTTTGAAGAGGTTTTGTATTTGCACAGGTTGAATTTTAAATTCACCGATTCTGTGCTTCAACTATCTATGAAGTCCCTGTTGAATCTAGTAATGTAATCATAGCTGTCCACGCCACTGGCTTGCACACAGCCCCAATATTGGGGCTGTGTGCACCAATGTATGTCGTCATGGGTTTTTGACTTTTTCAAAATGTCTCCAATCGGTCCCAAACTTCACCGTAGGATACCTTGTTACCGTAGGCTACCGTCGGAAAAGTTTGGAACCGATTGGAGACATTTTGAAAAAGTCAACAACAAAACATGGTTGCACACAGCCCCAATATTGGGGCTGTGTGCAAAAACCCCCTCGCCATCAGCCTTGGACAGCTATGAATGTAATTAATTTCCGGGTCCAAAAAGAAACTGTAAATCTGTTGGTGATTGATTGGAGGGCGGACGATCTCTCCTCCGACCTCTGCATCGCGGGCATCAACTCGCAGGCCATGCACGGCTCTCGCTCCCAGCAGGACAGAGAGTACGTCCTCAAGGTCAGTTGGAGTTTGTAGGCTGTACTGTCCAAATGAAGATGAATCCGTCTCTTAGTTCTATACGTTCAATCGTTAAAAAAAGAACTCTTCGATTCATGAAGTGACGGATTCTTCATTTGAATGCCCTAGTTTGTAGTTTGTAGTCTAATCTCTTACCGTCTGCAGTGTTTCCTGATGGGCGAGGTGCGCATCCTGATCGCAACGGATCTCGCGTCGAGAGGAATAGACGTCCCCGATGTGACGTGAGTGCGATTTGTACTCTTAGTTGCATGTCTAGCATCCACTCTTCTCCTTTCAGTCACGTCGTCAACTTCGACTTCCCCGGCGAGATTGAGGAGTACGTGCATCGCATCGGCAGAACGGGCAGAGCTGGGTACGGTAGATATTATCGATTTGTAGATCACGAGATGAGGTATGATGATTGGGGGATACTGTAATATCGATTTTCAGTCGATCGGGAGAGGCGATGTCGTTCATGTGCCGTCGTGACTGGGACAGAGCACAGAAGCTGATTGACATCATGAGCAAGAACCCCACCAATGTGAGTGGAAGGGAAGGGAAGGAACAAGGGGATTCCATGTTCCATTCATCATTCTCATACTCAAAATGAATAATATTTCTGAATGAGGCTACTATTGGGGAATGCTTTACTCGATTGGGACCATTTTTTCCTAATGGAACCTCCTCTGTTGCAGGAGGTTCCGGATTGGCTGTACGACATGGCTCGTAGATACGAAGAGAAGAAGGCCAGTGGACAACTCAGACCGAGACAGCCATTCAGAAGAGAGAGGAGAGAGGAGAAGCAGATGGGATACTAGAAGAGTACGGTAGATCCATCTCCAGAGGTATGGTAGATTACAGTAACCCCTCCCCCTTTCCTGATTCAATTGTTATTACGTATAACATCCCATGACTATGACTTGGCTTTACATGTTTACAATGTTTCGATTACAGTGAGATCAAGAATCAATGTTGTTGTGTTTTGTGAATCGTGTATATAGTAATCATAATAGTCATTTCGCATTGTTACGTGTTTGTTGTTTTCAAGATTTGTCGATGATAATGAAGTTATTTTGCTAATTGACAATATCAAATACACTCCAGCCGTTGAGCCGGTCAAAAGATACATGAGCAATGTCTGTCGTACTCGAAAATTATTTTCTATCTGGGACTTACTGGGTTTAGCACGTTCTGTTCTCCTTTCGCTCTCACTCAATACCGCTATTAATCTTGTTGTTCTATATCTTACTATTCGATTTTTGTATTTTGGCTAATCTAGCGAAAATTGGTCTCTGGTCAGCGTGTTAGATTTTATTGAGACATAGATTTCACATGAAATCGAATAGGTTTTGACTTATCATTGTCTGTTTCCCGCTATAATTGTTCATTCTTTTCAAGTGATTCCTGTTTTATTTATCGAATTCTTCCATTCCTCCTCTTCTTCTCATCTTCCATGTTCATCGATCAATCCGCAGTTGTTCTCGGTCCAATCGGATCCTTCTTTCCTTTATCTCCCCTTCTGGGTCGATTCATAGCCTCTAAAGAAATCTATACTATTCATCCCTTCTCTTCCTCTTCTCCTTCTCCTTTTCTCTCATTCCAGATGCTAACACTGATCGAGGTCCGTCTCTGGACGGGGGTCACTCCCTTCCAATGGCTCCTCCATGCTCTAGCCACACTCATCACTACAGTACTACTGGTTCGTTTTTTGAAATTCTCTGGTTCAATGCGAATGGGACTGTAACTGCAGTTCTAAGTTCACCGAGAGTAATAATCGCTAGATGAAACCAAAAAGGTGCTGTAATGTGCTCATCACTACACCGCCGGTTTTTATTTGACAAATTTTATACTTTACTATACCCGAGAGTGATACTATAACCATTGGCCTGATATAGGTGATATGAACGAGATGACAGGGAAAATATGCAGGCTGAAATTAGTCACTTTGCACCGTACTACAGAGTAGGATTTGATTTTTTTTTTCGAATCTGAAAGACACGTTTAAAAATCTGAATCCTTTGTTTTACTAATTCAATTCAATGTGACACAAATCTGCTCCTCTTCAGAACATGAGAAACAGTAAAAAAATTCTTAGTATGTTAAGAACTAAAACATGGTATCTCTACGATCGCTGTTCTGATAATATGCTTCTCGATGGAACGGGAAATATAAAGGCTGAATATATTCACATTCTCTACGAATAAATTCTTTCCTGACAGTTCCACATCACATTACCAAGTGGGCTAGCTGCGCAGGAATAAATACAGCTCGAAACAACGATTTGTCCAATTGTAAGTAAGTTTAGTTGTGGAAATTGCGCATTACTCTACAAATATAGGAAACTATGGAACTGTTGGGATGATATGGATGTTTGGTAGTGTTGTTCCTTCCCTCCTTCCATCCCTTCACACCCTCAATCCTCTTTCCAGACCCTCAAACTGTCTCTCCTCCCTCGTCTCTCATACGTGGGTGTCCTCTCTCCCTGCTTCCTCGCCACTGCTCTCGACTTCTACTTCATATTCACCGTCATTGTGCGGTGAGTGGTGTGGGGGATACTGTAGGAGGACGATGGGGCAGAGGGCATACTGTTGTCATGGGATTATGATTGGCATTCGAGTACGGTAGGCGTTTTGAGATAACTGCAACTCTGTTCGAGCTGTGAAACATAAATTCACAAGTCAGAAAACTTGCGAGAACTGTAATCATGTAACATTAGTTTTACACAATTTAAAGAGAAAGTGGTACGAAGACGCATAATCTGACGAGCTAAGCGAAAATTATGTTGATCTACAAGGGGTGGAGAACTCATCGTGAATCACAACAATGTCATTGCTCTATTCATCGTGTGAAACATAGAGTGCGCCAAATTGCGAAAGCCAATGATCACCCGTTAAGAATGGGATTCAGTTGCAGTGGTCTGGTGACGGATAAGGACCAGACTCGTATCCCTGGAGTGATCACTCTATTCGGATTGGCAAGAGTCGCCATGATGGGATTCTTCGAATTCATGCTCTATCACAAGGTTAGTGAGCGGATGCCTTCGGGGTTGCCTCTCTCCATTCTGCACACTTTCTGGTCGGTCGGACAGATGAGAGAGTCTGTAGAATGTAGAAAGATGAAACATGCCTATTCAGTGCTCCTTATGGAAATTTCCCTTTATTATACAACTAAGTATGTGATCGATCATAGTTACTCTAATAGCGCTTTGAACAATTCAGACTTGTTCATTGAGTGAAACATAAAGCACATGGGTAATCTTTGTTTTTTTTAGAAGCGCTTGGTAGAAAAGGCCTTTTACAAATGATTGCTTGCGGATAAGGACCTGACACTGTATACAGTATCTTTCCAACCTACAGTACCCTTCAACCTAACCTACCGTAACTTCTCTTTCTCTGTTCAGTAGGGTTGGCGAAACGATAACGACATTGCGACTGCGCTACGCGAGGGGGAGGGGTAGCGCACGCGTATCGTCAAAACACATAAAAGCGAAACGCTAGCAGGGTTCTTTTTGAAGCTACAAGGATCCCGTTTTCTCAGATACTGAAAAACATCGCTTATTATAATGCCGTTTTGAACTAAGATCGTAGCCTCTCACAGAATTAGCCCTCTTCTCGAATGTCCCTCCAACTGCCCGTTTTTGGTCATTTCTGGATCGATTGTACACAAAAAACACAAGAACTGGGTTGGTTTTGAAGATACAAGGTCAGGTTTGTTGCGAAAGCACCGGAAAATATCTGTTATTATGATTCCGTTTTGACCTAAGACCGTCCCCCAACACGGAATTAGCCCTCCTCTCGATTGTCCGTCCAGGTGCCTCTGCTCCCCGTTCCCGCCTCTAACCCGTCCCGCCTAGCGCGCGCCTTCTCGTCATATCAAAGCTCCGTTCTTGGTGTTACGCGTGCGGGAAACGTAGCGCAGTCGCTACGAGCGTAGCGACTGCGCTACCCCTCCCCCTCCTCTCGGCCAGAGGTAGCGACTGCGCTACGTAAGGACGCGCGCGTAGCGGCTGCGTTACTGCCGAATTGTCAACCCTACTGCTCAGATCGAGGGCGAATACGAGCACGCATCAATCCAGTCTGGCTACACTTGGACCATCGTCTTCCTTCCCATCTGGATCCTCATCTGTGGTCTGGGCATCCAGGCCTGTCGGGTACGGTAGAAGAAGGAGGAGGTACCGTAACCCAGCCCATCGCGACGAGACCGATAGGGTAATTGGCTTGATGCCTGATCAGGGTAGCTCCCCCCTATCTAGCACACTCCTAACACTCCCGACTGTCTCCTTATTGACCCGAGTGTGATCTACCCCCGCTTGCTGCATCTACAGAGTAGTAGAGAGGCGAGGCGTGGGACTACGGTATCTCCTCCTCGAGTGCGACGGGTCAGATGTGTGATTGACCAATTGCCTAGATGGTCATCAGAGAGGATGCGTTGGCCGAGTGCATGTGCTGTCTGGACGGGGAGCACTTCAACACGGAAGAGTTAGTAGTGAGGAGAGAGAGGCAATGTGGAAAGTATACGCACCTGCACCAACCCCCTCCTCTTCTATGTATCTAATGATCTCCCCTGTTGGTGCACTTGCGCATTTTCCACATTGCCTGACTCCTCGAGAGTATTGTATCGTCGGACGGAGTAGGGGTGTGCAAAACAATAAAAAAAAACAGCCCTGCTCCGATTACTGTATTTGATGAGTTGGAATGGATTGGGTTGAATAACACGGGTATTTGTTTTGCTGCTATGCTCAAGTTGATTCTTTAGTTTCTTCGTTTTATTGATTACCGCAATCCCTACTTACCGTATTCTGATTTCAGGTATCGTGATGCCATCAGACGAGTCAACCTAATCGATCCAATAGATCCGGCTTTTCTCGATCCGGACTTTGACCTGGACGAACCGCAAACTGATTGTGAGCCCACCCAGTCAACTGAAGTGGATGGGTAGAAGGATTACGGTAGATGAACCATATCGATTGAAGGCGGGTTACGACATGGGTTACTGTAACCGATCTCTGTTATTTATCTGTACATTATCTCACCGTATTTATTCTGAAAATGCTAACGATGTTGATGTTTCCCTGTTTGCGAGTATTTATTATTCTAGGCTGATATGTGAATAAATAGATTGAACTAGAGAAAAGTGCTGAACATGGATGGGAAATGGGCCGGAACGAGACAAATTCGAGAGGAAGAGCGACAATTATAGGAAAGTTTGATACAGTGGTAGATCAGTACAACTCTCACTATCGTGTCAGTATAAACGAACTACAGTATGCTACCGTACCTTATCCTTCTGTCGATTGCATCATCACTACTCAATGCGAGTGAGCAGACTGTTGGAGTGAGAGGAACGATTCTCTGTGGTAGTCAGCCATTGGCTGAGGCCGAACTCAAGCTGTGGGATGTGGATATTGGTAGGTCAAAGTTGACTACAGTAACCCAGATCTCTTCCACACAGGACCCGATCCGGACGATCTGATGGCGACCAGCAGACCGGATGCAGGTACGGTATCTTTCCCGAAGATATTATCGTTCTCTTAAGGTGGCCGCTTCCAGTTGTGGGGCACTGAGGACGAGTACACGAATATCGATCCGGTGCTCAAGATCTACCATAATTGCGCCAATAAATGGGTATACTGTAGGCGGATTGGCAACTGACTTTATTCCAGTATTTCAGCCCTGTAAGCGTGTCGTCAAGCTGGCAATTCCTGATGTGTACATTGCTCAGGGAGAAAAGGTACGGTAGTTTGGGAAGACAAACCTCTGTATTCAGGTTTCGCTATCTTTATAGGTCGAGAAATGGTACAACGTCGGAACACTCAATCTGGAGACTAAATTCGCATATGAGGGACGGGACTGCCTTTGAAGTCTCTCTCAGTGAATAGTTTGAATGATTCACCATTGAATGATGTTTCAGTTTTGTGCTATTATGAGTGTTCTCTGAACAAGATAAACATTATTTCTTTCTAAAACCGGCTGCATAACACCTGGAGAATTCGGCAGTTCGAAGTAGGGATGTAATTTCAATCTGCAGTTCTCTCCATTCAGCACACTCTCTCGACTGAAGAAACCGTGTGCAGAATGGAGAGAGCATTCGGCAACACTAGTTTGGAGTGTTACTGGTGTCGGAAAACGGAAAATGGAAAATGGAAAATAGTCGTTTCTCAAATGGACACCCATCACTTATCTCTCACTTGCACCCACGGCTAGTCTCTGATCAAGCAACCCATGTCTATTTCTAAATCCCCTTCCCTTCCCACTCATCATTCGAGGATCTGTCAAAACAAGATTCCTACTGTAGCCACTTGATGGCTACGGCGTTTGAACTTGGATACTTCTGATTCATTAGGGAAGACACTCTTACTTCACCCCATCTTTCGAGGGCAGAACAGCGAGAAATCATGAATGAAGAGAGTATGGAGGACGGTTGTCTCTCTCCATTCTGCACACTCTCCCAGACCAGGCGATAGAGAGTGTAGAATGAAGAGGTGGATTCTTCTCTCCGACATCCCTAATGAGTAGAAATTTCAAGTATTTCGGATGAAGTCTGGGTACATTCATCCTTGTTTTCAGCTGAAATTCGTCGAGCTTCGCTCCTCCCCTTAGCATTCCTACTGTGAGTCTCCTCCGATTGGTGAGTCCTGAAAGTCTCCGGAAATCGAAGAGCCTTCGGTTCTGCGATCTATAAACCAAGCGTGGACTTGAATAGTTGTCGTTTCGGCCTTGAGCTCTCTCCATTCAGCACACATCTCTTTTGCCTCGACGGAAATAGAGTGTGCAGAATGGAGAGAGCTATAACGGGATTTTCACTGAATACGCGCTCATTATCCGACGCTTCTTTCGAATTTTTCCTGGAAACATCACGGATCGACGGAACTCTCTTCACTTAGTGCTATATTTCTTGCTGACTATCATCTCTGCAGACCAGACACCTAAAACATCGTTTTATAATCGCATTATTAGTCGCCGAGTAAGTTTCAAAACATGCTTTTCTAACGGAGATCGTCTACATATTATTCTTCATTCTACCCCTGTATTATCTCTCAGTGCACTTTTTGAAAATTTCCTTCCACTTGCACTCGTTTTGCGTGCCAATTATCTCATCGTTTCACTGCTTCATCGATGCCTCCACTCCTAAAAACACGCCATTTTGGTTGTTTCTTCTTCTTCAGAGAATGCAATCTGTCAACGTGACCGTGTGCGAATCAGCCTTCATCCTCAGCCAGAGTCTCGAACTTAAGGCGAGTTTACTTTCTATGATTTCGGGGGTTCCAGGCAGGCAATTTTCTGAACATAGCGGTTTACTAGAGATGAGGCAGCCTAACCTTAGCTTGAAATCGATAATATCGACTTCTCAGGTGGTTCTCAGTATCAAATGCGTGCTCTGTGTCTGCGGAATGATTGCTTCCGTGGAGGTGTTGAGGAGAGGAGTCTGTATTTTCATTTTCATTTATTTTAGTCTCTCTCTTTTGTGCACACTGACTCGCCAGTCGTACTGGCTAACTGAAACCCACTAGTGAGCACCGTCCATTCTGGCTCTATTATAAGGATCCAATGATACCCTGGTTCCGGTGCCCATCTCTCCCCTCAGGGTCTCTCGTGGTTGGGTTCTCCCCTCACTCGATCCATCTTCATTGGCCACGTCCTCTCTGCTCTCCTCTGTTCTGCTGGATTCGCCTTCTGCTATGCATACGACGTCTATCGGTGAGTCGCAATTACACAATAATCAATTCCTCGAAAAGTAGTCTACCAATTACTACTGTTGACAGATCGAATACTGATCGAATTCCCGTTCCTACCGTAGACCTTCTTCTAATTAGGACTGGTCCGGGACCCTGATTTGCGTGAACTCAGGATTGCACTTGTTAGGTTCATCTGTAGCTCCTTCCCCTTCTATCCCTTCTTCTCTAATTGCAGTCTCTCTCTCGTGCACGTGGACCCGTGTGATTACACACTCGATATGAGATTCGCCTTCTTCGTCAGAATTATTCCGGTGAGGGGACAACGGGGGTTTGCCTCTCTCCATTCGGCACACTCCCTCGGTGGTCAGAGTGGCGATAGAGTGTGCAGAATGGAGAGAGCAGGCCTCTCCTTGTGGCAAAGCCCTTTTGATGAAGAATGAAACAAGTTTCTTCCATGCTGGTGTTCGGGGAAGAATTTGTGGATAGGCTATAGTGAATAAATCAACAGCAGAAACCAACAAAATACGACACTTTGTGCACCCGTATGCAAGCCCCACGAAGACAAGCTGCACCTGCCTTTAAATATAGATGACGAGCGAAATCGCTGATTAGTCTCGCCTAATTGCAGGTGTTTGGTATGTTCGGTAGCATCTACTTTATGGTCAGTCTGGCGATTGAGAGGTAAGCTAAAAAGAGAAATTGGACAAAACATTTGTTCCGATGCCGGGAATTGAATCCAGGCCTTGCGGGCGAGAGCCGCAAATCATAACCACCAGACTACATCGGATAATGAAGATGACTTAAAACGCGTTCTCTGTACTAGTGAAGGTCAAGTGGCACAATTGCTTCAAAATAGTCATACGGGTTCATACTTTGGGCGTGTGACCCTTTTGGGTCGAAAAAACTTTTTTCATAAAAATGTTGATCTTTGATCTCCAAAAATCGATAATTTTAAATTTGAGAGTTCAGTATCATGTCATATATCATTCGAAAGAGCATCAAACGTTATGTTAAATACTCGAAGGAAATTTTATTTGAACCTTTTCGACGCGAGTTATAGCTTGAAAAGTAAACATTTCGATCAATTTTGTTAAAAATCGATATGGATATACTTGAAGATCTCATCAGTACCTTCCTATTTTAAGATATAGTGGGTATTTTTCATCGTAGAATTCGATGAAGCTCGTGGCGGGCCGAATCTATTAGGCCTTTTTTTATCGAAATCGTCAGTTATCCGTGACCTACTCAGTGCCGGATTCGATACCCCTCGACAGGTATAACTTTTTTCGTTTATGATTTTATGAGCTCTAGTATCGAAATTATGAATCAGCGTCGAAAAATACATCAGAAAATCATTTAGATATATTTTTTTGAGATAAAATATTTTTCGACTTTTCCATTTGTGACGAAAGGGTGAAAAAACTGAAAAGTCGAAAAAAACTTACAACTCGAAAAAAAAAAATAAATATAGGAGTTTCTGATGTATTTTTCGACGCTGATTCAGATTTTATAAACTAGAGCTCATCAAATCATAAACGATAAAAGTTATACTTAAAAACATGTCGAGGGGTATCGAATCCGGCACTGAGTAGGTCACGGATAACTGATGATTTCGATAAAAAAGGCCTAATAGATTCGGCCCGCAAAGAGCTTCATCGATTTTTACGATGAAAAATACACAATATATCTTAAAATAGGAAGATACTGATGATATCTTCAAGTATATCCATATCGATTTTTAGCTAAATTGATCGAAATTTTTACTTTTCAAACTATAACTCGCGTCGAAATGGATCAAATAAAATTTCCTTCGAGTATTTAACATAACGTTTGATGCTCTTTCGAATGATATATGACATGATACTGAACTCTCAAATTTAAAATTATCGATTTTTGGAGATCAAAGATCAACATTTTTATGAAAAAAGTTTTTTCGACCCAAAAGGGTCACACGCCCAAAGTATGAACCCGTATGACTATTTTACCAAACTGTGCCATTATCAACCCATTTCCCTACGCTAGTACAGAGAACGCGTTTTAAAGCGCAACTATTTCAGATCCTTTGCGACAATTTATCCAGATCGATACGACGTAATTTCGAACAACAAGTGGTGCTCTTGCCTCGTTATTCTGATGGTGGTAGGCTAATTACCGAGTAAATAATTAATTAAATTGGATGGACCAGACGGCTCTCTGCCTGATCGTGCCCATTACCTTCCTCGTCCCTCCCCTCGATTGGAGCAAACGCATGCACATCTTCAATACTCGCATGAAGGAGAATGACACCATGTTCCAGGCAAGGAGAAATTGAATAATCTCTAGGAAATCTCCCCTCTTCAGATTATGATATGGCTTGAGATTGGACCCGAGATCATAGCCATCATTGCTTTCCACATCGCACTCTATGTGAATCATCGAAGGGAACCTCTCGAGACGACAAAGTACCTCGATCGAAGAGTCCAAGTGAGATCATACCCTAGTCATATCTTCCCCCTCAGCACATCTAGTAGCAGTCTAAAGAGTTCACAAAATATCTCGGACATACTAATTATCTCGTAAAGAATAACACGCAATTCATACTAGACAATGCATGTTTGGCAATAGGGTTGATTCCCTCTCATTGAGATTGAATCGAACAAACGAGTAATTCACATCGTCCTTCCCATCCTCTGGGCTCATCTCATCTTCACTGGCCTCACATCCTTCGGAATTCTCCTCGTTGGATACGTGAGATCGAATCACATAGATCAAAGATCAAAGATCAGTTTGCAGATACTTAATTTCTTTGTTGGTAACTTCTCCATCGCCGTCTTTAACGTTTCGATGGAGTGCGTCAACTTGATTCAAATGTTTCCCTGTGCCATGGCAGGAATACTGGCATACAAGGTATACGGTATTTATTAAGATGTGGTAGATCAATCAATCGATAATTGCAGCTGCTGCTCCGTCCTCTGCAGTTATCGAGCAATCAGAAAACGGCTGTTCTTGAGAGGAACAATGATCTCAAGGGAAGCAATGCCCACTTCGACCAGCTACGGTAGGTCACCGATCGGACTACCGTAATCCTTCCGTACTTCAGAGGCTTCTTCGCGGAAGGAGAAGAATACGGCAAACTACGGTGGTTCTCGGGAATCTGTTGTTAATTTCTCAAGGGAATATTCTCCGCGCTCTCATCCTTCACCTCCTTTGATACCTTCGTTTATTCTTCAATCATACATATGTTATCTGGAAATACACATTTAATCATCGTGCATCGCGCAGAGTTTCTTAATCATTTTCTTGAATTTATTAATACAAGAAAACAAGAAGTACTCTCTCTTCATCTATTGCATTCCATTATTCTATTCTCTTGGGATGATCTACATCTACTTCAAACACAGAACGTCTGCACCAATTAGATCTCTCCTATGTGGTGACTAATGTATGATAATGTACTTTACAAACCCTTGCGATAAACGACATTTATATTAACAAGGACACGGTGTTCTGCTGGCAACAAGTGACCTTTCCTGGTGAGACCATCGCGCACTCTCTTGCATTTGCATGCTCTCTCGCCATTCCCCTGACCGCTTTCTCCTCTCTCGCTCACCCCATGTAAAACGCCGTGCAAGGAAGGGTAGTTGCGAGGGAGTACAAGGAGGCTCGTTTGCGCATGTTAGAGAAGTACTGTGCGAAAGAGATGAATGGAAATAGCAAAAGGAAGTGGAGATACTACGAAGATCCGGCAACACAATAGCGCCAGCAATATCATTTCCTCAGCAATAGCATTCGATAACACGAATTACACAGTTGCTATTCTATACAACGCCAATAATGAACGAGAAACTCGGAAATAGCCTTTGCTAGGATTCAGATACTTTCTTCTATAACAATCTTGATGAAACGGAACCTGTTCATAGCCTGATCTTTGATCATTAATAATATTACAGCTCTGTGATACACTGTCAAACCAACCACGTATTACAATCAAGTTTTCACTTTTATTCTCGAAGGGACATGAAACTGCGACGTCAAGTGCTCCTGGCACAATGCGTGTGAGTATTTACTCTAAGATAGCGCTCCTAGCGGAAGCCAATGGGCGCGGCTAAGCGAATGTGCCGCCGCGTGGTGTCACACCACGCGCCCATGGCGCCAGATGTGCGCCAGACGAGGGCACGACGGCGGCCGGGTACATGTCGAAGCCGCCACGGGACGGTCTGCAATCTGGGCGGGTTACGGTGATTTAGGATGAAAGATCAGTTTGCGATAGGGAATAGGTTACGGTACCTTTTGCCCATGTAGGCACCGCGTCCGCGCATGGCCGACTGCACGGGGTAGAAGGACGGCGGCGGGGGCGTGTTCTGAAGAGGGGATACGGTAGGCAATCAATCGATTGATCTCCAGGTTACGGTATGTACCTGAGCGGGCGGGGGGTTGGCCGACACGATGATCGGGCGGTACGTGAGCGGAGGCGGTGGGACCGTACGCGTTCCTGGATTACGGTATGTTCAACTACTTCACGGTACCGGCTCCCAGGTTCCTAATCCCAGGTCCTCACAGTCCCTCTCCCTCCACGGCTCTCGGGGCGGCTCCGGTTCATCGTGGTGGTGGTGGTCCATACTGAAGGTGACCGTCCTCTTGGTGCCGATGGGATGAGAGGGAGGAGACGAAGATGGGTCCTGGAGGGATTGGGCAGGATTACGGTAGGATTACTGTAGTATCGATCGGGTACAGTACTTCGGACGCGAATTCCTTGGGCACGGGAGGAGGACCGGGGGAGGAGGAGGTCACCACGGGCTCAGCGTCGTCGCAGTCGATGTTGAGCTTCTGAAGAGAGATCAAAGATCAAACTACGACTCCTTCAAGGATAGTTTAATAAGTGGAAGTGTTGCCGGGTCAAATTGTGTTCTCTCCATTCGGTACATTCTTTTGCCGTATTGCGATAGTGTCTAGATTAGAGAAATGTTCTGCCCGAATGAGCTGCTGATATACCGTATCCCCTAACGTACCCCTACCGTACCCTGGTGGGTATACTAAGCAGTTCGTCTGTGTCGCTGAGTTCCTCATCATCATAGTCATCGTCCCACTCCTGCGCCTTCTTGCGAGACCGAGAAGAGGGACGAGAGTCCGAACTGGAATAGGAAGGATTACGGTAGGAATGAGATACGGTAGGCTACCGTATACCTCACGGGGCACTGCACGTGGCTCGCGGCGCCCTTGATCCGCTGCCGCCTGATCTGCAATGGATAGGGGGCGGGTTACGGTATCGATCCATGGGTTACGGTAGGGGGACTACCGTATACCTTCTGTTGCGGACGTAGATCCAGTGAGCGCATCTTCCCTCGGCGAGCGCCCGCTCAGTCCACGCGTCCTGTTCGTCGGCGTGCATCTGGAGAGAGATCAAAGATCAGTCGATAATTAGCCAGAGCTACAGTATCTACCATAACCCCGTCTTGGCACCCTGCCAACTACCGTATCCCTCCCTCCTCACCGCGTCCCAGAACTTCAGCGCCAGCTCGACGATCTTGGAGAAGGCCGCGATTGGGGCGCCTGAGAGCGGGCAGTTGATCTTTGATCTACTAGACTACAAACTACAAACTACAATGCTCACCGTGCACCAGCTCGAGCGACACCCACATGCACGAAGCGAAGGCGGAGATCGAGCAGGGGATGAGCATCTTGCGCACTTGCTGAAGTGTACTTTGATCTCTGATCTTTGTAGTTTGATCTCCTTACCTTGCCCATGTACTTCCAGTCGGAGCGCATCGTTACGGTGTCTTCAAGAGGCGGAGGAGACGACGGCTTGCAGCCAGGTTTCGAGATCAATCGCACTGAAGAGATCAGAGATCAAAGATCAAACTACAACATTCAGAATGGTGAGTTTGATCGGTGGGGGTAACGGTTGGTACTGTACACAAGTCGAGGGACGAGGGGTACGGTAGATGTATCAGTTACAGTACCCCCTCGACCGGAGTTACGGTAGGTCATGGCTCACTTCTCTGAGGTGGTGTGTACTCCTCTAGGTCGAATTCGCCGGCGCAGATGGGATCGTAGTCCGCCAGATTGACGGTGCGCCAGTTCGTCTTGCGACGACCACGAGATCTGAGGAGAGATCATAGATCAAAGATCAGACTACAAACTACAGAGTTTATAAGGTAGATCAAGTACAGTATGCCTAGAACTACCGTACTTTCCATTCATGGCGGCGATTGGTGGCGAGACGCGACGTTGTTAGGGCAGCGGAGGAGAGGAGGCGACCGCACGGGACGAGGCGGAGCGAGTGAGGGGATGAGGTGAGAGAGAGGGGGAGGGCGATTTGATTATCGATTGATTGAGTCTTTGTTTTCGATTACATTGTGCCAATGCGGTTTTGACACGTGGACTATTCTGTTTATGATCAAATTTGACTTTGTACTTTCGGAGAAAGACATGATTTCCAGATGCTCTTAAAATTAGCACAGTACAAAATTGGATCGGCAATTGGAGATGACCTGACTATAGACCAGAAGCAGAAGGGTATACGGTAGTTGGGATCCAACTGATCGGCGCAAGAGTGTGCAGAATGGAAAAGGCTGATTAACTAATAAATAAATAAATAAAACGTTGATTTTGTAAAATATCCAGAAGAAGAGCAAATTAAAACAACAGCTGAAATGCACATTCAGGAATTTGCAAAAGAGTTATGTTATGAAAGCAAAACGTTGTTTCGATGCCGGGAATCGAACCCGGGCCTTGCGGGTGAGAGCCGCAAATCATAACCACTAGACTACATCGATAAACTTCTGCTTTTCGGGTGCTCTGACAATAGCGATCATCCTATTTTAATTAGTTGCCTTACAATTAGTTGCCGTATCGAATAGTAACGCTCGCCATAGCCATACTCTCTTTCACAGACGAAGGAGTGTTCACATATCAGCACTGTGCAGAATGGAGAGAACAATATAGCGCGAATAGTTACTGGAGGATTCGAGGATCAAGTGAGACTGGGGCATTGAGGAAGTCCAGAGTCTGAAAAAGCCCGAAAACCCGAATAAAGCGAATAAAGCCCGAGGATTCGGGCAGCCCGATCGGACGTCAGGTGAATCGGGCCGCCCGAGTAAATCGGCCCGATTCGGGCCATAGTTTCGGGGGCCCGTAGGCCCGACCCGAATTCACCAACTCTGGTCCAGACCGTATTAGCTATAGGACCGGTTGATGACTGAAATCGAATGATTGAAATTGAGAAAAAATACGAACCCAACAGAAATTGATAAAAATCACAATAACAAAAAACTTAAACTTGAATTGATAAACGAAATTTTAGAGATCTTGCATGAATGAATCAGCGTTATTTTGACCGTATTATTCCATGAATTTCGCTCTCCTAGCTCAACTATGACGAAGGGACGACGGTTGTTTGTGACTAAACCTTTGATTCCTAGATTTCCATTCCCCCCTTAGTACTACAATGCCATGTTTTTGCTTCATTCTTCCATGTGATTTCGGTGATACAAAAAGTGTTGAGAGATCTTTTAATTTCTCTTTCCTCATTCCCTCCCATTCCCTATCCCTATATCACTGACGCTACTTGGCCGAAAGCAATTTTGAACGCAATCTCTCCACGTATTTCTTCTCACCCCGCATTGGATCCCTCCTCTTAAATGTCACCAGGTGATATGAGAATTACAACCCTTTCAACTGTGTGAACGCCTTCACTTCACCTCGTTTTAAAGTTTTTCGTTTTATCGTGGGATCCAGGACTTTCGGATCCATTCTCTCTTTGGGATTTTCGCCCCTTTACTCGAATCTTCCTCTCTCCATTCATGCAATGTGAGAGAGTGAAGACCTCTCTGATCGTGATCTACCGCTCTCTGAATAGTCCCTCTAATGCAGTGACGGCTCTTGTTTCGATTCTCTTGTTTCGATTATCAGTGCAAGTAGTGATTAAGAAGGGGATTCTCATCCCTCGTGACCTACCACTCCTTCCGCCACTTTCATACTTCCTGGCCCTGATTTTAGACCTAGCCAATCTCACAAACTCATCCGTCCCTATCTCAATTTTAATTCATGTTCTTGTCGTTTTTCTAAACTGTCTAGACTTGCAAGAAATATGCGAGTAATGACATGAGCTTTCGTGCCGCGATGATAATCTGAAAGGGACAATTTCGCATCAGACTCTTGCAATGACTTGCATCATAGGAAAGTACCTCCTCTTCCTTCCAGTGACCTACTCTTGAATGGCGGTCGATCTGTGCGCTCATGCAGAGGAGTTGAGCAGAAGTGACGCACTAAAGGTGAGATCAGAGATCAAAGATCAGAGTGGAGAATCAAATATCAGATCGTCCAATCGACCAAATGCTTCCTCTGCATAGCGGGTACACTGGAGTCCATTGAAGTGCTGAGACGTGGGGTTGGTCACTTTCCTTATTTTGGATGATGCAGTTCATTCACTTATCATTCCTAGCATTCTGAACTTCGTGTGAAACATAAGAGAAATATGCTTCTCGGTTGTGAGAAGTTCACACTGTGAACTTATCTTCTTTTCATCGTGAGATTGTCATCTCATTCGACTCCACACTAGGCTTATCTGCAGAAGACACGAGTCCACGTGCACTCTTTGTACATATACTTTCTAATGATAACATGCTTTCATCAAGAAGTGGATATAAATACATTTCCTACGATAGAGTGCAAGGAGTCATTTACCTACTGCAATTTGAAATGAAAACACTTGACGGCATCTGTCATCTAAATGGATCTCCATACCATTCCAGGGTCTATCCTCGGCTTCCGTCCCCTCACTCGTTCCATCTTCCTTGGCCATGTTATCTCAGCCCTTCTCTGCTCGACTCTATTCGCTTTCTGCTACGCTTACGATATTTATCGGTATTTTTTCTCTTGATTTAGTTTATGAAATTTGCCGAACCTACTGCTGCGAAAATACAAACTAGAGTGTTTGCAAGGGTGTTTGGTCATTGAGGGACGGGATACGGGTGTTGGAAGTCTGGAGACGAGAAATTGGTAATTTCAGCCTCTCGCAAAGGCACGAGAACCCATGTGATTACACGTTGGATATGCGGTTTGCTTTCCTGGCTAGAATATTCCCGGTATGTTATTCAAAATAACAGAAATCTCAAAATACAATTAAAACAATCATGTGCAGATCGTTGTAGGTCATTGGCCTATTCGGAAGCATCTACTTCATGCTCTGTCTGGAAAGGTGTGGATTGACAGTGAAAAAAAGGCAAAACATTTGTTCCGATGCCGGGAATCGAACCCGGGCCTGGCAGGTGAGAGCCGCAAACCATAACCACTAGACTACATCGGATGACGAAAAGATCACGTTGAATTCCAATCGCGTCAGATCGATTGCTACTCTTTGGCACACAACTTATCTCCCGGAGGGAATGCTTCACCTTCTTCGCTGTCAGTTTTGTGGTTAGTTTTTCTGATTTCTCCATTCTCGTTTTTGTTAGTCGTCGCGAGCGGTCCTTCTCCATTTCTCTCTGATAGAGAATGGAATCCCTCTAGTTCCCCTCGTCTACTCCATCAACTCAACAAGATCGGAATCCCCATCCAAGCCGGACTCTGGTCACCGTGTGATGGGTATGACCTACTCTGATGTTTGGTCCCTCAGATACCATTCTCGTCGAGAACTCGTTTCGCGATTGATGACTCGAGTTTGGTGGACTCAGTTCTAAAATCACGGGAGCCTTCTTCCATCATCAACAATGAACACTCTACATCAAGTCCTATCGTCCTGGATGATCGCAACCCTTTCTCCAGCCAATCTCTTGGGTCTGTGAATGGAAAGAAGACCGATCCCTTGACCCCCACCCAGACGAAATGATTCTCTCTCGAACGAAGAACCGACCCGAAACCTATTTGAAACCATCCATCCCCATCTGGCGTCAACTGCCTGACATGATAAATGTAAATGTAATGTAATGTAATGTCTTCCTCCGCTGTTCCGCTTTCTGCCGTATGATTTCTTTCAATACACGTCTGATTTCATCTCAACAAATCACTTCCAATCGAGGTCAGATAGATCGAAAAATGTCTAGCGCGTGACTTTGAAGATCTGATTTCTTCACAAAAGTTCTGAATCAAAACCAGAAAAACTGATCGACGCACAAATCTTTTGTTCAAACATTTACTGACTGTATATACAAGTACCTCTGAAAACCTCTGGTCCACTATCCCACCAACGATGATATGAAATTACTTCATGGCGTTACTTATCAGATTCTACTCTCCACAGCTATCCCTCTGGTTTTTCTTCTTCCTCCAGTCAATTGGCAGAGACGACTCTCAGTCTTCAATACAAAGACTGAGGACAATACCGCCCTGTTTCAGGTATCGAAAAACTATGTTGTTGCATACACCCTTCTCAATAGTGTTGTTGTGTAGAATCCATTTCGAGATCTCCCTCGGAATTACCAGAGGGAAGAATGACCAGAGAGTGTGCAGAATGGAGAGAGCTGCTATTCGTCAGCATCATAACTCAATCCTTCCAGATCATGGTTTGGTTCGAGATCATTCCCGGAATTCTCTCATTAGTGATATTTCACTCGGCCCTGTATCTCAACCATCGACGAGACCCGGAGAAGATCTGGATAGGAGGATGCTGGTCAGAGATTGACTCTCAAAATTGTGGACACTCTTCAGCCTGGACTCACTTCATCTTCAATGCCATTACTTCCTTCGCTCTCCAATTGTATCCCATCGTGAGTTCGGGAAGATGAACAAATGGGATGATATATCGGATATTAACTGTCTATATTTTGCACATTCGTTCGTTTGGCTAGCCAAAATATGTAGATAGTTCGAAGATCATCCATTCTACTTGATGTGGTGTTAGTTCTGAGGAAATGGTACTGGAAAAAGTAAAAGGGGTGTTAGTTTTCTCGGAAAATGCTCTTGGAAAAAGCAAACCATTTGAATTCCCGCACTTTTGTATCTCGGTCCCCAGTAGAGATAGAGACTTGAAATTTTGGTTACGATGTTCAGAGGGTCCATAAACCTCATAAAACAATTTTCAAGTCTCTAGCTCCACTGGGGACCGAGATACAAAAGTGCGGGAATTCAAATGTTTTGCTTTTTCCAAGAGCATTTTCCGAGAAAACTAACACCCCTTTTACTTTTTCCAGTACCATTTCCTGAGAACTAACACCACATCAGTTCGACCCTCATCCTTCACTAGTCTCTCAATCGATCGCACTAGAATGCTGTAACATCATCCAACTATATCCTGCAGCTCTCGTTCTGATACTACTGTACAAGGTATACTGTAGGGGAGTTCGGGAGGTCGAATATCGATTCCAGCTCCTCCTTCGTCCACTACAACTGCCTCGTGGACAAATCTCGACCATTCTTGACTTGAACAAGGAACAATCGAAGACGGCTCATTTCGAGCAATTACGGTAGGATACAAATCGATCCCCATTCCTACAGTATTTCTACAGTATTTTCAGGGGTTATTTCGACGATGGTCAGGACTACGGAAAGCCACGCTGGTACAATGGGATTTGTTGCTGAGTCGTGTGCTGTATAATAAACACCTGTTTGCCTCTAGCCAGTTTATTACTGAACAAAACAAGACATATTATGAGTGTTATGAGAAAGGTGCAGAAACGCGCATACGGCACAGCGAAAGACCAAAGATCAACGGAACAACTCTAGAGGGTACGGTAGGTCAGACAGTGTGATAGCCTATCGCAAACTGAAATGAAGGAAGGGCAACCGATTCGGTGTATTTGTTTATACTCTATCCGTTACTGAAGATGAGCTATGTAGGGGTGACGTCGTATAGAAGATTATAACAAATTACGGTGCCTACTAGTATAGTAACACACATAGGAGAAAACAAGTATTCAAAACAACACAAGATATCGATCGATAATCGGACGATACTCATAACTAAATCTAAAGAAGAAGAAAACAGGGGTGATACTACTCTATGCTTACTGCTATACCGATCTCAATCACCGTCGTTGCTAAACACCGGAAGTATCGTTCACAACTCGGGGACTGGATCGGGGAAAGATTGAGTATTAACTGCAGGGCCGAAGCATTCTAGATGAGACCTATCGAAAGAAAAGCAAACCGCAGGGTACAAAACAGAAACATTCATACATTTACAAGTATAAAAGAGAATTGGTGCCTAGACGATATACCGTATCCCATCAGTTCTCGATTACTTGTCAGCAGTCGAGGTTACGGTATGGACGGCGGCGATGTCGAAGTCGGAGAGACGCTTCAACACGGGGCGATACACCTCGGCAGAGACGGGACGGAGCACTCCGTGACGTTGAATCTCGTCTAGAAGGGAAGGAATCAATGAATGGTTCCACCTGTCAAACTCGTGTTTCACGCTTATCTTCAGCCCAAGTTCAATGTTGTACTAATGTGATCTGCGTAAAAGTGCGGAATATTAACAAAAAATTTTAGAAGCTACACTGAAAAACCACATAGTAGACCAATTGTCAATCTCATGTTTCTTGGTGATCAAGGTTGGACGTTTCGCTAATACTACCAACGTGATGCTCAAACCACATTGCCATTTACCGCAACCCCCCCCCCCCCCCATCACTCACTATTGAATACCGCTTGTGATTTCCCTACCATAATCCCTCGTCTACCGTACCCCTCACGCACTCACCATTGAGAACCATCTGGGAGACGATGGCGCAAGTGTATCCGACAGTCTTGCTCATGGCAGAGAATCCACGAGGATCGCCGTACTGCACCAGAGAGATACGATGCTTCTCCTGTGCTCCGCCTGACAATTAAAATTATTAATTTTAAAAAATAATAAAATAAAGTGTTGCATTATCATCTCCATTCAGAAATAATTCCGAAGAAAATACGACTCTCGCTCAATCCCCGTTTCAGTGCCATCTCTTAGCTTCTCTCAATTGCCATTCTACAAAGTAGAGGTTTTCGGGTGCAAACCTATAACTAGTCCCTACCACCTCCACATCCACCCTACCGTATCCCTCCTCTTCCCCTCAAGAACCTCTCCCCTCCCTCCCTCTCTCCACTCACTCTGCAGCTGCACTCCAATATCGTGATTGAGTACCACCAGATCACGCTCGCCCTCGTTGAACTTCAGCACCTGCAAAACATTTTTTATTATTTATTTATTCTTCACAATATTTTTATGTACTTTGAATCCGTATGAAATCTGTTAAAGGATCTTTTACAAGCCAACGAAATTTTCTTATCGAATTCGCCCTTGCCAAATTCCCGTTTCGCCATTATCTCATATTTTCCTTCAATATGAATAGGGTTGCATAGTAAAAAAAAAACACACCACTGATCGATTAATATTATAATTTTAAATTAAGCACGATACCTTGGCGAGGTAGGCGGCAACGGTATCCACGGGCGTTCCCTTCCTGTCCACGACTGTATCCGAGAAGAGACCGAGCTCGGTCAGAGCAGCGATTCCTGCACGAGAGGCACATTTTTAACTGATAGCCAACACCAACGATATCCTTCGCACGTGGCATCAGATTGTCCACAAGACAGTCAAGTATAACTTTTCTATTGGTTTCTAGAAGTTAAAAAAGCTGAAATAAATGTACTATCTCACCGATCTTCTTGTTTCCACTCAATCTCTCAGCGGCGATGTTTCTGAGTGAATCGGGGAAGATATCCGTCTGCTGGTTGAGGAGAGACGCCATCAATTGCTTCTGAAAATTTCACATTTTGAACCGGTCTGCCGTTTCAAAGTTGTCTCATATTGAGATGCAAAGAACCTGGGACAATATTGGATTGCCTGACAATGCCACAATAATCCCAATATTTGCAAGTATACAACGTTCATTCGAAGATTCATGAAATTTTCGGACCCGACGCTTTCTCGTCTCATATTGAGATGCAAGACAACTTGAACAAAAGTTCGACGATAGCTGCTCCAAAAATTGAACTGTACTGACCCAGGTGAGATCAGGTCCCTGGCTCGAGTTGAAGAGAACCGAGGGAGAGCCATCCAGAAGACCCACTGACTCCAGCGACTTGATTGCCTCCACGAATCCCTCAAGAAGGAATCGATTGAGATGCGAGTATTGTAAGGGGCAGATTACGGTAACTTGCGAGTGATTACTTCTGCCCTACCTTGTATCTGAGTGTGCCTCTGAGCAGCGTCTTGCAGTCGGAACCGAGGCCATAGATGTCCGCGTACTTGGTCGAGTCTCTGAAGGTAATAGCTCCGATAGACTATCGTACTACCGATCAATCGAGTCTACCATAACCTTCGACTACCGTATACCTGTTGGCGTATCCGATCAGGTTGAATCCGGGCATGAAGTCGACGGGGTACAGATGGTCGAGCACCTTGCCTTGGCCAATCTCCACCAGCTGAAACAGAAAATATTGGGTTTGAAATTTAATAAATATTTTTAAATAAATTTTCAAAATCACCTTTCCATCGAGATTGTACTTGGCGTCGTTGTTGAGTGCCATGAGGACACCCTTTGGAGACCACGAGAACTTGTATCTCAAATATTCAGGTTTGAAAGGGAAGGATTCACAAATCCGATCGACTGCCGTTTCCAAGACATTTTATCCCATGGACACCATAGAGAAATTTAATTGAATATTCTCACTCTTCACGAGTCACGAATTGAATTTATTTGTGCTACGATTAACTTTCCCCAAAGTTTCTCAATTAATGTTTCATAGACATCTCATTCCTCGAGATGTTCAATCTCTCCGTCGTGAGTCTGAACAAAAAAATCTAATCTAATACATTTCTAGTTACAACCCATTATTTACGCTCCACAAGCATGTTATTCTATCTACAAGCGGTGATGGGACGTTTAGGAGCTCGCGTTTAAGAACTCCCATTCGGTGACGTTTAGGAACCCTTTCGAAAGATCGGGAAGACGATTTAGACCCCTAATTTGCAAACAGATGACGTTTTAAAACTCAATTATATTGAAATATTATCCACAGATATTCAAATAAGAGGTGCAAATTATCTTTCTGATGTTTAGAATGGGTTCCTAAACGTCACATCACCCTACAAGCAGCTGTAGCTCAATGCGACTAGGGCAATCAGTGGAAACACCGCAATCATCCTAACCACTCCATTCCAACCTGAGCGGGTTGTCGGATGATTCGGGCGCCGGGAGTCCACCGCAGAAGGAGACGAACGAGGTCACCTGCCATATATTACCATATCACCTGGTTCAAACAATGGTGTGTCCTGCACGGATACCCTGGAGTACGGTACCTTTCCTCCGTGCTCTCGCACTCGATCGAAGCACTCCATGGCGAGCATGTGATCGATGCCCGGGTCCAGACCAGACTCGTTCATGATGGTGATACCAGCCTCCTTCGCAGCTCCGTCAAGGGCCTGCAATCGAGATGACGTCATCGTCGAGAGATGAATTCGATATATTGATCTCTTGCATCAAACGCTTGATCAAGATGACGTCATGCCCCCCCCCAACTTGAAATATCGCTCCTGTTTACAGCCGTCTCCTTTCCGCACACTCTTTCGTATGCCTGACTGGCGAGGGGTGTGCAGAATGAATAGTCAAGCCGGGAATGGCATCCCTAACCACCATCACCACCAGCAGGAACCATGTCTCACCTGCAGTTCCGGAGATACGTAGCTGGAGGTGACCATGTCGGTGTGGTTCTTGATGCACATCTTTGCCACCATCGGATGGAAGGTGAAGGGAAGGAGGGAGACAACGAGGTCGTGCTCACTGCAAGAGGGATTAAGAGGTGAGTTACGATTGTATAAAATAGGGGGAGGGTGTTACAACTTGTGCCGGTACATTGTTGCAATAGACAGCCGAATGAACGTACCCGACCATCTTCTCAAGCACTCCCTGCTCTCTGTTCACATCGACGACTACACTCGAGATGTTGGGACCGATGCACAACTTCTGCCCGTCGTGTTGAGACTCAGTCGCCACTGTGAGAGACACCTGAGAGGAAGGAAACGATATAGGTACGGTAAATCAAGAAAGGTCACGGTACGTCTTCCGAAGAGCCAGAGGCTACCGTATGATAATGGTAGATCAAAAGGGTTACGGCAAATGGTGAGAAAACGGTACCTTATCCTGCTTGGAGTAGAAGTCAGCGAAGGGTCCCGAGACCATGCCGGCACCGAGCAGCAGCACCTGGAGATTACGGTATTATTGGAATGAACATGGGAATCCAGTCCAACCTTCTTGTCGTCGACTCCCATGACGCGCGACTTGTGGTGCGATTGGCTGAAAAACGAGATGTTATTTTTCTTTTTATTTTAACAAAAAATAGAAGCAACTCCACACGAGTGTGAGTAGCCAACTCCATAGCCACTAGGGTTACGGTAAGAGAGAGATAGTGATCACAGCATCAATAGCATCAGGAGGAAGGAGAGACTACGGTATTGCGCTCTAGACACAAGGGAGTAAAAGAGGGAAGGAGGGATCAGGAGAGACATGCAGCCAAATGAGGCACAAAACGCATGTTTGGGACACACCACGACTCGGGTTATTCTTACACGACAGCTCCCTTTGAGAGGCAAGCCACAAAGTGAGGAGAGAGAGGGGGGGGGCAAAACGTACCGAGCTCTGAAACGAGAGAGATTTGGATAGATGAGATGAATGATGACATGGAGAGATAGAGGCAACACACTGATTTGAACGCAGCCCTCCCTATCTTCTCTTTCCCACGCTATCGCTTTCTCAGAGTGAGAGGGTCAGAGACGCAGAGTAGGCTAAAGCACACTCACAGCCAGACAACTTTCTCACTGACACGTTCAACCCTTCCTCATCACTTCAGCTACCGTAATCCCCCAATCGATAATCCCCTGGATACGGTACCTGGCCTTCTGCGCCCTGAGATCGGCGATGTACTCGAAGTTGGGCGTGAGTTTGCCATCGGAGGTGATGATGGCGTTCTTCACCTCTTCGCGACACTGCAGACGCGTGAAGTTCTGGTCCGTCGTGCAGTTGAGCTGGAATCGATTGGATTAAACAAGTCTGGGTCCCAAGGGGAGACATCAGGGATACGGTACCATGTCAGGGATGTAGGGGAAAAGGAGGTTGCCGAACTGCTCGGTGGCCTCGATGGGCATCTGGGCGGGCATGTTGTCGATGGAGCAGACGAGACAGCCAGAGGGGTAGTCGAAACTGAGAAGGGACCCATTCCTTAAGAACACTCGTTCAGCTTATTGTTTATTGACACTGAGAAACTGTCTGAAGGGTCGAAATTGATGTTTCTTGGCATCGTCAAAAGGTCAGATCAAAGACAACAAATCTTAAGATGCTATTATAGTGAAAAGGGAATGAACTAGGTATTCAAAATATAAATGAGATACTGAGACAACCATTGAAAGGATTTTTTTAAAGAAATAATTTCGAAGTTGTTAGGTAATTTGCAGCAACTGAAATCAATAAATGACATTATTGAAGTCACATAAACAACCTCCCTGGTCCCACAGCTTGATTTCCACTCTCCTTCCTCCATCTCCACATTTGACAAGAAATTTTGAGTTCCGTTTCAAATTATGCATATTGCCAAACAAGACATCCAAGTGAAACACCAATCAATCGGGTAATATTCTCCCCCTTGCTCACCTATCAGTGCTCTTGTTGAAGTCAGCATCGTAGATCATGAATGGCTTGTCGATGGTAGTGCACTCAGTCATGAACTCCACTGATCCTCCGGGGTCGGCCGAGATATCGCACAATGCGATCAGACGATGAGGAAGGGTCGGACAGCCGGGAACCTCGTACTGGAAAAGATTATGATATCGTGAATATCGCCTTCCACTGCAGAAAATACAATAATATGTATATCACCAACAGGTTCGGCATAATTTTGCATAGTATATCTCTCTATTCGACACACTCTCAACGCTCGGGTTGGCAATAGTGTACAGAATGGATCGCTATTCGATCTGGCAACTAATATATGGTGTATTCCATCGTATCACCAACTGACTCTGTTTCCTCTGGGAGTCAGGAGATTCTTGGCGTCAGGTATGGTGATGAGTCTGGGTGTGTTCACTCCCCAGTAGACACCGTTCACGATCACTGACGCGTATGGAGCGATCTGATGAGACAATTTATCGATCATGCTGACTTTACACCGTAAACACCGTTTCCATACGCCATATTTTGTATGTTTGAAGAATCGTTTTATTGTCACTGATCAACGGAACAAGACTGAAGAAGACAGTGGCAATCACCTACATGTTCTCGAGAAAAAAACATGAAACCTGAATCAATCTGCTCGTGAAAGTTTTTCGAAATTACTTTTTTAAGACACAATCTACTATATTCTTATGAATACTGCCGTAACCCCTCTCCCTACAGTACCTCAGTGGCGAACTTGGAGATGTATCTCTCAGGATGGGCCTCGAACTCGACCTTGTCGAAGGGCCCGCCTGCCTTGGGAACCATGTGGTCCGCCCGAGTCACCACGCAACCGTACACCTTGTTCGTCTCTACAAAGAAATAATCGATATTGATCACATCTACCGTAATCCTCCCCCTCTCCTACCGTATCCCTCACGACTCACGTCCTCTCTTGGCGACCTTGGGCAGGGTGGCGACGTCAACGTACTCATGGGGCAGATGCTCGAAGAGCTCACGAGCTCCCTGGGAGACATTGCCAGAGCCAGTGAACACGAAGATCAGAGGACCGAGCGATCTGAATTGGGGGATTCTCATGGCGTTTTTTCTCCGAAAATTCGCTAGCCCCGATTGACCCCAAAGAGAACATGGTGAACATAGAAAGAGGTGCTTAACACGTAGTGTGTGCTTGCGTTTCTAATTTTAGCGGCGCGGCTAAACGCCTCTATCTACTGTGAGTATGCGGAATCATAGGCCTCACCGAGCCCCATACTCCTTATACACCACTCTGAAACTGTCACATCTTTTATTTGAAATTTCAGTTTGGCCAACCTAACAACGGTACTCGAGAGCATAGCGCGGTTCAATCAGGAAAGGAGGCTACATATTTAAGCTGGTGACTTTTCGAAAGTTTCAACCCATTTCCGCCTGCTATCTCGCCGATCAGAACGATGACTCGTTATGTGTGCAGTGTAGAGAGCCAATATGCGATCCGCCATCTCTATACTAGACTGTAGTGGGTACTCACTGAGGCATCTTGTTCAGTGCGATCTCGTATCCGGCATCTCTGAGTGCATTGATGGCCATGTGCGAGTCCGAGTAGTTGTGAGCCAGTCCAATGTGCAGGAATGGAGTGTGGTGACCTGCAGTGGCGAGCGATTTGATTTGTCGTCTACAGTAACCGCACTCCACGCACCACACTACACCGTTTTTCGGCAACTGGTCCTGTCTTACAGCTTGTATCTCGAGTGAAAACTACGACTTGATCAGGGATGATTATACCGTACCCAGTGCCAGTAGTCGCAGTCCCAATCCGTGCAGAATATCGATGAATCCGGCATTTCCCGCCCACTTTCCGAACATGACGAGTCTCTTGTTCTTCCTGTCCACCATTTTCTCGTAGTCGATCAGACGGATCTTCTGCAATGGGAAACGTCCCACCGTGTTCTCGCACACTCGCCACACCCATCACCCGTCTACCGTACCCTCTGGAGGATGGAGTCCAGCATGTCCATGTTGTCCGCCTGCGCCTTGATCGTGTGGGAGAAGAAGGCGTACGCCTTCTCCGGAATCAGCTGATCCACCGGCACCTGAGATATGCCGTAGATGGATTGTCGTGGCGAGACCCTGAATGATCCATGCTACCGTACCTGCTTGACGGAGATGATGAGCTGGGCCTCGGAGAGATCCTCCTGCACGACGGCTCCCGCAGCGACATACTCCTGGAATACGTAACTTTATCGATCCTTTTATTTTGATTATTTCGTGTTAAGACCAGGGGATCATCATTTTCTTGGAATCTCCGAGACTCCATCGTCTTCTTATCGGGTTTTTGCATGCAACGTACGAGTCGTGGCCTTGAAACGTTTCCAATTTTATCTTTGCCCCACGCTCTTTCTTTCTTTCTCTCGCTTTTGTTCTAATGCTTTTCAAGAGATCAAACAACGTTTGCTGGCGTCTTGGAAATGAGCATCTGTATGCCAATGCCATCCCTTTGCTTTTCGTCTATTTCTTCCCCCTCTACTTTTTACCTTCTTCTCTCCTCTTTCCCAAACCACGAGCCCTCTCCCTCTGCTTCTCTAGTCCCTCTCAACGTTTCGTGGATTCTCCACTTCGAAAACATCGCATGAGCCTCCCCCCCCTCTCTTTCTTCCTCGTCATTCTTACCCTTTCCCCCGCCTGACGCAAGAGAATGGAAAACTTGCAACAAGAGAAAAAGACAGAGATAAAGAGGTGGAGAAGAGATTGAACTTAGATGATAATCCAACCACGTGGAGATCTATAATCTCCCCCCCCACCCTTCCAAACACACAAACACAATTGACGGATGTCATCCGGAAAGTGTAACCACGTGGAGGGAAGAGACGTCACTCCCTCCCCTCCCCTCCCCCCCCCCCCCCCCCCCTTTCTTCCAATGGAATCGAATGATCATCTATGGTCAGATGACTTCAGCCACATTTTTGTAGTCACGGAATGAATCACAAGGGAAAGTGTGTTTTCAACAGATCGAATGATTGGATGCGGATCTATAATCACTGGTGAGTCTCGAAGGGTAAGAAGATCGGCATCTCCAGAAAGAAATTTACACGCAATATAATGGTCACCCAAACTAATTTTCCGAATGTCAGTAGACCCAGACAGTTTGAATCTACACCTTATGCTCAACAGTACATTTTTGATAACCTCTGGACTGGATTGTTTGGACTTAATCTCCCACCTGTATGGGGTAGGCTCGTCGATTGGAGGGCTGGATGAGCACCTTCACTCCTTGCTTCGTCAGTTTCTTAACGTGGACGGGAGCGAGAGGGGCACGTCGCTCCCACGCATTGATCGTCTCACGACGAATACCCAGGATCGGGTTCTTCCTTAAAAAAAAGATAATGACACTTAAACCGGAAAGTCAATCCCAAATCCATTCCAATACAACCGATTATTGGAACGATGGTCATACAGTTGCCAATTACTCCACCTCGATTGCGGCAGACCAAGCTGGTATCTCAATTGCTCACGCTACTTCTACGGATATCGAGGTGAGGATCCTGCTCAATAGGTACCGCGGAAGAGTCCAAGGTCCATTTCGCAAGAGCTCAGAATGATAACCCGAAGAAAAAGATAAATGAACGAACTTGACAAAAGATGAGCCGTATCGGACGCTTTCTCGGGCGCTTCGCACCAACCTCTGTAGAGTCATCTGAAATGAAAGATGACATGGCCGGTGAAAGGGGAAATGAGCATTGCTGACAGTTAGAATGAGCAACAATTTGCAAATAAACCGATTAAAAAGTGTTCAAACAGAACTAGCAGCTTCAATTTAAAATTGGTAAAACAAATGTTCCCAAGAAAGATAGCAAACGAAATAAATTTCGCAATGGTAGATCAAAAGACATTCCAAGTCCATCCTAAGAAGTCCATTCTAGAGACACTGAGTGTAGCGGGGAGAGAGAGAGCAGAGAAAGGGAGATGCAACGTTCGCATAGAAAGGAAGGGCTAGTGACAGATTCGAGCAGAAGAGGTGAGAAGTGAGAAGCCATTAGATTCGATGATAAGAGTTGTTGCGTTTGTGTGATTCAATGAACAGAGCTCTAGAGCGAGATAAGAAGCGAGAAGATAAAGGAAAAACATGATGAGATTAGGTGATAGATGCATACCTTCACACAAAATCTAGCACGGAACTGATAAGTTAACAGAAAGAGATCATGATTCTACCTAGGGGCGGGGAAAATCAAAAGAATTGGCCGAATAGTGCATGGAAAGAACGTCGAAGGACATGGAAAGTGCGTGATACTTTCAGACATTTCAGCCCCACGTGGGGATATCACCCATTTAATCTGAGATAAGCGAGACCAGACGAGGCAAAAAAGAAGAGGACAAAACCTAATGCGTGCAACTAACAACGCTGTTTCTCCAACCGAGTGAGATAGGGGAAGGAGAACGAAGAAGGGAAAGAGAGTCGGCGGCTGGCAAGAGAGTGGGGAAGCAGGCGAGAACGGGCAGAGAGCGAGGTAAAGACGACACACGTGGAGAGCTAACTATATGTAAAGCTCGCTGTTAACATCAAAAGACCAATCAGAATTTTCTAGAAACTGAAAGAGAAACGGTTCATCTCCAAAGAGATCAGCGAAATAGATATGAAAGTGAAGTTTAACAAATTTAGGTAGTGCTAAATAATGCATTGTTTATTACGGGATAATAAATAATAAAAGAACATAAATATAACGATAAACAAAACAAATGAGAAAAGAAGAAGCGTTTCACACAGGTCCGAAAAAGTCCGAAAAAAATGAAGTGAGAAATATCTCAGCCGGATTTCGCCTGAAAATCAGGGAAGGCGAAAAAGAGGCGAAATAGGCGACTTTTCCTTTTTTCTTAAAAATTGCGGTAAATTGTTGTTGTTCGTTTTTATATTGTTCAGATACATTCGAATCGGCAAGCGAAACCTTGCTTTACCTGGTTCGGATCGTTTGTTACCGTTTGGCCTTGCTATTTTCCGAAATAAGCGCGATTTTTTTGCCTTTTCTAACTAAACTTATTCATTTCAGGTACCTGCCGAGCAGTAATCAATCATGGTGAGTTGATAATACCCCATTCCTTGATTGTTCACCTTTTTTATTAACGTTCGAGAGTGTAATTTGTGATTTTCAGGGAGACGTCGTTACTATTCGTACCAGAAAGGTCATGACCAACCGCCTGCTCGCCAGAAAGCAGATGGTATGTCCCAGTTTGTGTTATTTAACCGGTATTTCGCTTCAATTTGATATGTAATTGAGCTAAGTGGACTATATGAATCCATTTTACAAAATTTGATATGCTTTAGGTCGTCGAGATCATCCACCCTTCTCGCTCCTCTGTCCCCAAGACCGAGATCAAGGAGAAGCTCGCCTCTCTGTACAAGACCACGTCTGATCTGGTCATTCCCTTCGGATTCCGTTGCAAGTTCGGAGGTGGAAAGAGCGTCGGATTCGCCCTCATCTACGACACCCTCGATCTGGCCAAGAAGTTCGAGCCCAAGCATAGACTTATCGCCGTATGTTTTGAATTGTTTTCTCCTTCAAAAATATCTTTTGAATCTCAAATAGTGGAATATCTTACTTTTTGTGACTTTTTTTTGTTGCAAACATGCTGCTAAAAAGAAACTTTGTTATACTGGATTACTTTAGCCATAATATACTTACAGGAATGATCATTGGGTACGAGCGGTGATATTGTGTCATTTTAAATATTTCCTGTTTTTGTTTAGAACTTGCAAATTTGAACTTGAGCAGATGATTATTGTAAGAACAGAAATCGTAGGAAAGTGCCCTATTTCCCGGTAAAGTAGAAATTGCAAAAGTAACGCGCGGAACGGGAAAATCGCAGAGATTTTGCCATGTATGTTGATAGCGTCTCTGGCTCCCATTTTCGCGCTAATCCCGTCATGTATCTTTATTAAATAAATACAATAATAAATAAACACACTTGGCAAATTTCCAACGATTTTCCCGTACCGCGCGTTACTTTTGCGATTTCTACTTTACCGCACACCGCTTTCCTACGATTTCTGTTCTCACAGTAATCTTAGGTGCTTAAACCCTATGGTTAGTGTTAACGTTGCTCGTTCCAGTTCTAAAATGATACATCCTAATTCAGTAGCAATATAGAAATTCTCATGCTTCGTGTTCATTTTTAGGAGGGGTCTGGTTTAAAAATGTTGCTTCAATTCCTACTTGAGATTTTTGGGGACTATCTAGATCATTATTTAAACCTTATTTAATTCGATGAAAATACTTGTCTGAAAACGTTTAATTTTATATCGTTTTGTATTAGCAGCCGTTAAAAGTAATAAATTGAATCTGTTCAGAACGGCGCCCTCAAGAAGGTCGACAGAGGAGGTCGCAAGCAGCGTAAGGAGAGAAAGAACAGACAGAAGAAGGCCTTCGGTACCGCCAAGAAGAACGTTTCTGCTGGAAAGAAATAAGCGGCTTGTTACTTCGTTGTTACTTGTCGTTTTATGGCTGCCTCAGTCATCAACGCCAGATAAACGTTGTTGGTTTTTCGTATATCAAATCTTGCACTACAATACATTGGTTGTTTCCTGTATACAAATACTTGGCAGTATCGAAATACAAGTGAGCTAATTGGGAAAAATCTAGGAAGGCTTTGGAATGTCTTCTCGTTCGGCCAGTGGTTCCCAACTCGATGATATCTCCAAGTGTGAGTTCGGCATTGAGAACTTTTGTTCATGCTGATCTCTAGATCTGGATCGCATGCGCGACGTCAAGAGAGAGGCGGACGAGCAAGTGCGAAAGCTGCGAACAGAAAGGGGTGAATACCATCAGTTTATCCTGAATTCTTCAAATAAATTTGATTAGTGCTTTAAAGGCTTCGTTTACATCATTATTCATAAATTTGCTTCACAGACGCGGTCTTTCGTAAATACAAGAAAATGCATCAAGAGTACGACAAGTACATGCTGATTTTGTGGTTGTCAGATGAGCTCGATGCGAAGATTGATCAGCTGCAGCAGCGACGAGATTCCGTAGAGCAGAGGATGAGGGCGGAGCAGCAGAGAGCAGAGAGACACGAAAGGGCCATCGATCAGGCTGCTGAGACATTCGAGTGAGTCCTTCAGCGGTTTACTTTCGATATTGTTTATTCTGAACATTATTGTTGAAACACGATGCAATAGTGATACGTATCCACGAGGGAGGAATATCAAGGGTGTACGGGAAGTTAGCTAGTATTCAAAAAAGGTTTATGAAGAAAATATTTAAAATTTATGAAGAAAATATTTCGCAAGATTCTGAATATCTGTAAAATATTTATATCGTTATTTTGTTCGAACACTATTTGATATAATAGCTTCCTATTTTTCTGAATAAAATAGTTTATTTTTCTGGCATTATCTGCAATTCCTTTATTTATATATATTTGGATGTCTAGCTTCATTTGAGAACATAATATGAGTTGTCAACTTTTTCCCTTATTCAAAGTTTTAACACAGTCTGTCGAAATCTATGGAGAAAATGAGACTACATAGTTACGGTAGTGTCTGTCGCCCATCAATTCCTTCTCATAATTAATGGTGTTCTCTATAGGAAGCTGCTCGAGTCGACAAAGAATCTGGCCGATTTCGTGCGTAAGGAGTACCAGGAATCGAGAAGCCATCCCGATAGTTAGTGACCTACCTCCTGTATGTATCAAGTAAACTGAACCGATCACTACCTCACCTCGTGAGTTACTGTACATTGCCATTTTTATTTATCATTTTCTCTATATCATAGACATCCCGCTATTACTATCAAGTGCATCTCACTAACATGGCACATACCGTATCATTACTAATTGTGATATCTCTGTGCTTGTCCATATCGATGGAACAAAATATATGATCTCTGTGAATCTCCATGTCGTTGCTCACAATGTATAATGATTATAATGATGTTACCGTTTTACTCATACAGCAATAGGTACATATCAACGAAAAGTAGCTTCTAAAACGATGACTACCGTAAGCGTCGAACATATTATCACAGATGTCTCATGAGTATCGTTTGGATTGGGACCACTGCGATAGGTACGGTTATCGATGAATATTCATTAGCAGGAATTATTGATTGATTGTGGAAACTTATCGCCGACGTGGGCCCTGTATGGGTTGTGGCAACATCTAAACATGGGGCACGGAATTGGAAATTATTCACAGAATAATAGTATAAATTAGCGTATAAGTGAGAGGAGGAAACCAATATTACACCCAATATAGCGGGAGGGGAAGAGTATTTACAACAGATGGGGGAAGCAAGGTGGTAAAACTGAGTGGAACACTTCGAGACGGAACAACAATCTCTGAACCCGAAACAATATTGTACTACAAATCTAGAGTAAACATCTTGGGCATGCACTTCCTACCCCATCGTCTACTAATATGGTCTAGGTTGGACTGCATTTGGGATGGACCACTACAATTTTTTTGGGATGGTATCCAGGAGGGTGTTGAAGGTGTCGAGACTGTTCTGCATCGACTCATCCCAAGTGTACGTGAGGGGCGGAGTCGAGCCTGCAGTTGCAGCCAATGGAGGAGAGGAGGAGAGAGTGGCTGCAGGAGAGGAAGAAGAGGCAAGGATGGAGGATGCCATCGCTGAAAGGGAGAGGAGATTAGATATGGTGAGGGAAATTGGAGATTCATTCTAGCTGCTTTCTGCTTTGAGGATAGATTATCTAGATCTGAGTGCACTATCAAAATTGAGCATTCCTCACTTTTGAGTATCAAATCAGAAGCCTCGTGCCACTGGGTCTCTAGCAGCCCTGGAATGCCCAACTTTGATCGAGCGTTCTTTGGTAATTGAGAGAAATCGTTCACTAGATGTTTTTATTATTGAGCATATAACTAAATATAACATTTCAACCCTCACCATTATTCTGTGCCCCCATCTTGCTCGATAACTGCTGCACGTACTGCGCCTCGAGGTGGCCGATTTGCTGCAAATTTCGAAATTATGTTTCTAAAAAATAACTATTATAGTTTTTGCCACCGTAATCCCTGAGCGCACGCGAGTGTGGTTGGAAGGGAGGATAGAATACAGTTTTTGAATTTGTTATGTGTCTCAAGTGGAGGGGAAGGGAGTACGGTAGCTCTCTTGCTGGATAGGTCGGGCATGCAGCACGTACCTCGAGGAGGTGTGCTGTGAGGAGGGCGGGGCTTGCTGCAGATGCTGCAGGTGAGGAGGAGGAGGAGAAGTCCATGGGGGAGGAGAGGGGAGTTATCGGAGAGGGACTCGCCAGGCATCGCAACTCGAAGTGCCAGAAGGGGTCGATGCCCATCACTCGCTCCAACTCGTCCAGGATTCCCTAATCGATAGTTACCGTACACCACGAGCAATGTACCGTATATCACAGTACAATAAACCGTACACCGATAAAGTCAACATAGGATACGATCATCGAAGGGTGAATCAACATAGGATACGATCATCGAAGGGTGCATAGTAATTATAGGCGGGTCTCGAACATAGTTGGTGCGTGCGCTCTCGGGAGGGATTACGGTAGTCTCTCTAGGACCCGACGGGGTTGATTGAGAAGGAGGGGGGGGGGTGACGGGGTACGGTAGCTTACCATGAGCGAGGGGAAGAGCAGGGTGAGCTTGACACTGCGCTGCGTGCGCTGAGTCGGCGTCATCAGAGGGAATCTGAATGGAGGGGGGGGATTATGGTAGGGGTCAATTATCGATTGATTTGACTACTGTAGATATATGCACGCTACCATAAGAAAGCATAATATTCATTGCTTAATTTATGGAACAGGAGGAAGTCGCTGATCAGATCTTCTCATTCCTCCTAAATCTATATCACCACTGAAGCAAAGATTGACCGGGTCACTTGAGAAAAAAATTCAGGAATACTGTGCCATATGATTACGGTAGATGTCAGTTATCGATTGGCAATTGATTACTGTATCTCACCGTCTCTCGATATGGGCGATGAGGGCGGTAAGGAGATGGTCTCTGAAGGCAGCAACAGCTCGCTGACCCTCCTCTGACAGTTGGTTGTCTGAAAAAAAAAAATAGAATATTTAATTTTGAAAATCCATTCCAATCCTTTACACATCAAAAGCTAATAGTCACTTTCGAAATTCATTTCCTATTCGTTGCATCAGCAATTTATGCCCAAATACTGCCTCTTTCAGAAATCCCTTCCGACCCCTCTATCTTCTCTCGTGCCTTCATGAGTAACATACTACACTCATGACTATATGTGAGTGTGGGCAGTGACTGATACGGTTATAACTATAGTGGTGATGTTTCGAATGATCGGCGCCGGCCAGCCAGCAAATGCAAGCAGGGGCCATTATTTCGTCGTTGCCTTTCGGACGTCAGAAAGAACGTGATTCGCACGAGGGTCGAGTGATATGGATGGTGATAAAAGATTGATGGGGTGAGGCCATCTATTAACCCTCCCATGGGGGATGATGATTGTTGCACGATATGATGGAATGGAAGGAATGCAGCTAATTTGTAAGCTTGCAAATTATTATTGAACTCACAAAAGTTGGAGTGTATAATCACTGTGTGCAGGGTGGGGCTGTGCATAGACTGTGCATTGCACACTGTGAATTACCGTAGTCTATGTACGACTGAGTGATAATTAATCCAATTGTGTAATGGAATCCATTCAATGGACTATTGACCCTATATCCGTCACTAAGATATACCGTAATCAACTTGGACTTACCGAATTGGAATAGACTCATGGCCTTGAGTATACAGTACTCCTCATAGTCGACATCCATCTCTTGCATTGGCACTCCCACCATATCAACCAGTTTACGGGAGATCACTCCATATGTACGCTGCCATCTGCAAGTAGACGCATTCTATTTTTGAAGGAAAGATCGAGAGAGAAATCAGACTAGCATATTCTCTCACATATTTGAACTTCCAATTTAGTAACGAATCTTATGAAGCTTTTTTCAAACTGGTGTCAACATTTCGAAATTAAAACCTCAACAGATTTTCGCCGTCACGACATCTCCCTACCGTATCCCTCCCCCCTCTAGACTCACTTGAGCTCCATCATTGCCCTCTCCTCCTCTCTGTATGGGATATAGCTTCCATTTCCCAGAGGGACTCCCACCCTCTCCTGCTTCAGAATCACCGATCGATACACAAAGTGCATCCAGCCGAAGATCATGAAGTTCTGACGGAACAGGAGCATCTGCAATGAAGGGTACGGTAATGATGGAGACTGGATATGTTTTTATTGACTTACTGGAGACATGATTGTAATCACGTGAGCATATTTCCCAATATATTTGCACTGCTACTGAAACACCGATTCACCCTGACCATCCAAACGGTGATTATTTCTATCATATCCCAACTCTTCCACCACCATCCATCAGATCCACAATCATTGGTCCCTCGTCTCCTTCCCCTTCTCTCAATCAGGCCAGTAGATCGACTGGTTGAACTGTGATAGATCTCTCTCGGCCAATCGTCATTCTTCCTCCCTCTGCTGACTCAACTACAACACTGCACCATTTCACGAGGAGAGGAGGCGAGAAAAGATCCAAAAGATCAGGAGTTCATTCCAAAAGTCTAGGCAAGATCAAAAGCACAATCACTGCACAAATGGCACTTTATTGTCCATCCAATGGTACCATTTATCCCTCCTGGTCCCATCCTTCCGGGATCTCTGTTTCGATGCCTTGCCTGTCCTTCTTGTCAAACATTGCTCATATCTCGCAGTCACTGGTTGATCTCAGTGACCGCATCACAGATCACTCGCAGTCCCTCTCTCACTATTCTTAACTATGCGAGATAGCACGTGGATCCGAGAGAGCGAGCAAAGAAGTCAGCGAGGGCGAGATAGCAGGGAGATCGAGGAGGGTCTCTCTCTCTCTCATCTTCTGTTCCCTCTGCGTCATCGATCTTGCGCTCTCGTGATTCGGTGATCTAACTGTTAGTCTCTCTCCAATCCGCACACTCTCTCGTCATCCACTCAGTCCAATTCATTCCATCCTTCACGTGAACGCCGTCAATAAGCATGGGGATGGTGCAGAACTCTATCCCCTCCCCCTTCCCCCTTTCTTTCCTTCTTCGATACTGATCTTTCGGCCTCCAATTGATCATTGTGGTGTTTGCTTGCTGCTAAAACGAGGCGGTCGAACGGTCGCGTGACGTCACGAAATCAAGTACGAAAATGAATTCCTTTTCTCACTTCTCCCCCTCCAAACTCCCGGTTTTGATCGTGCATATCGGACGATCCTTTGATCTTTGGACGCCATATTTCAGATTAGATTACAATGGACAGCAGACTAAACACACGATTCCCCATGACGCAACCCCCTTCGCCCCTTGGATTCTCTTGCCATTTCCCTTCTAATTTCCTCCTCGGAATCGACAAAAAACCGGAGAAGCGAAGAGAATAGAAAGGAAAAGTGTCCCTGATCATACAAAACTGCACCAGAGAAGCACGAATTTCCCCCAGGCCCCAACCATGCGAGCGCAAATATTATTTCTCCCAGGGGCCCACCCGAAACATTCCTTGCACTTCACATACACTCCACAGCACAACCACCGCCCGAAACCCAACGAAGTCTACAAAAATCGATAAGCCATAAGCTACCGTATACCTGATCGGCCTGGGGCAGGGCGCGGAACTCCGGGATGTCGCCGGCCCACTCGGACAGCAGCAGGAAAGCGCTGAAATGGAAAATCGATAATTACTAGCAGTTACCGGACTCCACCGTAATCTTAGGCTACAGCAACTCACAGGTAGTACGAGTTGGTGAGGTCGGCGTCGTTCATGATGCGCTCGCAGTTCCAATTCTGCACAATTATCGATTAATACCGTAATCCCTTGTTTTCTTTTCTTTTTGCACTTCCTCGTTGCTTTCTCTACAGGATGATCGAGTGCAGCGGAATGAGGATGGATGAGATGTTTCAGTGATCTTCGACTGCCCTCTTTCCCCCTACCCCTCCCCTCCCTCCCTCCTTCCCCTCAATCCCCGAGTGAAAAGGCCCTCTTTCTTTCACTGAAATGCGTCACTCAGAGGAGAGACCATTTCAAACAGATCCTCTCTCCTACATGATCATTCACAGTTCAGTCCACTCTTTTTATGCGAAGTGGTCAGTTTGCGATCGCTGATCGCCTACCGTATCCCTCGAATTAGACCACTTTTGGAGCCGATCTCGGGACCCCCGCTTGACTCACGTGAATCTACTCAGCGTTTATCAAGTGAACATTTGCAGTGCAGAGAGTCAGCACCCCGTTAATCTCTAGCCACTCTCTAGTCGGGGGAAAAAGGGAAGAAGAAATATTGAACTCGCTGATCTTAGAGTCGATCTCTCTTGAGTGGGAAGGGGATGAATACAGATTAGATAGGAATGGACATAAGCTAGTCCAACTGATCTCTCTGATCTTCCTCTATTTACTCTGGGTGCTCTTCCCTTTCTCTCTCTTAGCCCCTATCGAGTGGCCCATTCATGTACGAAGCGATTTCTGACATTTCCGACTTTCTTCTGGCACAGTTAAAAAATGGAATCCTCTTATATTCTGGCTACAGATAGCACTCGATGAGTGTAAGTGGGGGATATTTCGGAACTTTTGTCCTGGTGCGTTTTAGCCTCAGGGCATGAAGTGATGGGGGTGATGACGTCATCAACCAAAATCCGTAAATCGAATCCAATCGATTTGAGAGTGGGTTCGATGGATTCTTCATAGAATTCTAAGACTCTTTAACTCTCGGATATTTTTCGATCCCTCTCCTTCAAAACCTGAAAATCGATAAAAACCAAAATTTCGTCACACTTATACAATTCTCAACTTCCCACCGCGTTGCCAGTTTTTTTTATTTGCGTAATCAATGCGCTATATAAGGACACTCAACCTGTGAAAGGGGCGAATTTGGATCGGGATACAAAGGGTGTTCAGTAAGCCAAAAACCGAGCCTGTCTGAGGGTATGAATTCAAATTTATTTCACTATGTCGAGGTATTCGCGCAAATTGGAATGTTATGCACATATATCAATGTATCAACATTTACTGATTCAGGTTATGGGTGGCACAATACGATTTTACTCGATCTTGTGAAAAAGTGTTTTTCGACAATCATGATTTATGATTTTCGCCACACTTTATTTAACCAACGCAGTAATGGTGCAAGCTTTTACTAGTAATAGTTTGTAGTCCCTTTGCTTCTTTATCGAATCCATGTGATATAGGGCTCTGGTACTCCCGTGCTCACTCTCATTTATTCGCTCAGAAAACGCGATTTGCAAAGTTTGCAATTTTAAAAAAGCTGCAAACTTCCACTTGTTAGTGCTCATTATGTTTGTAATTTATTGTGAGAAACATTGGATTATAGACGACTTAATGAGCCCTAACAAGTGGGAGTTTGCGGCTTTTTGAAAATTGCAAACTTTGCAGATCGCGTTTTCTGAACGAATAAATGAGAGTGAGCACGTGAGTACCAGAGCCCCATACCACATGGATTCGATACAGAAGCAAAGGGACTACAAACTATTACTAGTAAAAGTTTGCACCATTACTGCGTTGGTTAAATAAAGTGTGGCGAAAATCATAAATCATGATGGTCGAAAAACACCTTTTCTCAAGATCGAGTAAAATCGTATTGTGCCACCCATAACCTGGGTCAGTAAATGTTGATACATTGATATATGTGCATAACATTCCAATTTGCGCGAATACCTCGACATAGTGAAATAAATTTGAATTCATACCCTCAGACAGGCTCGGTTTTTGGCTTACTGAACATCCCGATCCAAATTCGCCCCTTTCACAGGTTGAGTGTCCCTATATAGCGCATTGATTACGCAAATAAAAAAACTGGCAACGCGGTGGGAAGTTGAGAATTGTATGCGTGACGAAATTTTGTTTTTATCGATTTTCAGGTTTTGAAGGAGAGGGATCGAAAAATATCCGAGAGTTAAAGAGTCTTAGAATTCTATGAGGAATCCATCGAACCCACTCTCAAATCGATTGGATTCGATTTACGGATTTTGGTTGATGACGTCATCACCCCCATCACTTCATGCCTGAGGCTAAAACGCACCAGGACAAAATTTCCAAAATATCCCCCACTTACACTCATCGAGTGCTATCTGTAGCCAGAATATAAGAGGATTCCATTTTTTAACTGTGCCAGAAGAAAGTCGGAAATGTCAGAAATCGCTTCGTACATGAATGGGCCACTCGATAGGGGCTAAGAGAGAGAGAGGGAAGACTCAGATATCGTCTCGTACATCACACTTCTCTCTCCAGTCCCTTGCTAGGCTCACAGACGAGACTAACACTTCCCCTCTCCCCCTCCCCCCTCTCCCTTCTCTACCTTGTGACATTTTGTGCACTCGTGTTCTTCTGTCGACTCGGCCTACACTTCTAGCCCTTTTCTGGCTCAAAAGTGAGGAAGAAAAGAAGAGAAAGGAGCGGGTCAACAGATCGGGAGACCGCATTACTCCATCATCTCTTCGTCATTCCTCCCTTCTTAATAATGACTAGAGAATCGCCACAGAATCTTCGTGTTTGCTAACCATTTCTCTCTCGAGTGGGTCAGATATGTACAATGGCTAAGAGGGGGAAGGGATGGGGGGATAGACCACACTACGAACACTTTGATCCCGATGGACCCTCAGGGGTCACCTCTCTCCTACCCCGAGGGCCCTTGTACCGACTCATGGCCTCAAATATAGGCGAAGGGGCGCTTTTTGTTAGCTGATGTCAAACGAATGAGTGCATGGGGGAAAGGAGGAAGAAGGGAAAGAAGGGAAATCTCCTAGGCGGGAAGGGGGAGCGAGTAAACCGCATACTTGACCGTGATGTATCAACGGAACAACTCTCCCCAAACTAGATCCCTGGCCTCAAGCCAATCGATGTCTACCGTACCCCACATACCGTAGCCATATCAATATCAGGGATGGCGAATGTCTCCTTGACTCGTCTTCTCAGATCGGCTCTCTCACTCCTCAATCCACTGTCCATGGCCCTCTCCAATTCCCGTAGTCTCTCTGTGATCGGATGCTCTTCCACCAGCACTGAAAATGAACATTATTTTCCAAATATTTTATCATTAAAATATTATCTTATTTCTCATCATTCAATTCTAATTTCTATCCCCCGATGGATTGATTGTATACTGATGACGTCATCGCGAGCTACACTCTACTCTCGCCTTGTTTGGCGCCTATGTAAACACCCCTCTCCTCCCTTCCCCCTCGGGCACTTTATTCCCCTGCTGGGGAGGCATTGCCATAGAGAAATATATGGTAGACGCGTCTTCTCACTGACACAACAATACCCACATCTGCATCTCCTTTCCTAGCAAAAGAACATCAAGAGCCGCGCGTGATTCTCTGTTCGTCTTCCCTTCCCCTCTAGTTTCTGCCAACATCAAGGAGACACGGGAAGGGAAGGAGATCTACTGTTCGCATGTGCTCAAAATAGACACACCATGACCGATATCTGATGCTCTTTTCCTCTTCACTGCACAACGAGTTATTCCGGGTGTTTACCGTACCCTTGGTGTCATACGAACGGTAGATCAACCAGAGGGGCACACAATTGCCACAATGCACCCGCCATATAATAACATGCCTACTGTAATCCCGTGAGAACTCTACTTTAAACACTGCAAACATGAGAGATCGGTAGCTCATGACCTTAGACGTTTGTGTTCATTTTGTGTGGTAGCAAGGCATTGCTCGATCTTCGGTGTCTGGGTTCTCGAGGGGAAAAGAAAAGAACAACATTTCCTGCCAATCGCTGACATTTGCCAAGTCATCGCTTTTCTCGCTCACGCAACCGAACTTTTCATCGCTCTTTCGCCCTATCGTCCCTTCCTCCTGGGAGTCATTACCGTACCCCGCTCATCAAATGAGGTGCGGCGTCCTTCAACGATTATCCAGTTCGCCGTCTCCACCCACACATTCTCAGGGGATACGGTAGGCAGAGGGACCGGGGGAGGGAATCGCAAGATCGAATGAGCAGCCATTGTGAAGGGAAAAGGAAGAATGAAGGGAGAGATTGGAGATAGCGTCTCGCGTGGAATGGACCAACAATGCTCCTCTCCTCTCCCTCATACATCTGCATCAACTATTCCCCCTCTCTCTCCTAATGCACCCGCAAGGCACGATAACACCGGGGGACAGGAAAATCGATACTCACCGATCTTGGGCGGGTCACCGTACTCGTGCTCCGAGTCGCCCAGCCGTCTCTTGGCACGCTCCTCCCTGAATACGGTAGCGATGAGAATAGATAGATCACGAGCACCGTATACCTGACGTGTTTCGGGTTCATGCCGCCCTTGACGCACTTCTGGAATCGGCATGCTCGACACTGGTTGCGGTTCTCTGAGACGAAAAGTATACGGTAATCGCTCGATAGATCAATAAATCGATAATTTCGACCATACCGTCGGTGATCTCGCAGCGACCCTCGGCCGAGCAGCAGTACTTTCGTCGCTCGAAGACCGTGCGTCTGTAATAGATTATGACAACTGATTGGAGCATCACTGATCACTGATAATTCGATAAGGAACTAGGCCGCCAAAACACCATTGTGTGCATAACTAATCGAGCGGAAAAGGCATGGGGGTGCAACGATTGGTCAATGGCGGAACATAGATCTGGTACGCCCATGACGATAGAGCAGAAGAGGAAAGCAAGAGAGGGATACGGATCGGGCACTGATCTGCACTGTTGACTCGACTAGTGGTCACTTCCATTCTATCGATGGACTAGAGTGCAGTAGACAGGAGATGGAGAGCATTCACACCAAAATGGCGGCCAAAATGAGGGGGAAAAAACAAGAAAACGAGAAATTTCGTTGGAGAGCTTATCAAATTCAAAAATGGAATTGTCTCGCGCTCTTACAGTAAGCGGCAACTAGTCAATGAACTGCCCGATTACCGTAATCAACTGTAAATGAAGAGTTATTGTGTTTATTAATTTCTTCTGTTTAAAAAATATTTTAATAATTTATGTACATTATTAATGATGAAATACAAACCTGAAGAATGCCTTGCAGCCGTGGCAGCTCATGGCGTTGTAGTGGATGCTGACTCGCTCTGTGGAATTGCAGGCGACGCAGCGAGGGGCGTCCTCTCCCATCATCGACGTCGTCTCTGTCGTCAAGAGCGTCGAGAGCATCTGGAGCATCTAATGGATGATCAGACAGACGTCGACGATGAGATCACGCGATCCTTAGAGATGTCACACCAATTCACGATTCATCCATTCGAGATGGATAAGAAAGGAATTGGTTTGACACCCTAATTGAATAGAATGCACTAGATCGGATGAGAACATTGGTATGATAGTCTATTCGATGAGAAATCCAGTAGGGTATCATCCTTCTGCTCTCATCCGATACAATTCCCGATGAGATATACGAGAGATCACGGAGGAAATAGACAATGGAAGGGAGAAATGGCATCAAAGATCGGGCAGTTATAAACGGGAGAAGAGAGAGGAGGGAGTGGAGCGATAGAGCGGAAGATCAGGTACAGAGTTGAGATAGATGTTGCTGCCCTCAGGGGATGAGATAGCAGGGGATATGGAGAGGGAGCAGAGAGTGAGAGAGAGATCAGTGATTGAGAGAGAGTGCAGAGGGAAGAGAGGAATCACGAGAATCAGAGAAGAGATTGGAAGCAAAAGAAGGAGAGATTCATCATCCTGTTGCGAAAAGGACAGAGCGAGAATTGCGAAAAGGCCAAGATGGCACACCACAGTTTCGCACCATTCTCGCCTACCCCACCACGTTGTCAGAGCCGCACTAACTATGAGAGTGCGCGCACACTCAGCCAATCAGATGAGAGAGAATGCGGATCAAGGAGGGTGCAGACGGTATGAGAAATGGGTGAGAGATCAAGGGAAAATGAGAGAGTGAGCAGGTCTCGTGAGCAGAGTACATATAGACACACGAGAATGGATGAGAAGGGAGGAAGGGGGGGGGGGGGGGGAGGAGGGAGATAGAGGGAGATAGAGGGAGAAGGGAAGGAAGAGGAAGGGGGGGGGGGAGGAGGGGGGGAGGGGTGAACCCTGCGATCCCCTCTCTCCTCTCCACTGCCCTTTTCCCGGCAGTGAGAGTAGGCCCCCTCGAGCGATTGTATCTCCATCTCCCCCCCCCCCCCCTCTCTCCCTCCTCTCCATTCACTCCATTCAGTGAACCGGAGGAGGATCATGCAGTTCATGGATATTACAAGAATAACTATATCAAGTACAGTATCTCGAAGAATATCTAGACCGAACACCAATATTAATATTTAGAATGAAAATATCTCAAACAGATCACGCATTGAGGCATTACTGTACCTAGGCCACATAATCAGCGCAAAAAAGAAAACCCCTTACGGATGTGAGCAATTTCCGTCTTTTGTCTCTAGATAACGACGATATATTACTGTAGCGGCGTCTCTCAAAATAGAATAATTCTCGAAACAGGCGATTCTCCAAGGGGGAAACACTGACTAATATAGAGATGAGAGAATCGTAGAGGAGAAGAAAACAGTAAGGAGATTGGCACGTAGACATTGTCAATAGGATGGAGGGACTCTTGCCCCGGATGGAGTTGTTTCTCTCTCCATTCTGCACACTCTATCATCGCTCTCATCTGCCAGAGAGTGTGTAGAATGGAGAGAACGGCAATACTACAGCGAGGATACAATTGTGTCCCATTCGCGCGATCTCTCGCACTCTAGATGAGCGAATTGAGAGATTGAGAAAGAGAAGAGAAGAGAAGAGACGGTAGATCAAAAGACGATCTCTTACAAGTAAACAACACGTCAAAATACAGTGTGGAGATGTTCGAAATGGAGCATCTAGAAACGAATCCTGTCGCATTTGCATGAGGGACCAGAACACAGACGTGTTGTGTGTTCTGGTCTTTGCTGGGGGATCAGAATAGAAGGAGCACAAGCGAGACTGGGAGACTGTAGTCAGGGGAGAAACAAGACACTAATAAGTTGAATCGGGATACAAACAATCAAGTGTAGTCTCCCCTTCAGGGACACAACACACAACACAGGAACATTTACCCTTCTTGTGATCTCTTGCTGGTGAGGACAGTGGTTTTTCATGGGGGTTTCAGACTAGACTCACACTCTTTCCACACATCCATTCCAAACCCCGAAGAGGAATGGATGAAGGAAGGGGAAGAGAAGGGAGAAGACTGCTCTTTTCTTTTCCCTGCTGCTGCAGTCGAGAGAAATGCACTCGAGGCATGTTGCAAGGGTAGGAAAAGGAAGGGAGGGAGGGGGAGGGGGTGAAAGGGGGAGGAGAAGGAAGATGTGAACTGGAGGGCGGGGTCTGTATAAAATGAGCAAGCACGAGAGACCAGCGGGGGAGATGGAAAGACCGCGCAACCAGACATCAGGTGCAGAATATTGGTGAGAGATGGAGAGGAGAGGCCACGAGAGATGAGAGAGTAGAGGAATGGAGAGAGTGGAGACGGCTAGAGAAATAATGAGAGAGAAGGGGAAGTGGAGAGAGTGGGAGAAGAGAAGGTCGATCTACTGGCTAGAGTGGAGTCTGGAGGGGGAAGAAGAGGTGGGAGAAGGAAGAAGATGGATTAGGAAAGGTCAGTAAGATACAGCATGGAAATTGGATTCGCAACTAAATGTCTTTGCTACAGTACTATCAGAATGTTCCCCTTGGCAATGATTGGTCCAAACTTTTTGGCACCAAAGATGAAGCCATCGATGAGTGAAGAATTATGAGTGATCAAGGCAGAAACATCTATTTATACATGCACAACACTCCTATCTCTACATATCTATGAACCACTAGCCCGTCCCTCTGATCTCGTTCAAAATGGCGCAGAGGGGCGTGAATGATCACTCACTACGAACAGAGGAGGGGGAGGGAAAGGGGCGGAGTCAGGGTAGATCATCGAGCCACTCTTCTCCCTCCTGGTGGAGATCTTTCGCTCTCCACTCGCACCCAATACAATTCCCTGGTCACAATTGGACACGGAATGGAAAAGAAGGCGGAGGAAAAATGAATGGAATGGATGTTCCCATTTGATCTCTCAGAAGGTTCGGTCATGCTCAAAGTATGGTAGAAGATTGGCTGGATGGGCTCTAGTGATGCCCGATAGTTACTATTCGATCCGGCCGGGTAAGATATGGAAGACTAAGCGATGAGATAGAGGGATGAATCTGAACTTTGGTGCGTCGTCGATAATCTCGAGTGGATTTGCACAGACGCGTCGTTTTTCAGTGGATTCACTCGATACGAACTGTTGCGTTCACGGGGATTACCTTTTTTTTTATCGATTTGAGTACAAAAACGCACAAAATTCCAATGGAAAATGAGAAGTTCTTCTAATCTACAATAGTTCAAATCTCACCCGATTTCAATCAGTTTTCTGCATTGGACAAAGCGCAAATGCATAATATTCGGTTAACAGATAAAGGGCGCGCGACCTGTCCCACTCTGACTGGTTGAAGGGGCTACAAAATGGGACGCTCTTCTTCCATCGGATGGTCTACTGATCTCCTATCGCCCCTCCCTTTAGCAGGTCAGGAAATCAAGTGAGTGCATCTCTCCCCTCTCGTTTTTGCTGGCTATCTTGCCTTGGGAATTCGAGAACACGAGCTGTAGTTCTGGTTTTTACTCTCTAAACTTTTGAATTCTTCTTGGGAAACCTGCAAGAGGGTAAGTGGGGACAGTGACCATGAAATGAATCACGGACCATAGATTACGGTAGGTGCTACCGTACCCTGCGATCACACGATCGGAACAGTTATCAGTATCAATGTGAGATGGAGAAAGGAGTGAACTGGAAAGGGAAGGAGCTGCTATCATTAACAGTGAGGGTTCGGTAGATCATCACAGTATGTCAGGTGGGGGGGGGGGGAAGAGGGACGGAAACCGGCTAGTGAGAGGTATTAGGCAAATAAGCACCTCTTCGCTACAAAAGTGTACAGATCACAGAACGGAGGGAGAACAACCAATGGTCAAGGCGCAGTGTCCAGTGTAAAAGAAGACGTTGATGCGAGGCTTGGACACAAAAAAATGATAAGAAAATCGTCTGAATCGCAAAATTTGTGCCATAAAACGTACTTGCGGTTGACTTACCTCCTCAATTTGAGGGGGATTCAAATGAGAGCCAGAATATAAATATATTCTTAAAGAAAAAGTTTAAATTTTCCGAATATTCGACTTGCATCATGTCATTTTGTATCCCCGCTCCGCTTTGATGTTCTACCTTCGTTTTTTGGACTTATCCTACTTTTCGCCCACTCCTTTCTGCAATCTCATTTTGCACCTACCCTATCTCTTTCTCATTATTTTTTTTGTCTATAAGATCCGGGACCAAATCAAAGGGTTTCCGCCGTTTCCCCCATCTCTGACTGAGAGATGCAAGAGGATAATGAGGAACGGTTTGATTGGATGCAGCAAAGGAACAACCATCCAATTCCTCGTTATTTGAAACGGGTTTCTACCGCTGAATTATGTCAGAGAACGAAGATGGGAGAATGGGTTCAAAGAATGTAATGGGTCGAAAAAGGAAGCTACGGAAAGAGCAAGACAAGAATAGAGTCCTGCAACGAAGGAGAAGTGCCATCCAATCTCCAATTGTCCCCCCGGCACAGAAAAGCGTATATCGAAACAGAAGAACCATATCTTGATCTCTTTCCTCCCTTTCACCCCTCCTCCGCCCATAGATCACGAACATTTACAGTACTAAAGCGCACAACGTAATAGTTGTTTTAGTCATTCCATAAGATCGTTTCATTGCCAGTAATCAGAGAAAACGTTCGAAAAGGGGCAGTTGAGAAAAAAAAGGAAATAAAAAGCTTGCTCTTGGGTCATAATCTCAACGAACCATCCCCCCTCTAGGCTATCATTGTTCCCTTCCTCTCTCCCTCCTCCTCTCCCTCCTCCTCTCCCTTCCTCTTCCCATTTCTGCACCACACATCAATGGGTCGGTTTATCACTCTCGATTGTGCACCCGATTTAGCCCCCTTTAGGAGAAGAACCAGCACACTCGCATTAGCAACTAGTCTGACGTCACCACGCATCGTCAACTGAGTGTCTTCAGGTATACTGTAGAAGACCAGTCATCGACTGTGTTGCCCACCTTCGCTGAGGCTAACAAAAGGCGCGTGATTTTCCGATCCTGATCTACCAAACTTCCGGTGTTTACCACTCACGTCGTCAAATCGAGTTAGTTGGGTGGAGGAAGGGAGAAATTGGAAGATCACCAAGGCTTCGGGTCTTAGTGCACTTAGACTAGGGAAATGCCACAAAACTGAAGAGAGACTGAGAGATGACAAGGCTAAGGAAGAAGAGTGATCTTACAGACTTACAAATACTCTAAGAACATAACAAACTTTGAAAGGCAACCGTTATATAAGATGGACAAGACGCTCTAAAATTGAGAAGAAGATCTTTCCGGATTCGGATTTCGTGCGATTTTGAAGGAACGTTTTTCTCGTCGTCTAATAGAGATTCGATTACGATTCTGAGTATGAAGAGAAGTCACGAATCTAACATCAGACGATGTTAGATGATCAACACTCTGGAGTGGCCAGAATTGCACCTGGGAAATGTGAAAGTGAGTATTTTGGACGAGTGATCTTCCGACCCTTCGACGCACCGATTTTTGATCGGAGTTAATTTGTAGATCTAAAGTTCTCGCTGTTTTCTACATTCTTGGGAGAAACAGATGTGATTTTTGATGGACAAATTGCGTATTGAGAGGAACGCCCAACTATTTCGACCAACTCAGTAAATCATAAACAAAAATGGAAGGAAATGCCACAAATGAGCACGATTTCCGTCTACAAGACGGGTGTTGATCGAAGATGACACTGAGCCATGCAGTAAGCAATCATTTGTGATAATGAGCAAGAGAGAAGATTGAGAAATGAGTCTGAGTGGTTATCAGGAGACGAGAATAGGAATGGAATTCAGTGAATAATGAGTGGAGGAGGAAATAGAGAAGGAATGAGTCAAAGGGCATCCTTCTCTGTATCAAAGCGAGACTGAATAAATGAAGAGGATGGATGGGAATGGGAATGAGGAGTTAGCTATAGGGTAGGAGGAAGGTTCAAAGACCAGGATCGGGATTTAAAGTTGGGAAGATCAGTCTCAAATCGCATAGATTACAATCGGAAGGACAGACGGGGGAGGAGGTGGGGAGGGGGGGGGGGGAGGGGGGGGGGGGCGTTTGAGCAGCTTGAGCCCCCTCTACAACCACGCGTATACTACAGCAGGTTTCTGCTAGAAATCGAAGTGATATAGACCCATTGAGGTTCACAGTTGCGGTAAATGTGCTGTTGTTCTTCGTTTGTGTGGCTAATTTATCCGAGACGGGGTAAGGTGAACAAGGAACTGAATGGAGACCATCCGGCCGTGAGATCCGAGGTGCACATCAGGTACAAAAGATATGAATCGCTCCCTCAATCGCTTCCTTTCCATCTCATCTCGATTGCTTCCAAAAAGACCCGGATAATGGAATATTCTCGATTATCCTATTGTGTTTGTGCATCAGTCTGACTTGTGAGATATGTGCAGTGCTCGGTGCACAATGGGAGAATTTTCAATGATCCGTGTCCTTTTTTGAAAGAATGTTCCTGATGCTCCCCCTCCCCCCTCCACTAATATTGAGTCATGGTTTCTCTCCTCTCTACAGCTGTGACGCCCGATGGATTGCGCAGACAATTACAAAAGTTGTTATACTTCTAAACAAAATAAAGTCAATGAGAACGACCGTCTGGATATATGATGAACCTGTGAAGCGTAACTATCTCCTAGTCTGTTTCGAATAAAATGCTACATCGAGGTATTTATCCCAGATAAAGCCACGGATTTCTCAGGTTTCCCTAGCATCAAAACACTTTTTACGTATAAATTAATATGTAAGAAAGAAGGCAAATCTCACAAGATTACGTTTTTCTTTGACATTTTAGATGATCATCGGCAATTTCCCAAGATTCTGCCTCGATGAATATATTCCCGCGCATAATTTGATGCACTTCCCGCATCACTTTCCCGACTTCATTCGAGTTTGCAATCATTTGATGCGTGCAAAAAGCAGCTGGAAAGTGGGGACTTGAACTCTGAGAAACCTCCGTCAAGCTGCTTAGAGGAGAAGAGAATTCACGTGAATGAGAGAAAGAGAGAGAGAAGAGGCGAATTTGCAAACTTCTGCTCCCTCGGAATCAGAGAGTTCATATTTGGCGCGTGATCATTGGAGCAAAAACTCCGTGCTCCGTGATAACTCTGATGTCAAGTGAACCCAATGAACTCGGATTAGGCAGTGAATGCGCATTTGTTTTCTTGAACGAAGTAAAAATTTGCGTTGGGGAGAACACAACACAATAAGGAGAAACTGTGCTTGTTTTGTGTCGCTCTGTGAAAATGGAGCTGATGTTGAGAAGGGAAGAGGGAGACCTTTCTGTGATGTTTCCATGGGTCTTTTCCTCACCCTTCTGTTGTGGATCCTTCTTAGTCCCTTTCCACCCACTAATCCCATCCTCTAGTTCAGGTACGAAAGCCTAGATTCGAGGAGATCTTTTGTTGCTTCCTTTTCTCCATAGGGAAAAAAGAGAAGGAGGGAATAATGGCGCCTTAATATCTTTGATATATTGTGCGGAGACGTAGTTTCATTTCAGATACAAATATGAGTTGAGAGAGCAGAATAGGGACAGAGTGCACTGAACCAAGCTGAGGTCTGAGTGATCATGTGCAATACTAAAGACTCACATGATACATAATCTAGATACAAACTTGGAAAAGCACGATGCTATTAATAAATGATCAAAAGACCTGATGCACCGATTAAAAATAAACCATAAAGAGAGATGTAAAACGGCTTACTTCACGAAGAATGATGTACACAGAACCGAATCTTCGTACGTCAAACCGTCGCTCAACAGAAAATTGTGGTTGCTGCTTCTCAGACGAAAAAATATGTAGTAGAGGAGGGGAGATAATGAGGAGGAGGAGCTCACGACTATAAAAGCGTTTCGTGAACACGTTTTGCAACGTAAGATGCTATTCACATGGTGATATTGACGAACAAAGAAGGTATTCACTGTGGGTCAAACCGTGGTGGTTGAATCATATTTGTACTTGATCTTTGCCGTCGTGTGATCTCACTGACGCTAACAGATCACAAACCGGACACAGGGAATAAAAATGGACTATCGAAACAAGAGGAACAAGAGTGGAGGAGGAGACTATCCGAACAATCTTTAGGGGGGGGGGGGGAGGAGAGACTTTTAAAGTAGACTCGCGCCTCGGGGGATCAAATTTCACGCCAGAAGGAAAGGAGTAAGGTCGGGTCCATATTTCACAAACCCCTTCATTTGTCTGACTGACGAGATAGTGTGTGAAATGAGGAGAGTCATCGTTGACTTGTCCTACATTGAAATGAGTCGGAGTGACTCAGATAAGAAGAATGAGTGAGACAGAAGGAAGACTCACCTTTTAAACCCAACGGAGCGCACTTCCTTTCTCCACTCTCATCTCATCTCTCCTCTGTCTCAGACTCAAAGTACACAAACGGGGCCAATTTCAATCTACTTTGACTCGTTCATCCCCGCGGGTTTCGCTCTTCTTTTCGATGACTAGACATCAAACACTCTCGGACAGAAATTGCGGCTTCAATCTACATAGTCTTCTCAAGGGATGCCTCTTTGACTCTCTCCATTCTGCACACTCTGTCTGACGATAGAGTGTACGGAATTAAGAGAGCTGAAGACCGAATGGATATGGCTATTCTGCTCGTTAGACGGGATGAGCATCAGAAATCGTGAGAAACCCCTTAAAGAAGGAGTGGCAGCAATATTTTTTCGGGGAAGCTGAGACGATAGCCCTATTGGTCCCTTTAACGATAATGGAAATCCAAAATTTGAGCGTTGTAGCTCGTCTCTGAGCCGAGAAATTCGCGTTTGAAGTTTGAATTCGCGCGCGTGATAGGGCAGGGAAAGGGCTGCTAAATGTTTGCGCAGCACATCCCTCCCTCTCCGCCACTTTTCAACCCTTCCCTGCCCTTCTCGAGAGGTTAGAGCGGCAGACAGCCCAGAGACCGTAGGGAGAGGGGTAGAGGTCACGTCAGAGAGTCAGAGTCGGGTAGATCAAGGGAGGATTCCTCTCTCACTAGGGAATGACCGACACTCTGTTTAGCGACGCTGACAGTATGACAGGGACTGATAGGGCAGGGACTTTCGTGGTGGGATATTTGACATTGGATTGCTGACACGGCTTCTTTAAGGTTGAAGGTTTGATCTTATCCGTCGTTCAGAGATGAAACGTTTAGTGGAGATTGGGTGCGAAGAGCTTAGGAAAACTATGAATTCACAGAGTGCAAACGTGATTTCTTCAAGATTTGAAGCCAGGAAAATTTTTTTTAAATTTAGCTCTTTTATTTAGCCTAAGAAAGCAGTGGAAAATGTGTGCATAATGGAGAGAAAGAGCTACTATGCAGCAACACTGCGGTAAAAATTAAGGAAAGTTGACGGGAAGTGACCAAAAAGAAGCGGGAAAAGTGAGTTGAAAAGAATGTTGTCAGAATACGAAAATATGGAGCAACCTAGAGAAGCTAAAAGAGCTTGAGCGACGTGTATCAATGTGATGCAAAGATAAAGAGAAGAGCGAGATCAGGGGGTTCAGTATCTCGTATAATAAAATTAGCCGTATCCCCCCTCCCTCCGATATAAAGAAGTTTGATTCTCGTTGATCTCAGGGATCGTGCAGTTTCTAAAGAATCGAATCTGGAGAAGAAGACGAGGCTGAATTCTTCATTCATTTATATGTTTCAATAAAGGCAGGCACAATACAAGAGTTCAGACTTTCAGTTGGTGGATATTTGCATTCACTCCGAAGTAATTACAATCCACGAGTTATGTTATTGCACTTTTCACTTTCCAATTTACATCCTCCCTTCTTCTTCTCCTTCCTCCCTCTCCCTCCTCCCCTCATTCACTCGTCTCGCGCCCGCGCCGCACGGTCGACTGACAGTGGTGAGCCATCTCTCCTTCTTCCTTATCCATCTACCGTACCCTCTTATCGTGCTCTACCTACGGTAACATGATGCGGTGGTTCAGTACCGTAATCCTGCAGTCTCCCTAACCTCCTCCTCTTACAGTAACCCCGCATGGCCGAGTGACCTACCGTGGGCCGAGGAGTATGTCTCGACGCACGTCGAAGGTGCGCGTCCCCACCAGCAGTTCCTCCAGCAAGGTCAGAGCCGGGACCGGCTATCGGGAGAGTCGGAATCGAAACCATGACCGGAACCGGGAATTGGGAGAGAGAGAGAGCCGGGACCAGCCGGATCAAGAGCCGTGAAATAGAATAAATAGGATACTCTTTAGACGAATCGATCACGGAGCACACGCAAGCCACGAGGAAGAGGGGCGAACAAGCAGAAAGAGACCCGATCGTCGGAGACCGGCAATAAAGACAGTAACTCGAACAAAGACGAGTTAGTCACTTATCGATTGGGGTGAGGAGTACGGTAACTGGTCATATTTACCGTATCCATTGCAGCCGCAGCCCCATCCCCATGCCGTCGCCGGTACGATGAAGGATTACGGTAGTGGCTGATCTTTGATCTGCTTTCAGACCGCTGTTCAGCCCACTCAGCCCAACGCCACTCCAGTGCGCCATATGGACGAGGTTCGTAGTTTGTAGTCTGGTCTTTGATCTTTGATCTCTTCAGATATCGCTGCAGCCCTGTCCCACGCAGCACAACTCCACGGAGATTGAGGTTTGTAGTCTGTAGTCTGTATTGTGATCTCCGATATCTCGCAGCTCACCGTCCCGCCCATTCGCACGGAAATCACACAGGATGTGAGTTGTGATTTGCAGTCTGTTGTTTGTAGTCTGATCTTTGCTCTCTTCAGTCTGAGATATCCGATCGCACGCCTCTCGTACCAGTGACCGCCCACGCCTTCACCGAGACCACCGAGACCACCGAGGGTTCCCCGATGTGAGATATCGAAGATCAAAGATCAAACTATAAACTGCATTACAGCCCCAAGCATCCTGACGCGGATCATCGCAGTGGGAAGAGAAGGGCGCGACGGAAGGGAACGCTGTCAAGCCGAGCGTCAGTTGATCTTTGATCTCGTATAGTATGATCTTTGATCTTCAGTCCATTCTTCCCTCCTCATCTAATCGGGGCGGGAATGTCTCAAAGACGAGTGAAGAGAGTGCGGGGATCCACTAACGAGGTTGGCAGAGATCAAAGATCAAAGATCACCGACCATCGTTCAGAAGCACCATCCTCCACCCTCCTCTGATGGGTCTGCGTCGGGCAAGGTAGTTTGTGGCTTGATCTTGATCATGAAAAGCTGGAGTCTGATCTTTGATCGCTAGGATTGTATTCTATAGTCTAATCTTTGATATTTGTAGTCTCAAACCGTGGCCATCGCTCACCGGGACTCATCGAAGAGTCGGACATCGAAGAAATCGAAGAGGAAGAGAGACAAGTCGAGGAGAAGGAGGAGGAAAAAACAAGGTGAGGATTGGACTGATCCTCGGACTGGATCGATTCTAGACTGATCGTTGATCTCTTCCCTCTCAAGAAATCGACGCAGATCGAGACGCTCGCTTCTTGAAACGCGTAGAGAAGTACAAGTGAGTGGGGGAGGGGCCTGAAATGGGCGTGGCTTGATGAGAAACTGGGCAGAGTCTCTTCAGGAATAGGAAAGTGGAGATGGATTGCTCCTGTTCGATGACCAAGTGTGAAGGTTGCGAAAAGGCGACAAAACGAGTCACTGGATGCCTCCAGGTGCCGATCTTCAATCATCCTTAATCTTTCATCTTTGAACTATTTCAGACTATCGGTCGCGCGTGCTGGGTGGTGTGCCTGCCTCCACTGCCCAACCTCATCCTCAACAGGGTGAGGATGATCTTTGATCTTTGACGTTTGATCTTTGAGGCAGCCTTCTGGCCTCCAACTCGGGAGTATTTCTTCTTCGAGGAGACCCTGGACGTGATGGACAAGAAGAATCGACTGAGGACAGCGAATAAGTAGGTATACGGTAGATCCATCGTATCCACGTCCCACCGTATCCTACAGCGAATAAGTGGGTATACGGTAGATCCATCGTATCCACGTCCCACCGTATCCTACAGCGAATAAGTGGGTATACGGTAGATCCATCGTATCCACGTCCCACCGTATCCTACAGCGAATAAGTGGGTATACGGTAGATCCATCGTATCCACGTCCCACCGTATCCTACATCGAATAAGTGGGTATAATTTTACGATAATTTGATCTTTGATCTCTAATATTTTACCATTGACAGGTCATCGATCGGCAAAAAGTTCATCTTCGGCTTCGAGCATCCTTGCTATAAGCCCCTCAAGAAGAAGAACATCGAGTGTTTCACCGTTGAGACGCGCAAGAAACATGTGAGTACTGTAACGGATTGATCTAAATCGATCTACCGTACCTACTGCCTACCGAACCACTCCTCGCTTACAGTACATTGCATGTGTGCGGGTGAAAGTGGAGAACCCCCGCTACACGCTCCTCTACAGTCATCCCAACGGGTACGGTAGCCTACCCCCATCCATCGATTGAGTACGGTACTTTTTCAGCAGCGACCTCTCGGACCACATGAACGGCGTCCCGTCGGTGATGGAAATCGCAAGGTACCGCATGAACGCGCGTTTATCAAAAGGAAAACTACAAACTACATTCCAGATTCCTCCATTGTAATATAGTCATCTATGATTACTCGGGCTACGGGATCAGCAGTGGATCATCGAACGAGAAGAGCTTGTTCGCTGACATCGAGGCAGTCTATCAGGTATCACAGCAAAAGATGTTTGGAGGCATGGGGAATCGAACCCCAGACCTCGCGCATGCGAAGCGCGCGCTCTACCCCTGAGCTATGCCCCCACATGCTCTCTTCACTTCTTCAGCACATGATCACCAAGCTCGACATCAAGGCGGACAAGATCATCTTCTACGGATACTCCATCGGTAAACGGTATCTGGTCGACCAATCAATCGATAATCCCTTATCAGGCACTGCAGCATCCATTGCGCTCCTAACCGAGTCTCAGCCGCCCGTGGCGGGTACGTGGATCGATGGAGTTACGGTAATCCGGATTGTGGTTGTAGGAGCTATCCTTCTGTCGCCCCTTACGTCGATGCTGCGTGTTCTCGTGTGGAAAAGGGCCTGCTTCAATACGCCCTTCGTCCGTCGACGACTATGTATCGACAAGTTCCGATCCATAGAGAAGGTGAGGGGAGAAGAGAGGAGGGAAAGATCAAAGATCAGATTGGGTCATTGAGTCACAAGTTATCATGATGAACATCTCAACTATACAACATTCTATGGATAGCCTAGGATGGATCCGATTGTGTTTAATTATGAGGCGGATTACTATAGCCGACTGGATGCAGATGCATCTGGTGACTTGCCCCGTTCTGGTGTGCCATGGGAAGGATGACATCGTCGTGCCAATCGAACACGGACAAGCAGTCCACGACAAGGCACCCAACAAGGTACGAGATGCGTTCTAGACGCGACGGGTTCGAGTGAGGGGCGGGACCTGGAGTGGGCGTGGCTAAAGATGAGTGACTCAGGTGAAGCCACTCTGGATACCCGACGCGGGCCACAACAACTTGGAGAACATCAAGGTTTGATATTTGATCTTTGATCTCTCACTGATCTTCGATATTTTGCAGGAAGTGTGGGTGCGCGTCCGTGACTTCATCAACAAGTGCGAATCCGTTTGATCTTTGGTCTTTGGCACGGTGGCCTTTGCTTTCCTGGATTATAGTTTGATATTTGATCTCTCTCTGATTGTAGTGAGCTGACGCCGGCCACCTCGCAGACCACCACACCCACCCAAGTCACGCCCTTAGGTAAATCAATCCATCACAAATCAGTCCATTCCAAAAATCGATAATTGCAGCCGACAGCAAGCCCACCGTACTCCAAGCCTGACGCGTCGAGACCCAACTACTCGTCTATCCCTATCAATCCAACCAAAAAGAAACACGATGAGCAATAAAGTTATGACAATGATTTCCTTGATCTTTGCTCTTCCAATCGATACGACCTTTATCGAATGCGGACAACACAACAAAAACGCGTAATCGATTGCTAGAGGGAGAGGGACAGACTACGGTAGGAATCGGGGTAGGACACGGGGGTATCGATTGATCAGGCCTGTAGGTCACAGGTCAGCACATGTACTGTTGGTGGTGTGGTTTGTGGTGTGGTTCGAACCAGTGTGAGATAAGAAACGTCGTCGTGCACACAACACACAACAATGCGGGATTACTGTAGGTTGGAGCGGCATTTGGATACGGTAGTAGCACAACTAGTCATCAATATTGGACGGGCGAAGGAGAAGTACAGGTGTTGGATGGAGTATTGTAAGCGTAGGATTACCCAGAATACGGTAGAATGAACTAGAGTAGGATGGGTCAGATAGATTACATGAGACGAGAATGGGATAATCTAGCAACACGTTTCTGTATGCAGAATACGAGGACCGGTAAGAAAAGGGGGGCGGGGCCTAGTTTAGGGGCGGAGTCTACTCGACGGAAGGGGACGGGGACTACTCGAAAGGGATGGGTTTGCTACTCGAATTGTTAATATTATAATAAGAAGAAAGGCTCTAAGCGTACCACAGGGAATAAAGGGAATCGATAATGCGACTTATACAGAGAGAAAGATGAAACAACTAAACAAATGGTTCGCCTTCTTTTTTTCAGCGCTGCGAAACGCATTTTTGAACTTTTTGTTTTACAAAATATATTTTTTTTAAATAGAAAAAATCACACTATTCTGACTATGAGACGCGTCTCACGCATCATACGGAACATCTTACAAATATAATAAATGAATAAATGTAAATAATGGGGACGGAATCGGGCGACAAATCAACAAGGAGGGATTAGAATGCATTGAGAACTACCTGACACCTAAAACTGAGGACTGAAAGGGCGATTAACTAAGAGAATAAGGGATTAATCTGATGGATAAAAGAGAAGGAGACAAACATAATCAATACATAGCAACTGCGTGTTTCTCGTGTCAAGTTTATAGAAGACAATAACGAGGGGTTAGAGGGACGAGAATTGAATCGAGAGAAGGGGTGAGTTGGGGGAAGGGAAGGGAGGGATCAAAGATCAAAGATCAAGGATCGATGCTTCCGGAGGATGAGGAAGAATTGGCGGGAGAAGCGAGGGGAGTATTGGCCACGATCTGGGCTAGAATCATCGGCAGCTGAGTGCGTACCTCAAGAGAATTCATGTAGGAAATAAATGATAAATGGGGAATACGGTAGTCCATGCTACAATTGATAACTGAGAAGTGTACTTTAGTCGTATTCGCGGTGTCCGACTAGAAACTAGTTTTCTTAGACTTCGCATCAAAAATTTCCATCAAACATCTCTAAAAAGTAAAATAAGAAGTTGAAACTGACATCAGCCACGAGCTGGTTCATCGACACGAAGAATTTGGTTTGCTGCTGAAAAATCAATAATTTAAACTCCGCTTTACCGTAACCCCCATCTATCGTGACCGCACTTACCGTAATGAGTTCCTTCCTCAGCCTCCGCTCCTCCTCATTGTTCTCATCATTCCCGCCTCCCACAGGCAGGGTGAAGTCGTGTAGTGTGGCGGGGCGTGCGGTGGGTGTGATGACCGAGGGCGAGCATTGTGACATCGCAGAAGCAGGAGGTGCACCCGCCCCACCACGCGACACGGGCAGCGACGCGGCTCCCAGCAGCAACTGGGCTGCTGCAGCTGCAGCCGAGAAGGTAGTGGGCGGAGCCAAAGAGTGGGAGAAGTCACTCTCAGTCCCTCCCAGCACAGAGGCAGGAGACACAGGGAAGGGCGCACTGGAAAAGGGGCGGGGCTTAGAAGGGGCGTGGTCTGGAGGGGGCGGAGTCAGCGTACCTGTTGGAATCCTCGCACTTGAGATCCTCCAACTTGTCGAAACGGGCAAACTTGGCCGGTGGTGTGGGAATGTCCTTCTCTTCGAGATCAGACTGAATCAATCGATATCCATAATCTACCGTATCCCTCCCTCCTCTCACTTACCGTATCCCCCTTGCCCTGCCATGATCCATTGCTGGCCGTTGTGCATCCAGTTGTATTGAGGATATCATAGATGGCCCAATCAGCGTCATTCATCCGATCACTCAATGTCTCCCCTCCCACTCCATTCTCACGGAATCTGAAGAGGCTTACGGTGTTGATTACGGTATCGATCGATAGTCTCATTTTTAGCGATCTGATTGTGGACGCCATTGTACGGTTTACAGTAGACTCACTTGATTTCGACATGACTACAGTATTGATAGGGCTCTTAGGATTGCGGGTTATGGTATTGATCTGGGTACGGTAGCCTGCACTTGTGCATGATATCACTGTGCATGATATCATAATAACTCTCGGGGGTAAACAAGTGTCTTATCAGATGGGAACGAGCGCCGAAATGCGCCGAGGCCCCGCCACGTCTGTCGACGAACGAGGAATAGAGAGAGCAGATTAGAAATGCTCTTTCGTTTCTCAGCTCTCTCCATTCTGCACACTTTCCCACAGGTTAGACATATGAGCGAGTGTGCAGAATGGAGAGAAAAAAAAGGAAACGACGTCCCTAGTGTCGATCAGATATCAGACAAGGGGTGAGAGTAACAGAGAAGCCAGACACTCGAGGCGATAGCCATCTCCTATCAGGAGAAACGACCGCATTCACGATATACGTGCAGAGACGCAGAGGAGGAGCAACAACAACGAGTTCGCGTGTACCTTGGACTCCGCCCCTTCTAGGCTCCGCTCCCTCTAGACTCCGCCCCTTCTCACCTCTTCATGTAGGGTGCGGCATCTCGGACGCGCCTTTTCCTGTATCTCCAATGGGTTTTCATGCCTTCGACGGTGCAATTGAAGGAGGGAAAAACGGCACGAACAGCATCGTACACCTGATGAGAAGAAAGAGGTTACGGTAGGGGTACGGTATTGATGAGGATACGGTAACCCTGCTTGCACTCGATCATATCACACTGCGCTTCAAGAGAAGATCAAAGATCATTTAAACCATTCGTGATGTGCTTCGTCTCTACATTCACAGACTTAGAAGAAGCTTCATTTCATGAGTTAAAAATCCGTGCCGAGATGATATCTAAGGCGATTCTTCTCACTGTCTCTTCATGGAATTCATTTTATTCCCTAGTGGCTTCAATTCCGGGTTGGAAACCCTTCCCTTGTCACGACGTTCTATCATAGTTTCCATCCCTCCCAAAATTGTTCGTTCTCCATTTTGAGAGGAACGGTTTTCTACAATGGCGCTGATAAGTCATCATGAATGGATGAGTGTGTTGCCATCTATCTCTCCATGATTATTCCATCGCATTTAGAGGGAGCGAGAAATTCTCATGTGATTTCCATGACATTCTTATGATGATAATCATCGCTATTTTAGTCGCGAACAATTGAAAAGGGAGGGAGGGGCGTTTATTGAATGAGAGACGTAGACTCCGTCCAAACTTCAACCCATTCCAGATCTTTCCCAATGCTCGCATTAGACACAGCGACGAATAAGCATCTCAATCCATCTTATCAGTAAATTGTGTCTAAAAACCATGACATCAAATTTGTTCGTATGGTCTCACCGCGCTTTCTCCGAATCATTCTGACCGCCTGCTCTCTCGCTATCTCACACTCTCTAGCTGGTAAGAATAGATGAGATAGTGTGTGGAAGGGAGAGAGTGCAGACAGGGATAAGCACTCACAATCAGTGACCATTTGACAGGGAAGCCCCCTCTCTCACTTCTCCCTCCTCCTCCCTTCATTCACCCCCTATCTCCCCATATTCCTTATCAATTCTCACGAAATTCACGAAGACAACACGCATTTTGACCTGATTCATCGATAAAGGTCAGCTACAGTATCTAGCCAGAGAGGGCAGAAGTCGGCGGGACAAGACAAAAACTTCCTGATTCACGAAGCAAAACACGCGCTCTTATCTTCCCATCATCTATCGGAACTCCTACAGTATCTTCTCAGTTATCGATCGATCCTCCGACTACAAACCCCCTTCAGTTATCGATTGACTCCTCGACTACCGTACCTCCTGCCATGCGTGTTTCTTCTGCCTATTGAAGTCGACCTCTCGATTCGTGTTGTTCTCCACTAGCGTCTCCTTCCGATTGATCACCTTCAATTCGTGTGTGTGTGGCTGATTACGGTAGCGTGCGTGCGTCACACGGACGCTTTTTCTCAATCATCGTCGTGTCTCAATTACAATGACTAGTACGATAGAAGTGATTGAGAAGAAGCTCATCAATCTAATTGACACTCGGTGACTAATGAATGAAAGCGGGGAAAGAGGAAAGAAGAGGGAAGTAGGGAGGAGGGAGAGGGGAGGAGAGGGGGGAGGGAGGGGAGGGGAGGGGAGGAGACGGGAGGAGACGGGAGGAGAGGGGGGAGGGAGAGGGAGGGAAGGAGAGGGGGAGGGAGGGGAGGGGAGGGGAGGAGAGGGGAGGAGACGGGAGGAGAGGGGGGAGGGGGAGGGAGGGAAGGAGAGAGGGAGGGAGGGGAGGGGAGGGGAGGAGAGGGGGAGGGAGGTCTCACCTCATGGACGAATAAATCGCTCATCTCTGAAGAGAAAGTCTTGTTCCTTCTGGTCTGTCCCCCAGTGGGAGTCAGAAGTCCCCCAGCCGGAGCCGTCGAGTTCCAGAAGCAGGGACTGCCGTCGTCGATCGGTGTGCCTGGAGAGACGAGGATCACTATTCGTCGCTCTGTCCATTTTTGACTAGACGAGCTTTCCTAATCGTCGCCCTGTGTACACTACCTTCGAGTGAGGAGGGCAGGCCGTCGAAGGAGGACAGCTTCCGTTTGTACCCTCTTGAGGAGAGGACAGAAAGGGGTCCGTCTGCGGCCACAGCTGCGGCTGCAGCAGCTGCTGCCTGCTGCTGCTGCGCCGCCAGATTGTGCTGCAGCAGCATGAGCAGCTGCAGCTGCTGGTCGGTGGCCGGAGTGAGTAGCCCGCCGGCTGCAGCCCCACCACTAGGGGCCACTGGCGCGAACCCCGTGGAAGACGCCAGAGAGGCGCCACCACCACCCGTGTCCATAGCTCCTGAAGGGAATGAGTTGAGAGGGATACGGTAGGAGGGATACGGTAGGGATGACAAATCAATTCAGTGTCTGTTATTCAACTACTGGGTTCCAAGTCATCCACTCAACTCCAGTACTTGAGAATAGAGACATGAATTGGTTTGACATACCAATGATACAGTAACCAACTCTTGGGTCCCATAACGCGAGATTACGGTATGCGAGACGGAGTGGGTAGCTCGTGTGTGTTGCAGTGTGTGAATGGATGGGGAGAAGAGTGGAGGAGAGGAGAGGAGAGGGAGGAGGGAGGGAGGGAGGGGGAGGAGGGGGGGAGGGGGAGGATAGGAGAATTCTCTCCCTTCTCTGTTCCTACCTTAGATCATCGCTTCATTGATAGGCTCAAGAAGAAGAGACAAGAAGAATGATTGAGAGAAGGAGAGAGAAAGGGAAGGGAAGGGAAGAGAGGGCACTTGTGCCAACCACACTGTTAGAAGGCAGATTCAATACATCGATACAGGAAGAGCAGTTTGATCACGAGTCTGACCTTCCGAACCCCCCCCCCCCCCCCCCCCCCAGACTACCGTATCCAGGACTCAAGGCACGTCACCATTCTCCTTCGACGCTTCTCTTTATGGCGTTGTCTCATCTCCCCGACTACCGTATCCGTGAGGACAGGGGCGGAGGTTCGACAAGTCAGATTCATGATTAACTGCTAATAGCAGCATAGCTCATTGTTCGATATGGCGTTTCATGTGGGCATTTCTCATATGGGAAAAGGAGCGACCAAAAGGCGTCAGAGAATAGAGGAGAGGGGAGAGAAGGAGGAGTGAGGGGAGGGAGAGGGAGGGGGAGAGGGGGGGAGGGAAGGGAAACGACGTTCTAAGAACGATGCCAAACGAGCCGAGCCATCTGTCGATGCACTCTCTCCATGCTGCACACTCTTTCGTCGGTCAGAGAAGGCGAGAGATCAGGCGAAAGTGAGAGAATGCAGCCGATCCCTCTCCATTTCCAGCACTATCTCATGGCTGCGGCAAGCGAGAGAGTGTGTCAAAGTGAGAGAGACGGATAATAGGCGACGACACAGAATAGCAATCATATCAGAAAACGAGAATCAAATGGAGAGAGAATGAGGGGGATTCGGAGGGGTTTATCACCATTACATCGAACGATTCGAGTGTGGATTTGGAATGGACAAAGATCGAATTTGGAATTGACTACAGTACCCAGCGTGCACCTACCGTACCCCCCAGACTACAGTAATCGGACCTTCGCAGGAGGGAAAGGCGATCCTCCCTCTCCCTCCATCTCCAACACTAACATAAATCTCTTTTTGCGGCACAGAAACGAGAGACGAGACGGCCAGACGATCGATAATAGACTACAGTATCCTCTCACCACCTCACGAGTAATCGACGACTGACTTTTCTCCGTTCCTTATCTATATTGAAAGCAATCGTTGAAATGGGTGACGATAAGCCCTCTCTAGTCTCTCCCCTTTGGGAAACCCCTCCCCGCGCTTCGAAAGCACTCAAAATAGGGTTCGACAGATCAATGGACACTACCGTACTCCCGCCCTGAATCAGGGAGAATACGGTAGGTCAGAGGGAAGTCCCCGTCACTCGTAACGCACTAGTTCATGTTTCAGAACGCACTCTGCGCGTCGACTGGCGAGGAGACGAGAGATCAATATGTGGAGGAGAGACGAGAGACGGGCAGACAGTCGATGAGAGAGTGTGTGGAAGGGAGAGGGTGCACGCTCTTCTCGTCGAGAAGGTCGTTCACGTTGAGAGGAGGAGGGAGTTACTTTGAAAGGTTCCAGAGGGGGGGGGGGAAGATAGTGTGGGAAATGAGGAGAGTAGGAGGAAGGAGGCCATTTCTAGTGAGGAGTTTTCCTTCTCTCGATCATTGACTGCATCATCCTTCGTGAGGCTCAATATTGTCTACAAACAGTGGAATGTTGAGAGAGAGTCAGGGAGAGGGAAGGGGGGGAGAGGGGAGAGGAGTATCGACCGAGCGGGGAGAGCTCTCCCCCAATCTCTCACTCTCTGCACTCTCTCACTTTGCCCTACTCTCTCGCTACCCCGGAGATCTTCTCAACTCTTCTGCCGTGTTCACACAGAGTTTTGTGATGAGAGGAGAGAGAGCGGGGGGGGGGAGCTCCTCCCGCCCTCCCTCTCCCTCCTCTAGACACTCGTCTAGCGAGATGGAGATAAATGGGAGACGGCAGACTTGTCGGCTCGCTCTCATTCCTACCATTACCAGACAGATTACGGTAGCCCCGGGGTACGGTAGTTACAGCACATCATGAGGATTCAGGGTTCGCTGAGCCATGAAAAAGAGGGGAAACGTGCACATTCGTAGGGGGTAAAAAGGGGGCGAGAGATTGGCGTGGAGGGGGATGGCTAAAAAGGAGCCTCGTCTCTCAGGGAGATTTCTGTTCTTTCTAGAGAACGAAGAATGGAATAGAGGGGATACCCCTGCCATTGCGAAAGAGAGACGTCTTCACTGATTAGATCAATGGAGAAGATCAGACTACAGTACCCTGGAGATACAGCATCCTACCGTACCTCGGGAGGAGTCCGATGGGGCACCCTCCTGACTACAGCAGCCCCACACACGATTACACGAGTAGTTTGAGTATGTGTTCGATGGAGGTTCTTTTGGGATAGTAGTAGCTCTCTTCCTCCCTCCCCTCTCCCCCCTGCTCTCTCCATCTCACACACTCTCTCTCTCTCTCTCTCTTTTCTCACTTCTCTGCTCTCTCTCCACTTGGCACACTCTCTCGTCATGAGCAGTTCGCAGTTCACGAGAGAGGCCAGCGCCTCCAAGGCCGACGATTCGGAGGAGGAGAAGGAGTGTCAGTTATCGATCGGAGACCCGAGTGACCTACCGTACTTCTACCGTAATCTAGTGGGAGGTAGGTCGAGGTAGACGGATCTACGTCATCACTGCTAGGTCAAACATTTACGCAAAGTTCACCCCTCGTGTGCCATCAATTGAGGAGTGCGCGGGAACCCCGAGGATTACGGTAGTCATCTATCGATCTGACCTACCGTACTCCTACAGTACACCACTGAGCAACCCTCTCGCGCCATCTAGTGTGGTCACCTCACGATAACAACAAACAACTCTCTTCGATTGATCTGAGTGGGGAGGTAAGGGGATGCTGATGGAAGATACGGTAGGTCTAGGTAGGTCACGGACGTGATCTAGTAAGAGGAGGAGAGGTTCACGAGAGGAGATAGAGGCGGGAAGAGGAGAGAGTTTAAAACAACGAAGTGAGATGGATGGCAAAAGAAGAAGGAGAAGAGAATGGGAGTGAGGAGGGAGGAGGAGAGGAGCGAGAGTGACAGAGATACAGAGACCTACCCTCCGTCTCTGTCTCTACCTTGTACTCCTACTCCTCGCTAGTGATGATGATGATGGGGCGATGAGAGACAGAGACGCAGAGGGAGGAAGGGGGGGGAGGGGAGATGGCATGAGAGATGGATAGAATGGCAGACACACCAACAATGATTGCTGTCTTCTCTCTCAATCTCTCTGAATCGGGCTGGCTCTTTTTGCTCGGTTCTTCGGGCAGAGACACGAAATTGGGAAAGGAGAGAGGGGAGGAACAGAGGACCATCCCACAAAAACGTCTCAAAATCACGCACCCAAATTGCCCCCTCTCTAGACTACCGTATGCTCACCGACGACTACCGTATCCTCCTCCTCCTGCGGCAGACTGTAGGTGAGGGACAGTATCCGTTCGAGTGCCGCCATAAATATTGATTGATATCGATAGATCGACCGGACGAGAAGAATGAGACGAGTACTAATAATCGGAGAAAGGGGGATATCGTAATCCTCGTCACACGATCGATAACTGCCATTGTGCACGCTCAAAGTGCAAACGAGCACCCTTCGCTCTCCTCATTTCCCACGATCTCTCGCCCTGCACTCTAACACGCGATCATTCCTCATGCGAGCGGGCGTGCAGAGTGGTCGCAAATATACCACTCGAGACCACTCGAGAATATAGTCCCGACAGCCCCTCGTTTCAGTCCTTTTCATCAGAGAAAGAGTAACAATATCCGGCAGGGCCTCCACTTCCCTTATTCTGCTGATGTTGGTCGAAGAAACACTAACCAAACAGGATATCGGAGAACGAGGAATGAATTAATGATGGCATGGCAAATCAGGGGTAGATCATCGCCCTCATCGACTCCTACCGTAACCCCCCTAATGAGTTTCGAAAATTGGCTCCGCCCCCTGTTTCACGCAGATCGGATATTCGGTTCGTGCGGTGTTCAAGAGAGGAACTGATATGAGATAGAGGAGGAAGGAGAGAGGGAAGAGACAGATAGAACAAATTGTGAGAAGACGCCACTTTTTTGCGTTCGATTTCAACCCGAGCGAGAGAGGAGAGGAGATATCGTAAATGAGGGGAGGATTGGGAGGAAATGGTATGAACGAGTGGGAGATGAATCGAATGGGTGTGGGATTTAGAGTAGATGAAGTTGGGGGAAAGGGGGGGGGGGGGAGAGGGGGGGTAGATCATCAGGAGTTGCAAGCATTCGCGAAAGTGCGCTCAAAGTGTGCAGGTGAAGTAATTTCCGCGGAATTACGTCATCACTAGTCAATTCCGCCTCCATGCAAAGTCAAACTCACGTATTCCTAACCAAATCTGCACGGATAAATCGGGAGTATCTCCAATTTTGCGTCCGGAAGATCAGATTAGCATCTGTTATACGCCGTGCACATTCTCAATTGCCTCGGGGGGGGGGGGGGGATGCAGATTGCAAATTCCCAATTTCCGTTCTCATTCTCAGAAAGTGCAGAAAAACGAGTAAGCAGCGCTAACGACTGCCTCATATTTATGGAAATGGCAGGCAAAGGTTGAACGAGTTGGCTCGCCATTTACCGTGTCGAGGCAGGTTGTGAGTCACGAGGGGTACGGTAGCCGAGAGATCTCGTCCTTCCCTCGTGAGAATTATGGGGAAAGTTGAGAGAGCATGAAACTCGCTGGTTGGATCAGGAATGATAGGGGATAAAAAGGACTAGGCACTCGCGCCCCAATGGGATTATCCCGTTTGGTTATAGTCTGGTTGGGGGAGATATTGAAGTACTAGTAGATAATGATGAAGGGAAGACGAAGAGACGAATCAAAGCATCATGTCCTCTGACAGAATTCGAATGTGATTTATTCAAAATACGTCGGGGAGTGAATCTGAGATTCAAAATAGCCTGAGGCAAAGGGGGTGTCTTATTACGAAGTCGCGACCTCGTCATCATTTTCGCTGAACGAATTAACAAATCCTATTCTCACAAGACCAAACGATGAAGCGATGAATGTACGAAGACGTAATCTACTATAGGCAAAACCCCATCAATACTTGTTTATCCCTGGAAGGATAAGTTCACACTCACAAAAACCGAACAACGGATGAAATCTCGCCTTTTATATTAGAGTCCGTCGATTAAAAGGCGATTGAGAGGTCCAACCGTATGCCCCACATATCTCCCAATATGAATACTGTGAATAATCACGTAATCTCTCGATGAAAGTGTTCCAGTTCTACATAAGTCATCCCCCGTTCTATAGGAACTCCATCATATGTTGGGGGCTGCGATACATCTGCCATCAAATTCGACATCGTTCACAGTCCAATTGCACCTGCTGCATGACTACAGTATCCACTTGTGATACCAGATCGAAAGCAGCTATCTCCATTCTGCACACTGTGTGATAGAGTGTGCAGAATGGAGAGCGTAATATCCGGTGGCACTAGTATGCATCTTCGAGTAACAGTGAGTGGCAACTGAGATCTTCTCTTATCTCTAACGGGATCACCCATGCCTCCCCTTCCCTTCCCCCTCCCCCCTCCCCCTCCTCTACTCTCTCCAACTTCTCTATTTTCTCAAACTGCTAACGGTTCGATCGTCTCTCTGAGAGGGAGAGGTGTGGGGATGATTTACGTCCAGAGTTCAAGGAGTTGCCCCACAAAACTTGGCTGCAGAGACATTGGGGAAATCGGATACGGTAGTGGAACAGAAGTTAAACTTGTCGGAACTAAACCGCGAAATTAATTAGTACCGAATCGATTCAATGGACTCGCATTCGTATCTATGATAGGAATAGAAATGTTTCCAAAATACAACATCGTTTACAGAAGAAATTAATCAGTCAATGATAATGAAGGATTACGGTAGTCAATGGCAGGGCTCCTACGGTAGATCACAACAATTGAGTGATCGAGAGAGATAAGCAGGGAAAGTGACAAGAAAGCGAGAGGAGAAAAGAGAACTGAGAAGGGAGGATGAAAAAAGAGACCTTTGGTGTGTAAGGAAGCTCCTGTTCACGAGATTTAGAGAGGTTCTCCTCCCAACTCTCTCCATCCAGCACACTCTCTCGCCTGCTCTAACCAACAAGAGATGTCTGGGATCTCTCCAATCCGCCTGATCTCTCGCCTTCTGTGACCGGACAAACATTCGTCTCTTCAAGATTGATGGTGAGAAGACGAAGGAAAGGAACGATGAGAGTCGAGGAGAAAATGGGAATGAATTAAGAGAGAGGGGAAAGTTGCAGAGTGAACTCGTGAGAAAACGAGGAAATTCTCTCATAAAAATGAATGGGGCCATCGTCTAGTCGCTGGCATTTTAATAGAGGGAAGGGATGAAGACATGAGAAGCAGACGAGAATAAGGAGGGATTCATACCATCAGATACAACCCCGTGATACAGAGATTCGTATTTAGCCCATATGGTAATCCTGGTCATCAAACGATTGATCCTCCTTCAAATTAATTGTATGATCTACCCTCACCAGATACTGTATTCACTCACTCATCGCAATCAATAATTTATCACCCGTATCATAGGACTACAATGGATTACAGTAACAGGGTCCGATCCTTACAGTATCCTCTCCATCGATCGATTAGGTCTTCTTCTCAGAGTCCTCGATCTATAAAATAACATTCATCATTAAATTGTTGCTATTAGTTTTTCGAGCGTCAAATATATTGTCCTATCCACTTGTTGAACACACTTATCTCATCTCTGAGACGCAGAAATTACAGCGGAAAGTTTCAAGTTCTGTTGATCGCGAATATTTTTGAAAAAAATATAAATGTAATAAATGTACCTCTTTGAATCTGTTTCTGGCAGCCTCCCAGATGGCATTCTTGGTCGGGAGAACTGCTGCAGCAGCTGCAGCTGCTGCACCCAATCCAGTGCGATCGCCCTTGAACTCGTTCGCCACCTGTAAGATACGCGTTTCAGCAGCGAGATGATAGCATCCATTTCGAGGAACGATAATTGTTACAAGACATATTGGTTAAAAACTACTAGTGAAGATGCAGCATCGCTCAGAGATCAATCAAATAATTTAATAAAATTAATAAGATGACTGACTGGTTCGATGATTCCCTCATTCTTCCTTCCCAATCCGTCTCCCTCTTTCCATCCCATCAACTTCAGCATCTTGAAGCCCTGCAATAGAAATCATAATTTTTTCTCGATGTGACCGATTGCCAAAATAGCAAACTCATTGCAAATGATAACGATACAAAACTTCACTCCACCTAGTCTCACAATTCACTCGATTTCTACCGAAATCGTTATAATAGGTCATGATGACGTCATCAATGGACAATCCCTCCCCTTCATTCTTTCTCTCCTCCACTCACCTTATTCTCACTGCTGAGTGCCTTCTTCGCTGCAGCCTTCGCGTCAGTCGCAGTCACGATTGGCACCGCGCCTCAAATTAATATTTTAAATTTTTTTTTAAATATTGAACAGAGAGTGTATGGCCTTAAAAGGCGCTGTTGTAGCACAAGACCAGCCGAAACGATCATTATATTTTTTTGAATATGCAGGAGAAATACTAAATGAAGCATCCGAAAGGACTCAAACGATCATGTCGCAGCACCAGATCACCGGCACCAAATATAATTTTTTCGGAAGACTGAATCCAGGATTTCGAGGGTCATTAGAATGTGCAGATCAGCCCGTTTCGGAGGGATATCCCTCTCTCGGTGTCCAGTATAGGTAAGTTGTTCTCCATTCAAAATGAAGAGACTATTTTTGTTCATAATTAGTTCTCCACTCTTACCGGGCAATGGCTTGGCGGCGCATCCGTCGTACATTCCTCCTGCGCCCTCGGGACGAGTGTCTCTCAAACAATTAATTTTAAAAAAATTAAATTAAAATACGTTAATCACCTGGCCTCAAACATCTGGAACCACATCTCCAAAAAACAGAGAAAAGTAATATGTAGGAATTAATTTATTTTAAAAAAAAAATGCTTGTTGATTTTCAGACATCTAGTAAGATTACATATATGCATAAACTATTTACAAAATGTCGGCCCTTGGGAATAAATCGTTCCGGTGATAACAAATTACAGATTATTTTTTCTGTTTTCCGCGAGCGCGAAACCACCACTTGAAGCAAATTAGGAATCGAACTAATTAAGGAAATAAAAGTAAATATACTAAAAAGTCAGGAAATGGTAGAGCCGGAGAATAGACAACCACAAAACATGCGCGGAAATACCGATCTCGACATGAAAAATGGTCGTATGGTTTTAAAATTATAATACCTCCTCTTTGGCAGATTGGGATCGGATCCGAACATCTTCCGTCGCTCCTTCGCACGATCCGCGTATTTCGTCTTCGGCTTCTGAAGCAGAAAAGAAATGAATCATCACTAAGCAATCATCCTCAACGAACCCCCATGCGATTGACCGAATATCTTGACTTGGCAATGCAACTACAAACTCCAAAGATCACCTTCTCCTCGTCATCCCCGAATCCGAGTGATTCCTTCATCTGACGCAGCTGAGCTCGTCTCGCTGCCTCGCCCTCAAATCATAGGCAGTTAAGGCAATGAATCCAGTATGATCTAACAACCAGATTGTTTGCTGTTTCGAATTCCCTCTTTGTATCGTGTTCAAGTCATTGGCTGATAATCCGTGGTTAAATTCGATGAAAAAAAAATACAGACACTACTTGATCGAATATGTGTCACTACATATGCATTGTCGAAGATATCCCATTTCATCATCCCTCCCCCATCGCTCACCTTCAGTTTCTTTGGTTGTGGCTGCGGGGGCGGTGCAGCAGCTGCAGCTGCAGCCAACAGCAGACCCGGCTCGCAGCCAGCACACGTGTTGCGACCTGCAACAGTGAGTATTGCTCACAAATAATATCTCCGAATTTCGAGCCCTACATGAATGCAGTTTCACACCTAATACAACATTTCGAAGCCACTGGGATAATTTGTTTCCATCGTCAGATTTTTTACAAGGAAATAAAGTTATTTATCTTTTTAAGGCATAACCCGCACGTACGATGCTTCACCCTTCCCTCAATCCATCTAATTCAATCCTGATCCAATTGGAGTGGTGCCCGGTATCCGAAAAAAAAAATCTAGCTGCGCAATCGCTGTTTCATCGCTCTCCCAAAACGCTTATGCTCAGTGTGACTCCAATGTTTTCATCATATTCCAGTCCTTGCAAACAACAACAATATCAATCCATACCCGAGTGGATATGGAGTGTGAATCGATTGGTCTTGGCGAAGGCGATTGTGCACCCATGAGAGATCACCACGTCTGGCTCGCCTTTCTGCAAGGACGGGGGAGATCAAAGAGCAGAATACGCATTTGACAGATCACACTACAACAAACCATTCACCTTTAGATGAAACTACAGCCTACACATATCACAATTCTAAATCATTCAAGGTACACATTGTAGATGGAACGAGCATGTACTAAAACTAAATGTCTGAGACACAAAGTCAGCAGATAAATCCCATTGTCTCACCTTGACTTTCTGTCCATCCACCGTACACTTGGCTGCATTGGAGAGTACTCGCAGGAAGTATTTCCCGTGGATGGGATCTCCGTCACTGAATGGAAGGAAACCCATCAATCAATATTTGCACGACTACCGTAATCCTTCCACAGTACACCGAGAAATACCGTAAGTTGAACAATTGTTATTTTGAAAAGAAACTCGATTCCGAATCGAATCTTTCTTAGTCTTTGATGTTACGTACTAGAAGTGAAACGGGAGAAGTACGGGTTATGATTTTTGAATATTTCTGTCCAATCTCTTCCGTAACTACAATACTTACATCTTTCCCCATATCCTCTCGAATGCCCTTCTCTCCTTCCTACTCGCATTGGGTGGCAATTGTCTCCTCTTCACATGCTTCTCAATCCTTCTCCACTCTGCTTTCTCTCCCGGTCGAGGCTCCTATGTCGAAAAATTAAATTAGCGTGTATTTCACTTGTGATTCCTTAAACAGAAGATTAACCGTCAGATGGGGGAATATTACAAAGCAATAAAAATAGGCGTATGGATGATATATACCTCTGCCCTCCCTCTGTCCTGACTGCTCCTCTCTCTGCTGCGACTACGACGTCGGCCTGAATAGACTCAGTTAAAATCCACTCAATACCCGACAACTTCCGGTTTCAATGATTTCAGAAAGCTGGGATATATCGGTAGCTCGACTGAGAGCATATATCCCCTAACTTGGTTGTGTTTTTATATTCCGAATCAATCCAATATGCCAGCCATCTAACAAAACTGACAATCAGCATCAAATGACAATGAAACTGGAAAGTGTCGGGTTTTAAAAAAATCGGAATTATCATTCGGCGCAAGATCCCGGAAATGCTGTACACCTGAATCCCGACTGCGACTGCGACTCCTTCTCTTGCCTCCTCCCTCTCTACTTCCACTTCTCGTCGATCTCTTAGAGAATCGTCTCGCGAACTCATCCACTCCATCATCTTCTTCTATCTGGAAGTGAAGAGTGAGCATCACGAATTTATCAGCGAATGGCAAATTGGAAAATGCACCATTTCAGAGCTCACAATTAATGCAATTTGTTTAATTCTTAACCCGCACTTTCACCGTTTCTTCATTTCCTCAAAAAGCTAGCAATTGCCTAAGCCAATGTGTAAGACATGGTTCATCTGGCTACATTTTTTTTACATTGGTGAACCACTACCGTACTCCTACCGCTTCGCGGTCCTCCCTACCGTACTTTCTTCTCTGGTTCAGGTCCTTTCTCCTGGATGAAGAGCAATTGGGCGAGACGGGGAGGGAGAGTCTGGTCGGGCACCTTCACATCACACTGCGAGGAGAGCAGAATTAGAAAAAGTGGGTATTTAAATAATGAGGAAAATAAGACGTTAAAAAAATTTTTGGTGCATCCCAAGAACCGTTGTCTGCAAGTCAGCAAACCATCTCAACTATAAGATGTGACTGAAACTGGAAAATGCCGGGCTTATTTTAATTTCAATGATTCTTCGTTATATTCCTGTGAATCTTCATCACAATGATAAACCGTGAAACTAGACCTCGCCATGTGAATAGCGTGTCTTTTTGGCAGAACCTCCGCGGACTGACCTCAGGTGCCAATCCGACCAATCCTCCACTCATGGTCACAATGAATAGATCGAGTGTCTCCAGATTGATGAAACGGACGCATGGAGGCTGGTCGTATCCCTCCTCTGCAACCCATTATTGTTTGTAGTTGGTGTTATGTAGTTCCGTATAATCCAACGACTATAAACTTCGCTTCATCCAATAAATAATCAACGCGCAGCTTGAAACTACCAGGGCAAAATACAACGTAAAAAACATGTTATACCCAGCGTAGCGACAGTCAAATGTATAGAGTAGGAAAGATTTTGGGATGTCCTATAATCGAACAATTGACCGAACCATCTCAGTAGACCATTTTTATTTTTTAAGAGACGGTTACTCTCAGTAATCGATTGTTCTTCGCCTCTCGTATAAAGAATCAGCATAAAACTTAAATCTACCAGGCCAAAAGATTAGTTAACATTATTGACTGACCCTTCATCATCTGTACTCTCTCGTCCTCTTCCTCTCTCGCCTTCTCCCCCTTTTCTCCCTCTGAATCAGATGAAGACCATGTGCGAGAACGGTGACGTCTGATAAGGGAGGATTACGGTAGGTAGAAGGGTTACGGTAGGTGGAATGGATCCTACCATATTTTATAATTCTCACGTAGAATAATGTGATACGAGTGCATGACAGGAGCCGAGTATCAAGGTTAGAAGATTCAGATATTGAAGACTAGAGATCAAAAATGACTGACCTCCTCTCCTCAATCTCATGCTTTATTCGCTTATTCTCCTCCTTCTCTTTACGATCGCGTTCCTCTCTGAATTTTCATTGTTTTTTTTTGTACAACTCGAAGGACCAATTATTGAGAACATCGAGCGTAAGAATTTAATAAATGGATGAAGTACAAAGGTTGTGGAGTGAAAAAAATTCAAAATTTACATAGCCTATCAAACAAATTTTAGCTAATGCACTAAACGAAACAACATGATCAATTTGTGATTCAGTATAACAATGATCACCTATCAGGTCTCTCCTTCCCTCTATCCCATTCTCGTTCCTTCGTGCTCTTCCTCTCCTTCTCTTTATACCAATCATCCTCCTGAGATCGACGATCGTCCACTTCCACGAACTGAGAAAGAGAAGGTTACTGTTCTTTAACCACAACATATATCTTCCCACCACAAAAGATCCTAAAATTGGTGTAAAACTAACCAAAAAAATGTGATAAATCACTTTTAGCTGAGGTATATTTTTGAAATGTGAGGGATTGTGTAGTTTCCTTTCGGGTGATCTACCCTACCGTAATCCAACTCACTCCATCTCCATCAAAGACCTGACGTCTCTTGCTGCTTCTCTCCACATTCCTACGGTAGTCATCCTCGTCACGACGCGAACGACGATCGCTCTCCCTGATATTGATTGATCACTACCGTCAGATAGCAATAATCGAGCAAAATGATCAATGATCGGTCATTACAATATTTTAAGTGTTATGAAACTCCTTGGATATCGATCTATCAGAAAGATGCCATACTGTGTACGTGGACTCTACTATGTGAACATTAGCCGGAAATATAGAATTTGAAACTGGAAAGTGACTTGCTCACGAAGCCAATATTGATCTTTATTCTGTTAGCATTAGCACATGAAGTCGTTAGCAAATGCCATAGGTACATTTGACTCTAGTAATTTGAGCGAAACCCAAGGTTACGCGTGTTTTTTGGGTTTTGTACCAGGCCTTTTCACAAATGCTGCATCTCCCTACTATTTCAATTTTTTAAAATCAAATTAGCTTTGCTCTCAATTTGCACACAATCAGGACGGCAATTCGAATAAGTTCATAATAACCTACCTCTGATCCCTCCTCCCTCTCCTTTTCCTTCTATCCTCATCATCCTCCAATTTTTCGAGTAAATCAAAGAGAGTCTCGCAAACGTCGATATCGTCTTGATTCATAGCCTCAAATAAGAATGTCAATTTCATTACCGATTATATTATTTCCTTTCGTGCTAAAAGAACGCCCTCACCACAAATGTCACGAAGGAATCGGAAAAAAAACATGACCGGTTGTATACATTTCATCTATATATTTACCAGTTCATTCCTTGTTTCAGGAATTGTTTTTAAACCTGGACATTGATTAGTAGCCAATTGATCTCTCAAACGGAGGTAAAGGGAGGACTGGTCACCTCAGTGGCCCTGTATCCAATGAGATCAGCCGCTGCTCTCCGATGCGTCCGTCTCGTCCATTCAGCTGAAGAGTATGGATAATAGTCCTGATCGGAGAGAGGAGACCGAGAGACTCAGTCCCCAATACGGACGAGGCTTCATGCTCTGGTACACTTTGTACTGTCCATCCGTCTCGTCGTAGTAATAGTAAGTCTGCGTCTCAGAATGGTAGAAGAGCGAGGTGTTCTGGAAGACACACAATCAACACAGCTTCCTCTACTATCTATCCTATTCGTCTTTCATCCCCGACAATTACGGACGCAATTGAACAATTTAATGCCAGAGAGAACCCATCAAGGGGAAAAAGAGAACAATCACAATGCGCTTCAACCACGTATACACAAAGATAAGAAGCGATTGGACAAACCTGGTCATAGTAGTAGCCGCTCTCGAGCGAATAGTACATATTATACTCCTCGATGAAAACGAAACCGGGCGGAACCTTGGCTGTGAGCACCTCAGTGGCAGCCTGCCGAAGCATATCGGCAATACTGCCCTGAACATGATTCATAAATCACGAGTGAACGACGTGAACTGACCTCTCCGTTAGCAGAATCGGCGGTAGCACCGCCTCCATAGTCCGAGAACATGATCTGATATATGAGTGAGCGATTCGACAAGAAAGAATACGTGTAAACGATATGACTAGCCTCGAGGGAGTAGAGAAAGAGAAGAAAAAAGTGAAGCGATTCGCGCTGGCGTCTTGGCAACCTACTGTATAAACCTATCAGGAACTAATTTATTAAATCAAAAGGGTTAAATAAATATTCATACTGCTTTTTGTAACACAAAATAATGGAATAATTCTTCATCAAATATATAAATTATGAAATACAATTAAATACGAAGATTTTCGAATTTATTCTTTTCATTTTGTAGATACGGTAAGGCTCAAGTACGGTAGTCTTTGCACCGGCTGGTGTCTCAAGATGACTTGGAAGGATATCGAGTGATATTCAAATTCTGTTTCGACTTGTTGGAGAGCTGCCGTGGCACGGCATCCGGAGCAAAGACATAGGCCAGGCTGAAAGCGTACCCGCTCATCAGGGTCAAATCAGGAACCGCCCGCGAAAATAAAATCCTACAGAAAGAAGTTGATCCTGAATCACGATAAATCAGGCATTTTCAAGGTCAGTTTGCGATTCATCTCACATTTCCTGTGTTTAGCGACACACGAGCGTGACAATCAGGCAACTTGCATCGTACGCGTGAGCGCACAGTAATCCCTCGCGCACGCGTTCGTGATTCAGGCAACGGCGTTCATAGTTGTTTTGTAGTTTATAGTTGCACGTTTTCTTTCTCCCTATGTCGGCGTTCCGGGTGCCGTGTCGTGTCTTAGATCTCTTGTTTTCTCGTTATTTCTTTTTAGCAGAGCACATTTAATAAATCAACAGGCCCTTTATTTCGTAGATATCAGAATGAAGTAGTGCCGAATGAGCTAATTGCAGGATGAAGAGGCCCCAGAATCTGTCGAATGCCGAGTTGAGGGCTGAGCTCGCCACGTACAACGTCCACGTCTTCTCCATGCCTAAGAGGTGAGCCATTAGCTTCTCTTCCTGGCACTCCTTCGGTTCTCATTTTTCGAAATGCGTCTCTCCGTCTTTCCTAACAAGTCAGTCCAAGTTTTGGGGATCGTGTCGCAGATGCATACTTTTTATTTCAGCAAGCGCGCAGGATACGAGGATCAGCTGATCGCACTGCGTACGTCTGGTCCGCCCGAGCCGGTCGAGAAAAATCCTGATGCGCGCAGAATCAAATGCGACCTGGACACCATCACGAAGGAGATGAAAAAGAACCGTCAGTTTCGTGTTTCTATTTCATTGATTATTGGCCTTATTCAGAGCTCGCCCTCCGTCCCCATCAGGTTGAGGCACTTCACACTTTCTGGGAATGGCACGAACAGGGAAGAGGAGGTAAGGAAGGATACCTTTTAGGTTTCTGGTCTTTCCTGTTTTGAATTCTCTTGCTTGGCTATCTGGCGCTTGTTTCGAAGCCCAGATCGGCTCAAAATAGTTATGGGGATGGTGAGAGAGTATGGAACGAAGCGAGAGGCTAATCCAAATCAAATCTAGTCTAATCGAATTCCAATTAAAATTAGTTAGATAAACCTCTTGTTCTCTCTCTCTTTCACACTCACATACAGTTCAACATGACACGGAATAACAGAAATGAAAGAAGAGAGTGAATCGAAGATTGGCCATATCAGTGCGTTCGCCTAATTCTCGCCACCCCTCCGTACAGCAAAATGGAACACCCCATTTTTTTTGACAGAATCTGATAGCCATCGATGTCCCTCATCGATTTCCGACACTAACTTTTTCATGTGACTTCAATTTGCATAATTAATGAGCCAGGCAGATCGGCTTTATTTCAAGGTTTTCCGGCATAGTGAAAGCCAATGACGACCAAATCTCATGAAAATCGAGTTTCTAAGTCACTATCATGCGCTGATCACGCCTGTATTATTTATTTTTGTTGAATCTCAAAATTTGCATATTCATCAAAATTTCAATCGCATTTATCTCAAAAACGAGGGAAAAAAACCTTTCCAAATTTTTGATATGTTGTAGCCCTTCACAAGATCTTCAAAACGCGCCCAAGCTCGACTCATGATTAGGGCGCCAAGCTTAGAAAACCTTGAAGAACGCGAAATCCCTAATCGAGAGAAACCCTCTTATTTCCCTCATTCCGCGCCATTCACCCCGCCCGTGCAGTGTGAAATGACTGCGCGGCAATGAAACTCAACTCATTTCTCCCAGTCGCCTCATTGTCGCACGTGTTCTTTCATTGATCTGACTAATCCCATGTCTGCTCTCTCGATCTCTCATCTCTAAGTTCATTCAAAGAGTAAATTTGACAGCCGTTCGCTGCCCATGAAAGGCTTCGATCCCGCATGGCTGACCACTTCGTTTCGAATAGCCTCTCCTCCTTTCCTCCACCACGTCTTCTCCGATGGTTCGTCTTCCACTATTTTCTCCTAATTTCCTTCTCTTCTCTCTAGGATAATGAAGATGAGGAGGAGAAAATTGATGATGACACTACTCTAAATGAAATCTCAAAAGAGATATTTGATGCTTGATAAATATATGTTCTGTTCAGTGATTTCGATTAGTCAGAAAGTTTTGAAATAGACGAAATGAGTTGAGTTTCATTGCCGCGCAGTCATTTCACACCGCACGGGCAGGGTGAATGGCGCGGAATGAGGGAAATAAGAGGGTTACTCTCGATTAGGGATTTCGCGTTCTTCAAGGTTTTCTAAGCTTGGCGCCCTAATCATGAGTTGAGCTTGGACGCGTTTTGAAGATCTTGTGAAGGGCTACAACATATCAAAAATTTGGAAAGGTTTTTTCCCCTCGTTTTTGAGATAAATGCGATTGAAATTTGATGAATATGCAAATTTTGAGATTCAACAAAAATAAATAATACAGGCGTGATCAGCGCATGATAGTGACTTAGAAACTCGATTTTCATGAGATTTGGTCGTCATTGGCTTTCACTATGCCGGAAAACCTTGAAATAAAGCCGATCTGCCTGGCTCATTAATTATGCAAATTGAAGTCACATGAAAAAGTTAGTGTCGGAAATCGATGAGGGACATCGATGACTACCAGATTCTGTCAAAAAATTGGGGTGTTCCATTTTGCTGTACGGATTTCTCCAGAAAGTGGCGAGAATTAGGCGAACGCACTGATATTGTGCCGATCTGGGCTTCGAAACAAGCGCCGGCTATCTCTATCCGCATTTCTCCCTTTAAAAAAAACATTTCAATCTGGGCCAGAAACCGGATGGGTGTCCATGTAAGGAGATGTGCTGTTGAAATGCTGGGTCGATTTCACCGGTCCGTAACCAACGAAGGGTCACTTTGAACTTTTGAAAGGTGGCCCTCCGTCGAATAAGGTCACGTGTATTTGAGGGATTCTCGGAGATGAGATGGGACTGGGCAAGACATGCACTACCATCGTCCATCTCATGAGGTTGTCTCGCCCGCTAAATTAATTATTTAAAATATGGATTTCAGACTGCGCAAACTGGGATATGGCCCTTTCCTCGTTGTTCCTCCTCTCTCCGTAGTGGACCATTGGATCAAGGAGATTGACAGGTTGGTGTCAGCCTTGCTTCTCACTCACGCCAATATGTTTATTCTTGAAGATTCTCATGCGGTCTTCTCAAACCAGAGTTTATCGACTCGAACCAACTGGTGATTGCTGATTATATCCCCTCGTACAATTAATTAAATTAATTATCATACCAATTCAGTTGAGAGGAGCGTATCTATCGGAGTATCAGGCTTTCTCGAAGAACATGGTGGTCATCTTGGCGCAATCGGTTCGAAACTTTATTTATTTTTGAGTACAAAAAATAATCAGATACTTTTCTAGCACGCTGAACAAAGGCTGGACGACGGAAGAGCTGCCCGTCTGTTCACAGGATCGATCTTCGATATGGTATCACGCTTGAAATGATACTGCTACCTTAATCTTATTTGGATTACTGTGAATAAAAATTGTTTTTAGAGATTCAATTTGAATATCATCTTATTGTGAATACGCATTAACAGGTGGTGATTGACGAGGCACAGCGATGCAAGAGATCCGGAGGGAAACTCCATACGCGTTGCATGAAAGTGAGTCCTAAGAATGACTGATGCAGATTCGATGCTATTTCGATTTTCGAAATAAAATGAAAATATTTTTGAACTAAGCATCTGTTTTTTTTTCAGTTGTCATCTCGATTCCTTCTGTTGACGGGAACTCCCATCCAGAACTCGTTGAATGAGCTCTACTCGCTCCTGTCCATCGTCGATAGAAAGAGGTATCCTCGTCACATCTTCAAACGATATTGCCCTCGTTCTTCAGATTCCCCACCCTTAAGGAGGAGGAATGGTCGGATGAGCATGCGGACAAGCGTAAGTTGGAGTGTCCAAGTTCTAGTTACAGACTGTAACATCCGAACTATTATCGAACGTGATTTAACTCGGATTTTAACGGTTTATCTCCAATTATTCATTTATAAAGTATGTAATTGAGCCGAGACTGTGAAGAAGATACTGGCTGGATACTTCCTTCGTCGCGCCAAGGAACTGGTCTGCAAGGAGCTTCCCCCCATCAATCAGGTGACCACTCTTCTATCATGGCTTACAGTATCCCCTTGGCAGATCATCTTCTATCACGGACTGACGGAGCAGCAGACGAAGCTCTATCTGGATGTTCTCCACGTTGACCACTGTTCGTTGTTGTCTTTTGTCTTGTCTTGTATTTTTATTTGGAACAACATCTATGTATTTTTGGCAATTCCGACGTTGAGGGAGAAGGCATGCGCTTCTAATCACCTTCATAAGCTGCTTAGGCCACGCGGTGGTGACGCTAACCCCTCTAGTCTCGTATTAAAAATAATGCGTTAATGTGTTTATTAAAGGAACTAAAATAGACGCATTGCTGCCTTTGCAGCGGTGGTGAGCGCGAAGAAGTACAACTCGCTGATCTGTCTCCATCAGCAGCTGAGGAAGATCACTGCCCATCCCTGGCTGATGAATGGTCTGAAGGGGATAGTAACCCCCCCCCCCCCCCCTCCCTCCCCTCTCTCTCTCTAGACTGTTGATTGTGGTGTATCTTGATGGACAATTGTCTCTTTATCAGGTCAGGAGCCAGAGCCATTCGAGGAGAATGAGGAGATGGTCAAGGCGTCGGAGAAGCTCACCGTTATCGATCGTCTGCTCAAGTCAGTACCGTACTTCTCGTTGACGCAACTAATTAGTGTTTAATTTTCTCCTGTTATCTCTATTACTCTGCTCGCGATATGAATCTCGTAGATTTTCAGCGTCGCGAAATAATTTTTTAAAAGGCTGACTCTGAAGGGACACACTTTATTTCGTAGCATAGCCATTCGTGAATGAATAATGCGTCATGTAAGATTCCTGCTGGACAATGGCCACTCCGTCCTTATCTTCTCTCAGCTCACCATGTTCCTCGACGTCATCGAGGACTTCCTAAATATGAGAGGTCAGCACATCTTTTAAAGCTCAAACAACAAGTCTGGTGATTTCTCCATAGAAAACGGCATTGCAAACCATTTTTACTTCAGAAATCCACATGGTAGATATTATTCTAGCATTATTTGTAAGGATGTTGTTAATGAGTGCCTGGTCAGGTCTCTCCTTCGCCCGTATCGATGGAAGGGTTGGTCTCGATGAGAGAATCGAGCACATGGACAAGTTCAATGCATCCACCAGAGACAACGGTGAGAGATTGATCTTATGTCTATCTATTGTGATCTCTGATATCAGGAGGCCCCCGCATCTTCCTCCTCTCGACGCGTGCCGGCGGTCTCGGTCTCAACCTCACCAATGCAGGTACAATTATCGATGGATCGTATCGTGGCCTACACTCCATCTCATATCAATCGATTCTAGGAATAGCAAATCAATAAATTCGTAACTGCAAATACTCGGTTCCTATACGAGAAAACTATTTGGGTTGAGAGACGTATAATCGATACTCTGCAGATACCGTACTCTTCGTCGATTCGGACTGGAACCCTCAGGTGGATCTGCAGGCGATGGCTCGTTCGCATCGCATCGGCCAGACCAAGTCAGTCATTGATTAGGGGGGGGGGGGCGGAGTCTCGGTCCACTCTCCTTACTATCATTCCCTTATCTGTGCAGGCCCGTGCGTGTCATCCGTCTCGTCGGTCGCTACACGGTAGAGCAGTACCTGGTGAGTGCACGGTAGCGTGGTCGGATCGAATACTGCTCTCTCCTTTTCGCACACTTTCGTCGGTCTGACATACGAGTGTGTGTGTGCTAAATGGAGACGGAACGAGTTCATAAGATTCCGATGGACGAGGATGCGGATTAATGTATCCTGTTTGTAGCAAGCGAAGGCTCGATCGAAGCTCCATCTCACGGATAAGATCATCGGCAGCACCGGTGAGTGCAGAGACATGGGGTTACGGTAGAATCTACTGTGCATATGAAGGGAGCTACGGTAGATACTCGACACGGCATTATTTCCATCTATCGATTTTTCTCTTTGAGACGAGCATCTGAGTGCGGTGGCGATGATGAAGTACATCGAGGAGCAGGCGGAGGATCTGGAGAGAGAACAGACGACGAAGATCGATCTGGTGAGGAGTACGGTAGGGAGCAGGAAGAGTACGGTAGATGGGGAATATCGATCGAGCGAAATTAGTACGATGGATTGATGCGCGTAGCATGATAATAAGCGTTCATCGTTTGAAGTATTTTTTGACCCGGTTGTTTAGTGTTGCACCGTCTGCTTATCACGTGAGCTTTCTCGCTTCAGTTGATATAGAATAGACACGGATTGAATATATAATCTCACCGATGATTGAACAACAGTGATCAATGTACTGTTGGACCAGAGTATATATTCTGAATTCTCCATTGGCACACCCCTGACGCTACCGTAATCATAATCATCTCGTATCACAGACTGAGGCAGCGATCGAGAAGATTGTGGGCAAGACTGGACGGAATGGACTGTGGATTCCCATCGATGAAGAGGAGGAGAAGAAGATGGAGGATGATCAGGTGACGTTTGCATAGGGATGCCGTACTCACTTAAAAAAATAATAAATTATTCAAATGTCTAATTCAATTGCTTTAATCCCATTTTGTTTCAGCTTGAGCTTATCCAACACGTGGATGAGAATGATAAAAGAGACGTCGATATCAACGACTACAGGAAGTTCAAGGTGAAGGAGGGGTACTCGTTTGATCATAGAGCGCCCAGTTGCAATAACTAGAGATCTTGTTGACTTTCGGATGTTCAAGATGACGGGTTTGAGAGGTTTCACACTTGTCACACTTGAATCAACGATTTTGTTCCGTGATTGTTCTGAATGTAGAAATATGTCGAAATCGTGACTGAAATGTAATCGTTTATTAACAATCGACTTATTATTAATACAATAAACCTAATTGCAGGGCAAGGAGTTCCGTATGAACACTCGTGATAGAGACGAGCTGATCCTCCAAATTAACGCTGTCAAGTACTCGGGATCTAGACTCACAGGTAAGGGGGTATTATCCGGAGTGAACTAGTGCAGAACTTCAGTTACTCTCTATTGAGTAAGATCCTTGATCCAAAATGGAGAGAATATTATATGAACTAATGTGTGATTTATGCAGGAACGGTGGTGGAGACGGAGTTGGAGAATGATCGAGAACTGCGTCTGGCGAAGTTGAGAGAGATGGAAGTGAAGAGACAAGAGAAGAGAGAGAGAAATGCCAAGAGGAGAAGTCAGGAGGCAAAGATGGAGGGTACGCTATCTGAGGGATTATTGGTGTCGGGTTGAATAATCCTCTCTCCGCACGACACACTATTCCGCAGGTGTAGCTTGGAGTGTGTTAACATGATGATTCCAGGCACACATGCCAAGGTGACTAAGAAAGAGGAGGAGAACGAGGATGATGATGATGAAGTCATGATTGTGCACGGTGAGTTATTGCAAGGGATGATATTTTATCTTTAGGAGTTTGACCAAGATGTTTAGCGTTGCACATTTTTATTATCATGTTAGCCTCTCTCCTCAGTTGACCAAATTGTGGTTTTGGATAGTTACAGTTACAGTATGTGAGTAGGATGAAATATGGAACGGTAGGAGAATCAATCCCGAACATTCCAAGTTTAATATCAATATTATTTCAAACGACGCCGCTGCGAATGCAGTATAGGAGACGGATGAGGAGGCCTCTGATACGCTGTGATCTACTCGACCCCGTGATCCCCATTTATCCCCCGTGATCTACCCCCATAATACCGTGATCTCCCCCATTTCATCGATTAGTCGTCCCATGAACCTTCCCATAATCCTGTTATCGATTCTCATATTTTATCCAGCGTTTCGTAAATTAGTAACTTCGCTAGATCCTTTCATGCTAATTGAAACGCCTATTTCACAATTTCCACTGCATGTGCTTTTATTTGGTGTAACTAAAACATGCATTCACAATACAATACACTACCTGTTGTTGTTACCGATTATCTGTAAATTACTAAGTTTTCATCGTATTCGTACGTTTAAATCCCTTCCATGTGAATTGAGTGGCGCTTTCAAGCAGGGTAGCACAGCCCGACGAGTGTTACCACTGGAACACACTATGGCTATACAACGGCTGAAAGGAGGCAGAGGGGGGGGGGGGGTGATGGGTGAGAGGGGAGCGATTGCATTATCAGCCTCTCTCTCTCTCTCGCCTAGAAGAGACGTAGAGCGAGATAGTGTTTGCCACGAGTGAGGGATTGGAGTTAGATGATTAGGGGAGAACTGGTGGTTAGCGATCTGTGCACTTTTAGAAGAGTAGGTACTATTTTCAGCCTATTTTGACCTTCTCTTGTTATTTATCTATCCCTGTATCTGCTTAGTTTCAATTTGGCCAGTGTATTTGGTGCTGCATACTCTTCTCATCCCATGAGTTTTTCCTTTTCGTTGATGTAGTAGTCAATCCAGTTTGATCTATGACCAATTACAGTATGACCGAGGATATCGCAGTGAGCAAGTTCCGCGAGTATCTCCGCATCAACACGGAGCAGCCCACGCCCGATTACTGTAAGTCATGATTACGGTCGTTTAGAGGTAGTACGCTACGCTATCGATTGATTACTAGGGTGTCATTCCGGTTTTGACTCTCTCAATTTAGCACACTCGCTAGCTTGTAAGACAAATAGGGAGTGTGCGGAATAGAGAGAGTTGAATATTCTACTGATCAGATGGCTGCCAGAAGTTCCTGTACGCGCTTGCCGACGAGCTGGGTATCGCTCGCACCTCCCACGAGGTTTGATCTTTGATCTTTGATTTCTGTAGTTTGATCTTTGATTTCCCCAGGTGGTCGCGGGAAAGCCAATCGTGATCATGACGATTCCCGGCACCGATCCCTCCCTGCCCTCCGTTATGCTCTACTCCCACACCGACGTCGTCCCCACCTTCAGGGTACGGTAGTGGAAGGGAGTGCGGTAGATTGATCGACCGATTATTATGGAATCAGTGTTCGGCAGTAGGGGAGTACGATTGTTCGATGTATAACTGGTTACGATCTCCTCGAAATAGCACTTATTATTTCTCAGAAAGTACTGGTTTCGCACCGGGTTCTTCAGTGTTGCATAGTCCTTTTATATCATCTGTTTTCGTCTTCAGTCCATTCTCGATTCATCAGGCACAACAACTAGAACGAATATTCGTTGGGATTACGGTATCTGAAATTGAACCTTCGATATATCAATATTACGGTGATCGTTCCCTGCAGGACCACTGGACGTACGACCCCTACTCGGCGCACAAGGACAAGCAGGGTCGCATCTATGCTAGAGGCGCCCAGGCAAGAGCCCTGATCTTTGATCTTTGATGATGTCAACAGTACAAATTAATTGTCACTAGTTATCCCGATCGAATAGAGACTCTCTCCATTCGGTACACTTTCTGATCGGCGATTGTGTATGAGGAATGAAGACAGATACAACTCAAGTGACATTCCTAGTCGCTAGTGAGTGGTGCACGGTGAATACCTCATTGCGGATGTTGCTCTCAAGTGATGTGAACAATCACAATTGCCTCTCTCAGGACATGAAATGTGTGGGTTCGCAATACTTCGAGGCCATTCGTCGTCACTTTAGCCGAGGCAAGAAGCAGTTCCGTCGCACCGTGCACCTGGTGTGGGGACCTGGTGAGGTTTCCCATTCGTCGTCCCGTCGAATTTATGATTCCAGACGAGGAGATCGGCGGACACGATGGAATGGAGAAGTTCATTGAGACGGAGGAATTCAAGAAGCTCAATCTCGGATTCACACTCGATGAGGGACTGGCGTCAGAGAATGGAGTCAGTTATGAAGATTACGATTATGCAATTGTACAATTGCATTTGGAGTGGAGATATTGTGTAGAGTACAATTATCCCCGAAAACCTTTCCCATTTATTAACAACGAATGAAACTTATTTATTCCTCTACTTTGGGACTTGCTCATGTGAGAAAGAGCTAAAAGGCTTAAATAATGTACTAATTAGTTAATTTCAGGTGTACAGGGTCTACTACGGCGAGCGCGCGCCTTGGTGTGAGTTGCTCTTCTTATTACCGAATAGCGATAATTGTGGCAAAAGAGTTGCCCATGGCTGGAATCGAACCAGCGTCGCCACGGCCACAACGTGGAGTACTAACCACTATACTACATGGGCCGATATCTGAGCGCGCTAGAGTTGCCTACCCACCAGCCGTCCTCTCTCTACGCGAGAGTGGGGCGCGCTCTATCTGTCTGTTGGCAGTTGGGGAAAGGAGGGGGGGGGGGGGGGAATAGTGGGGAGGAAATTTTGCCTGTATTTCTATCGTGCAGAATAAAATATGATTGGAGAATTGGAAATGAAGATATGGGAGGATACTAGCTCCTTATCGGGGTATTAAAGTGTGTTTTTTTTAGAATGGGCTGTGTAAAAAATGAGAAAATATCTTAGGAAAATCTTCCAGGGATGGAGATCACCTTCACGGGAAATCCCGGCCACGGCAGCAAATTCATCGAGAACACGGCGGTTGAGAAGCTGGTGGGTTGACGTTTCAGCTTTATTACATGAAGGAAATGTTTTTTTTTAAATGTTTAATTTCTTCGGAACAGGCGACTTTAAACAATCTACACGAGTACGATAGATCCTAGTGAAGCGAATGATTAGCGAATGACCGAATGAACGGCAGTTAAGAAACTGGTGAAAGTAGGTTTCAGAATTATCTATTTTCGGAAAATGTTGAGAAAAAACAATTCATACGACTCTTTCTGGATTCAAATATTTGCGGGTCAGAGGGAAGCTTGAAAGATATCGATTTTGGCTCTCTCCATGCTGCGCACTTTCTCGATTAGACAATGAGTGTGCAGAATGGAGAGACCTGAAACCCGAAGCAAATTCCCTACTAGCGAATGATCAGCTACCGTAATCCTTCTTCTTTCTTCAGCACAAGTTCATGACCTCCGCTCTCTCCTTCCGTGCCGAGCAGAAGGCGAAGCTGGATGCGCATCCCGAATTCAACATCGGCAACGTCACCACCCTTAACATCACCATCATCAAGGTATACGGTAGATGGCGGTTATCGATCGATTAATAGGGGGATACGGTAGAAGTCGAGCAGGTGAAAGCGTGGCTATTTATGCATTAGATTTATTGCCCAGTGCAAGTGATCTGAATCTCACGCAGACAGGATTAATACCAATAGTGAAACTTGAGTCAACTATGTCCTGTAAATGACTTCGACATACACCGTTTCTATCGTCCGTTGTAGTCACAAGAACTATTGTGTGGAGGAAACCATGATGCTCTTTGAAGAGTCCGATAAACGACACCTATCGATCACTCGTTGGATACGGTATAGACCGGCTACAGTAATTCTATTTTCTTTTTCAGGGCGGAGTGCAAACGAACGTCGTCCCCGAGAAGATCGTCGCCAACGTTGACTGCCGCGTCACACCCGCCGATAACTTCGAGGTGTGATCTTTGATCCTTCGTAGTCTGTACTTTGATCTTTGATCTTGCATTGGTCTCATCTCACGTATCATTATTATTTTATTTGATGATCAACAATAAGGTCTATCAGACAATGGATTAGATAAAAGCGATAAACGACATGAGATAATTAAATGCCCTAATCAGGATCTGGAGGCGAAGATTCGTGGTTGGTGCAAGGCGGCGGGCGAGGGAATCACCATTGAGTGGCATCAGGTGAGGGAAGAGAAGGACATTGTGGATTGTTGCCAACTAGGTGATTTATAAGCGCGTTCGGTTATCAAAATTTTCCATGATAGAAGCGAAAGATTATGCTCAAGTTGATTGATAGTTTGATGTGTTTCCCAGTCTGATCTTTGATCTCTCTCCAGAAGTGTATGACGAAGAGTGTCACGACGACGACGCGTGACGATCCGTGGTGGGCCGCACTCGAGGACGTCCTGAACGAGGAGTCAGTCCAGTTTGATCTTTGATCGATGTGGTTTGAACCCTGGCTGTAGTTTGTTGTTTGATCATAATCTTCCACTTTCAGAAGCTGCAAGTTCACGAAGGAGATCTTCGTGGGCGCGACGGACTCGCGATATCTGAGAGCGGTGAGTAGCAGTGAATTCGTCTCGAAGTAGACTCTCTCCATTCTGCAAACTCCGGTTTAGAGAAAATAGTGTGCAGATTGGAGAGAGCTGAAACCGAGGGCAGAGATCAAAGATCAATCATTGCAGAAGGGGCTCAAGTCGATCGGATTCTCGCCCATGATCAACATTCCCTCGCTGCTGCACGACCACAATGAGTCAGTTGCCAATAGATAAACGATTCCAAAAGTGTTAATGAACATGGCTGATTCATGTTTCACTATCAGTACTATTATGCCACTCGATCCGGTAAAACGATTATTGGAGTATGTTTTTGAATAACTTCATTCAACCGCGTCTGTTGTTGTTTTAATTTTTTTTATATTTGTGTGGTGAAAATGAACCGCAGTAACGATTGTGAATAGTGAATAAATTCCCTAGGGATGACAAATGGGAACCACTCTCCTAGATTCGAATGGTCTCTAGTTTATGTGACTGACGAGAGAATATGCGAAATAAAAATTTAAAAAAAAGAGGTTTTGTTCCGATTGATATCACTAATTGCCCCAAATAAGTTGCAACTAGATGAATTGTGGTCTCAGTAGGGTATTGAAAGCCTTTTGGAGTTTTTAGATGGAGAGATCGTGATTTCTTCCTTTCCTTCAAAAATGATCATTCTAGGTACCTCACCGAGTCTCTCTTCCTCCGTGGCGTCGAAATCTACGAGAAGCTCATCGAGCGACTGGCTGATTTGGCTTGAAGCCCCGCCCACTTTCCGACTCTGCCCCTTTCCGATGAAGTCACGCCCATATTCTATGCACCCACTTGTGATACCCGTAATTGAATTTTATCTAGCACGAGGTAGTAGGCGTCAATATTATTTTATCAGAATATATGTATGCTACAAAACGTATAAAAACATAGCGCAAAATATATCGGCACACTCATTCAATCGGGGGCATTACACCAAGTATTATGTGATCGTATGTTAGATTATTCGAATAGAATAATTAATTAATGCTTATAGGACAAGAATTACAGTGCTAAAAACTTGTACAAAGTGGTGTGAGAAGGAGACTCTCACGATTAGAGAGTGTGCAAAATGGAGAGAGCAGATTACGGTAACTGAATGTGGGTGTATCACAACAATCAGAGAGGCGGGTGAGAGAAATCGACAATCTTGGGATTACTGTATCTATCTAACAGGGACGAGTGGGGGTGGATCGCCAACTGAAAAGTGGGCGGGGCTACAGTAATGGAAGGATTCGGCAGGAGGCACAGCATGGAAGGAGGGGGACGATGAAAGAAAGGGAGAAGGAAAAGCGTACGATTTCTGCACCCGGGGGCGTCAAGAGATGGAGGAAAAGGGAATGATTGGGAGAGGTGGGGGTTGTACTACGGTAGGTCACGGGGCGTGGTTTGATCAGGAGAGATCAAAGATCATCACTCAAACTGCTTGGCGAGATCTCCGAGAGTGTTGGCCATCTGTTGATAGAAGGCTTGTTGCTGACGGAGATACCCACCGATGAACTGCTTGAAATCCTCCGTCTGCAAGCAAGAGAGATCAAAATGCAAACTACAAATATCGGCACTATTATAGATCCCCGGACCCGTGGGCGAAGCCTAATTGCGCCTAAGCCTAGGCAGCACCTAAGAACTAAGAACCTAGGAAAATTAATAGTTGTCTAAGCTTGAACCTAAGCAACCTAAATATGAACCTAATAAGGCTTAGATGGAAAATTATAATGACTATAGATATAGCTGCAAGGAGCACCCCCTGGTCCGGGGATCTATAGTCAGAGATAAAACGGCATATTTAATTGTTTTTTTAGAAGGGTGTCACGGCAGAATCGATGATAGGCCTCTCAAATGTTTATGATATCCTAGTGCAGCCACAACCCACGCGGTTGTGATCTTGTTAGATTTTTTGTGTTCTTTAAATTAGTCATCAGACTACAAACTAGAAATACCGAAGATCAAACTACAAACCTTCTCAGCATTCAGATGATTGATCTCGGCCAGGATGACGTAGCTCGTGTTGTCGACGCGTTGCTTCACCTGAGAAAATAAGGATGAGACGGTTGATTCAAGTTGCTCCCTTGAGTCGCCCATGTGATCCCATGTGATACAGGTCACATTCATCATACAAAACCACTTCACTAATATAAGAACGCATATTTAACAACAGATCATCAACCAATCTCTCTTAGCGTTGCCGATCTATCAGGTTGTCCGGAAAGTCTTTGTTCATTTTTCAAAACTTAATTTCTTTGTAGAAAAAATAGCATGAGATCAAGTATACTCGCCATCATTATTGACAACCTATGCCCAACGTTCCTTCAACTAATGGATTCCCTCCCCGTAGAACCCAGCTGGGCGCAATGCAAAGTATTTCTTGACTGCAGACTCGAGATTTCCACGGGAAATAAAATGTATATATGGAAGGGCATGGGCCAGGTCGGCGAAAAGCCTATAATCTGACGGGGCCATGTCCGTAGAATACGGTGGGTGAGGGAGAACCATCCAACCTTATCCAGCCAGTTCCTGCTTGACTTGTTCTGAGATATGGTGCAGTACATTAAAATTCTGATAATACACTTTTTTCTCCATTAAGCTTGAATGATCGACGGTTATCTTGAAATTCTATAGATGTGAGACGTACTTGACCCCGGTTATTGTCGTGCCCTCGGGGAGCACCTCCCAGTAGATCAAGCCATCCACCACCCACCACACTGAGAGCATGATTTTTTTGGGGAGCTGGTCAGGTTTGGGGACATCATGTGGGGTCTCTCCTTCTCCAACCCACTGGGCTCCCCTGTGGTTATTATTGTAGGAGACCCCTCTCTCATACCCCGTTATGAGCCGGTCCAGCCATCGATCCCCACCGTGGAGAGTGAGGAGGGAAGTGGAATCATTGTCTCGACGGTCAAGGTTGGCTTGGGTCAGATCATGGGGTATGAATCGACCGAAAATTTTCCTTATTCCGAGGGATTTCAAACCATTCTCGACTGTGGTATTGGACACGCCAAGTGTAATGGACAGTTCACGTACACTTTGAAATGAGTCCGTTTCCACACGTTTCGTCAGTGTCGAAATCCAACTCACGGGGTCTTCCAGGTCCTCGGAGAAAAGTAGCATTCTTTGAAGCGATGGATCCAAATTTTGATGGTTTTGTAGTGTGGGTCATAAGTGGCAAAAACATTCGTCAAGGGAGTTTTCGAATCCTTCATCTTGATGTTGGATAAGAAGAGGTAAAGCAGAACATGTCGGATGTGGATGGCACTAAGAAAATATATCGTTGCTCTGCTAGAGCCTGAGTGAAGGAAAGGGAATGGGGAGTTGTTCTCTGCAAAGGCACATACCTGCTTGTTATAAACTAGGAACGAGGGACAACCAATGTTCATCTGCGTAGAGCAGTGTGTAAAAAAACCCATGGACAAAGACTTTCCGGACAACCTAATAATAGTGCTCTCTCCATTCTGCACACTATCTCAACGGTCAGAACAAATAGAGTGTGCAGAATGGAGAGCTCTCATCATCCATTCATCTCTCCCTCCTCACCTTGACTGCTTGTGTCTCTCCGATCTTTCCCTCGACGACGGCGTTCTCCGTGTTGCGCCACTTGGTGATCGCTTGCTGCAGAGAGTAGAGGTTTAAAAAAAAGAATTGGAGAATATCGCTCTGGTGATTTCTGGGTTCTCTGGACTATCAAAGATGCTAGTGAATTTTTTTATCGATGAAACTTGATCTGACATGAATAAATTATTTTTGAGTTTAAAAAGTGAGCAAGTGACCTCTGGTTTCACTGGCATAGGAAATACACTCGATGGATTTTATAGCAATGAGCCATTCGATCGCTTGTGAAAAAAGATGCCATTAACAGTAAGACTAACAATTCGTTTTTGCGGATATGGATTTCTTCCTATATTCAACCTAGATCAAAGATCAAACTACTGTATACCTTGTGGATGTTGCAGATATCGGGCACTCGCGAGATGGTTCCTCTGTACGAGTAGACGCGCTCGAGTACACGCTCGACATCGTTCTTCGCGTGATTCTGAAGTGAACGACGATTAAGAAACGTCGTCTTGTTGAAAACCCAATAGCCAGTGCTTTGAAGTATAAGTATATTTGTGAGACAAGGTGGTTCCTAGCCGCACTGGGCTATTAAAACACTATCGATTGTATATCAGTCAATGTGAAGCATCCAAATTTTCCAACAAAACACTAATCAATTTTTAAAACACGTTCAAAAAGTAATGGAGAAACTATAAGGTGATGGTTTGCCATACAGGGTTAACGAAAAAAATTCTAGAGGGACCTGCTATCAATAAGCCTTTGGGTCGCAGTTCTACTAAAATATGCTGGAAAGCATAAGAAATTTTATGAAAGTCTCGAGTGGGTGATTTCTTGATACACCAGGTAATCAAATTGGCAGAGTATTGATTTTCATATCACTTATCACTCTACTCTAAAATCAAATGACATCTCTCCCCCACCTCGAAGTCATCTCCGATCACGTGGTAGTGGTGGGCGGTAGTCTGCAGCGCGTCCGCCATCCGCGTCGAGGCTGCAAAATAGCCAATTGGTTTGGTAGTATGCCGCAGTGGGAAAGGTCGCTAGTCGAAAAATCAACAGGCTACAGTAAATTAGTAAACCTCACCGGATCCCGCACCGTCGTCCTTGAAGGAGTGGCCGAGGGCAGAGAAGGCTGCCGCCAGCTTCTGCCAATTCTGCTTTACCGCTGCAATCGAGGAATGAATTGCATGATTTAAAAAAAAAAGAAGAGCGGCAATGAAGAGACTATCGACAGCAAGACTTCATAGCTCATTTCCTATCCCACTGCAGCCACGGATCACCATGTTTTGATTTCCCGGAATAATTACTATTTCGTACTTGAACATTTCGTATTATTTACTTTCTGAAAAAATAGGAGTACGATCGAAAACGAAACTCAAAAGTGATCATCACATCCTCCAATGACCACAATTTTCATGGCCGCGTTAATTTTACATGCTAATTTGTTTTAGCTGCGTATCTGATGACCACCCTCCCCTGGTCAACTGCGTATCACGACTCACGTCCTCCGAGCAGTCTCTGGTAGGTGTTCATCCTCTCAGTGAGCACTCTCGATCCCTCCTCCATCTGACGCGTACTCCGACTGAACATCTCCACTTGACGCTCACTGGAATGAAGAGCAATGAATTCCCCCCAAGACAGATTAGTTGTTTTACCCATGCACAGGTTCAATTCAGTTAAAATATTGTACAACAACCACTAGACCCCATCAAACTGCGAAACACGATTTCACCAAGTGAAACAAAACTATCTTGGAAGTATCCAGAACAGAAATATAAAAGTTTTTAGCATCCAACGCCGTAGCGTAAATACAAACGACCGCTAGACCTCATGGAACTGCGAACAGCCGTTCTGGCGAATAAAATAGAACTGGTTTTCTTCTTCATCAGAACAAATCCCTTTTAACCGTTGTATTGTTATCCACTCACACATCATTGGGATTGAGTGGAGCATCGGGTGAATTGACGCAGTTGAGGAAGGAACCACCGATGAACTCATCCTTCTCCGCTTTTCTGCAAAGAGTTCAATATTATTATATATTCTCGAAGCATTCGGCTACTGAACCGACAAAAGGACTCCCGATGGATAGTCGAATCCTAATGAGACTACAAGACGCTTTCATAGAAATCGCAAACTCGAAAGAAAAAATCATTCTCACCGCTTTAATTTTAAATTTTCACTAAAGCAACAAAACAGCTTGAGCATATCACAAGCGGTAGAAGAAAATCGTGTTTTGTGCAATGGATTGCATTTTATATTAACAGCAGCAGGCATTGTTCACCTCTTTCCATTCTTCCACTGTTTCTCATCGGTGCACGTGAGGAAATGCAGCCAGACGTCACTCTTGCTCAGCACTGGATGTCTACAATTTATCTTTTTTTTAAATTTAAATTATTAAAATAAGTTCTATCCAGGAGAAACTCGTCTGACCAATTACGGACTCTAAAAGAAAGAACACTAATGTGATGTCGTTATAAATACGAGTAAGAGTCTCTCCATTCAGCAGCCTCATTCCTCCGATCGATAATGTGTGCAAAATGGAGAGACACGCGCTCAGAATTGTATCCCGTACCTGCATATCTTCTCCACCCACAGCTGCAGGATGTGCTTGCGATGATCGATGAGATCGTCCTCGTATCGACCTGCAAGCATGCAATTTGGTCAAGTTAATATATACGGTTTGATTCAATCAGAAAAGGAAATGCGATCGGAATGGATGCAACTACTATTTTTTTCATACAGGCATTGCGAGACAAATCTGTTTTGGTGAATTTATCCAAATAAAAAAATCAATATTCCTGGCTACCGTATACTCACCCGACACCTGCTTCTCGGGCAGGGGCGGCAGGGCGATGGTGATGTACTTGGCAGTGAGGATCTCGTGCAGCCAGTCGAAGTGCTTGTATCGACGGGACACCTGACGAGGAGGATACGGTAAGACTCTAGATCTACAACTGACTTATTTCCACACTAGAGTAACCTCTCAGGCCCATCAATGGATACCTGAATACCCGAGAGACTGCTCGTGATCGAGTAGGCGATGAAGCTCTTGAGACCCTTCATCTTCGTCTCCTGGAAAGAAAGATTATGATTGCATCATCACTAGCAAATTCAATTGTCCATTGGTTAAGTATCGATGGCGCTCACTTCGGCCGTTGATCTCTCCATTATGCACACTCTATCGTATGTCAGATGAATGTGAGAGTGTGCAAAATAGAGAGAGCTAAATTCAGAAGGGACATCTCTAATTGCAAGTGCCCGAGTGTTTTCTCGGATTGTGCACAATCTAGTTTTTTTTTTTTACAGTAATGGAAGCCAGAATACTATAGGTCTCGGGCACATCGAGCCATATCAAGATGCCGTGAATCACACAACCCATGGGGGGACAAGAGCATACAGAAACAGCAATGACAAACATATAGTTCGTAAATGTCTATCCCTCACCTTCTTCGGTTTGTCCACCGTGCACGCGTACGACTTGGTGTCGCCCCGCCAGCGAATGAGACCGTCCGCGATCTGAGATAATTATATTAATTATTAGTAGTGAAAATAAAAATAATTGAATTGAGTCATAGATCGGGGCGAGCATTTCACTATTTTAGCGGCGCATCAGCGTATCTCAAAACCACGTGAAACACAATACCAATGGGCGGAAACGAGTTAATTTTCAAACATTCGTTAGCCCTTTCCGATAAGAAGTTGACTTTGTTTGCCTCACCATCGTCATACTGTAATACGCACCACTCATAGATCGGGGAGGCACTAGGAACCGTTCGTGATGCACGGAAGCATCTTGTTCCGTGCAACATCCACGTGCACTTGTTCTTATCCATTTCACTTTTTTATCCTCTTACCTAGCCAATCATTTCCTCTCAATTATAATATTGCTTGTTTTAAATTGGTACCTGATTGTCATCCGGAATTTGCACATATTCAATTTAAAAAAAAGGATAAACAGGCAGTCTATTGTTCCCGTGGCGCATCGCTCGATTTCAAGATCACATGAAACACAAGACCAATGGGGAACCGAGATCGTCCATTATATCCGCACCTTTTCCTCAAACACAAATTCCACGCATCAATAATGCCTACGTCCAGTCATTCCACTGTCAATGACCTATATCCGGTTTGGCTCTCTCCACGCAGCACACTCTCTAGTCGCTCTGATCAGGAGAGAGTGTGCAGAATGGAGAGTCTAGACTCACCACAATATCGTGTCTCTCTCCAGGCTGGCTCTTGATCCCGTCAGCCGACAGCACGTACGCCTCCATCCCCGATTTGACGAAGTTGGAGAAACTGCAATGAGGGGAGATTACGTCATCATTAAGTAATTACTGAAAATATTCCTACAAATTGTTTACTCGGTTACGGCCGAGAACTAGAAACGCGCTGAAAAAAAGATCGTAGTATTCGAGATAAATATTCAATTTTGGCCAAGACAATTTCGTCTTCCATCATACAATAACCCACAATTTGCAGATCGAATACTAGTGTTTGCAACCCTTCAACTCTCTTAGAGACAAATAATTAGTGTTGCCTAGAATGAACAAGAAAAATTGTAAAATCATCAAACAACATTAGATGACCCAAGCGCGAAACCGTGAACCGACAAGAGTATGAAATAAATTGCGATTTTCATCACAAATCCCCTTTCATTGCAAATTCGCGTTAAAATTCAAATGCTGTAATCACTCACATGTTCATGTTGCCCTTGAGTTTGCCTGCAGCTGCAGCTGAGTTGGCTGCACTGGCTGCAGACACCGTCGACACCGTGCGACCCTCGCCTGAACCATTTGTAATTATTTTTTTAAATATATATAAATACAAGTCAGCTTCTATCACCACTAGGAATGCCGTTTCGAATTTCAACATGCTCTATTCTGCACACTCTTTTGCCAGTCTGGCAGGCGGGTGTGCATGATAGAGAAGGCGGAAACCGAAACTGCATCCCCTATGACCACGTCTAACGACCAAATTTACAATTGTGGAGCATATCGTAGAGGCGACGGCCTAAATCTCCAAGTTGAGTAGAAATATTGTTTACCGTTTTCGTCGCTCTCCAATTCGCACACTCTCTCGTCTGTCCAGCTAGCAAAAGAGTGTGCAGAATGGAGAGAGCCACAACAATATTTCACTGAATATCACCTGCGGATTGGCTGCGCGGCACGATTCCGCCGTGCTGCGTCGGCTGCTGAGAGGCAGAGCGAGAAGGAGGATGCTCCTGCAAGAAATGGAGGAGGGTCAGAGATCAAAGATCATTGAAGAAATGCCGCTATTTTACTTGGAGAAGAAGCATTGCATGCAAATCTTCATATTTGTTTCTTCCACAGTAAGCTTTAGCGATGATGAAGGTAACATGGAAC